>JAGIQG010000026.1:41776872-42308826 GCA_024679065.1 Sphyrna mokarran
TCAGCTTTGACTCTCAGTTCACTGTGAGATTTCCAGTCACCCGGCCTCACCTAAGGCACAAATCTCTGGATTGTATCGTCCCAGTGACCTCCGACCTGAGCCATACCCCCTGCTGAAATCCCCGATCCCCCAGTGAGGAGGCCGAGGTCAATTGGGACAATCAGAAATTGATTCTCTGTGGCCAGTGCTTTACAGAAGCTTAAGAGAACTGTCAAAGGTTAGAGAATGTGAGCATGAAATGGCTGATGAATCATGTTGAATAAAACACCGATATCAACAATAAGCAACAGTATCTAGTGACTGGAGGAAAAAAATGCAAACAGTTGAACCAAATGAAAGATATTCCATGCAGTTACAGAATGGAAATGGAAGGAATTGGAGTGGTCAGCTCCAACTCTCACTCCAGAAACTTGAGCAAGTGATTTAGGCTAACACTCCAGTGTAGTAGCCGAGGGACTGCTGCACTGTCCCTTTGGTTAAACCGAGGCCTTGCCGGAACTCCCAGGTGGACAGATAAAAAGATGCACTTTGCACTCCAGGTGGGGTTTCGTTAAAGCCCTGTTCATTTCCCCGTTCAGTGAGATTTCTCCGATCTCATACTGCAGCCCCTCAGTAAATATTGGCTCACTTCCCATTCCATTTCCCAGCTGTGCCTGATTGAAGGAACGAAAAGAGGAAGTAAAGGAGAAACTTTTTACACACAGCAAGATCCCACAAGCAGCATTGACGTGCACCAGAAAACAGCGCTTAGTGTAGCAGTGACTCGATGCTCCCTCCCTACACAGGTCAGGGTGTCTACATTCAGCCCAATACTAGTGTGACAGATCGAATGAGTGTGACTGGGAGAAAAGACAGGGTAGAGCCAATCGAATGGTGATGACCAACACAAGGGGACATAACTTTAAATTAAGAGGTGGTAGTTATAGGACGGATGTCAGAGGCAGGTTCTTTACACAGAGGGTGGTGAGGGCGTGGAATGCCCTGCCTGCAACAGTTGTGGACTCGCCTACTTTGGGGGCATTCAAATGGTCGGTGGATAGGCATATGGATGATATTGGAATAGTTTAGGTTAGAGGGTCCACTGGCCGGCGCAACATCGAGGGCCGAAGGGCCTGTACTGCACTGTAATGTTCTATGTTCTATGTTTTAACTTCACTAATATTGATTGGAATAGCTATAGCTCTAGCTCGTTAGAGGGGTCAGTTTTCATACAAAGTGTGCAGGAAGGTTTTTTGACTCAGTATGTAGATAGGCCAACTAGAGGTGAGGCTACATTGGAGTTGGTGCTGGGCAATGAGCCAGACCAGGTGTTAGGCTTGGAAGTTAGTGAACATTTTGGTGATAGTGACCACAATTCGGTTACGTTCACCTTAGTGATGGATAGGGATAGGCATGAAGCTGGGGTCAGTAGTTATAGCTGGGGGAAGGGTAATTATGAGGCCATAAGGAGAGAATTAGGGTGCGTAGATTGGACTAGGAAACTACAGGGACTGGGAACATCTGAAATGTGGAGCTTATTCAAGGAGCAGCTGCTGCAAGTCCTTGATAAGTATGTCCCTGTCAGGCAAGGAGGAAATGGTCGAGTAAGGGAACCTTGATGTACGAAAAAAGTTGATTCGCTGGTTAAAAGGAAAAAGGAGGCTTATGTCAGGATGAGGCTTGAAGGCTCGGTTAGTGCAATGGATAGCTATAGATTAGCCAGGAGGGAGCTCAAGAGTGAGTTGAGGAGAGCTAAGAGGGGACACGAGAAGGCTTTGGCTGATAGGATTAAGGAGAATCCTAAAGCTTTCTTTAGATATGTTAAGAGTAGAAGATTGGTTAGGGCAAGATTAGGGCCAGTCATAGACAGCAGTGGGAAGTTGTGCGTGGAGCCTGAAGAGATTGGAGAGGCACTGAATAAACATTTCTCTTCGGTATTCACGCAGGGTGATGTAAATGTAGTTATGGAGAACACTGAGGTACAGGGTAGCAAACTGGAAAGTATTGAAGTAGATAGGGAGGATGTGCTAGATATTCTCGAGGGTTTGAAGTTGGATAAGTCCCCTGGGCTGGACAGGATTTACCCTAGGATTCTCTGGGAGGCAAGAGAGGAGATTGCAGAGCCTCTGGCTCTGATCTTCAGGTCGTCGTTGGTTACGGGTATGGTTCCGGAAGACTGGAGGATAGCGAATGTGGTCCCATTGTTCAAGAAGGGGAAGAGAGACCTTCCAGGGAATTATAGGCCAGTGAGTCTTACTTCTGTTGTGGGCAAAGTATTGGAGAGAATTATTAGGGATAGGATTTATAGTTATTTAGAGAGAAATGAATTGATTGGGGATAGTCAGCATGGTTTTGTGAAGGGTAGGTCGTGCCTTACTAACCTCATTGAGTTTTTTGAAAAAGTGACCAAAGAGGTGGATGGGGGTAAGGCGGTTGATGTGGTATATATGGACTTTAGTAAGGCGTTTGATAAGGTGGCCCATGGAAGACTTCTGCAGAAAATGCAGATGTATGGGATAGAGGGTGATTTAGCTAATTGGGTTAGGAATTGGCTAGCAGATAGAAGACAGAGGGTGGTGGTTGATGGGAGATATTCATCTTGGAGTTCGGTGACAAGTGGTGTACCTCAGGGGTCTGTTTTGGGGCCCCTGCTGTTTGTAATTTTTATAAATGATCTGGATGAGGGTATTGAAGGATGGATTAGTAAATTTGCAGATGACACCAAAGTCGGTGGAGTGGTAGATAGTGAAGAGGGGTGTTATAGTTTGCAGAGAGACTTGGACAAGTTGCAGAGCTGGGCTGAGAGATGGCAAATGGAGTTTAATGTGGAAAAGTGTGAGGTAATGCACTTTGGCAGGAATAATAAATGTGTAGAGTATAGGGCTAATGGTAGGATTCTTAATAGTGTTGATGAACAGAGGGATCTTGTGTATTTGTGCATAGATCCCTGAAAGTAGGCAGTCAAGTCGATAAGGTTGTTAAGAAGGCATACGGAGTCTTAGCTTTTATTGGTAGGGGGATTGAATTTCGGAACTGCAACGTCATGTTGCAACTGTACAAAACTCTAGTGCGGCCGCACTTGGAGTATTGTGTGCAGTTCTGGTCCCCGCATTATAAGAAAGATGTGGAGGCTTTGGAGAGGGTACAGAGGAAGTTTACCAGGATGTTGCCTGGTATGGAGGGCAGGTCTTATGAAGAGAGGCTGAGGATTTGAGGTTGTTTTCGTTAGAAAGAAGGCGGCTAAGAGGAGACCTTATTGAAACATATAAGATGATTAGAGGTTTAGATAGGGTTGACAGTGATAGCCTTTTTCCTAGGATGGAGAAAGCTAGCACGAGGGGACACAGCTTTAAATTAAGGGGTGATCGTTATAGGACGGATATCAGAGGTAGGTTCTTTACCCAAAGGGTGGTTCGGGAGTGGAATGCCCTGCCTGCAGCAGTTGTAGATGCGCCAAGTTTTGTGGCGTTTAAGAGGTTAGTTGATAAGTATATGGAAGAGAAGGGAATGGTTTAGTTTGGAGGGTCATTGCTTTTTATAATGGTCGGCGCAACATCGAAGGCCGAAGGGCCTGTTCTGTGCTGTAATGTTCTATGTTCTATGTTCTATGAATTGATCTGAGAGAGACGATGTTTTCAGAGGGATGTTTCAATCTTGCTCCAACGATAATGGATATCAGTTGAATAGCAATACATACCGATTTAGCTAACAAGTCCAAACTAGTGATACTGAACCAGTCTCAGAAATCTCTAGCACAGTAAGGTATTTTTCTCTGGATTCCAGGATTCTCTCCCAAAGTAATCGGGCAAGAAACTACAGTGACTCTGTGAATTGTGTTCCCGCAGTCACTTGCTGTTCTGACTCACTGTTCCTTCACTGTCACTGGGTCAAAATCCCTCTCTAACGGTGGGTGTAACTATACCTCAGGGACCACAGCAATTCAGAATGGCAGCTCACCATCACCTTGCCAAGGGAAGTTAGGGATGAGCAATAAATGCTGGTCTAGCCAGCAGTGCCCCCATCTCAAAAATGAAGTTAAAAAAAAAACATACACAGAAGGGTTTGAGGTCAGCACTCACCGATATCATCCTGATGATAAATGAGGGAATGAACATCGAGGTTCTCTTCTTGTAAGTATTGCTCAATGGGTTCCATGTAGTACATCCCTTCCTGCGTTTGGATAAATCCTTCAAATCGGCCATCGATAATAGAACCGTGACAAAAAGAACTTCTGTCACCTGTGGAGGAAAGTCAGTCACTTTAATCAGGCTGTCTCTTGTAGAACCGTAGAAAATTACAGCTCAGAAACAGGCCTTTTGGTCCTTCTTGTCTGTGCTGAACCATTTTCTGCCTAGTCCTGCTGACCTGCACATGGACCATATCCCTCCACACCCCTCTCATCCATGAACCTGTCCAAGTTTTTCTTAAATGTTAAAAGTGACCCCTCATTTATCCGGCAGCTCATTCCCACACTCCCACCACTCCCTGCGTGAAGAAACATCCACTAATATTCCCTTTAAACTCTTCTTCTTTCACTCTTAACCCATGCCCTCTGGTTTTTTTTCTCCCCGAGCCTCAGTGGAAAAAGGCTGCTTGCATTCACTCTATCTATACCCATCAAAATCTTGTGCCAGAGATTAGATTTTATTTCTGAATAATTTTTGCTGAATTTGAGAAAAGTTGCTCATCATTTACTCCACATCCCTTATGTCAAATAGAAATAAATATTTACATCAAATTATCCTTCTCCCTGGTGTTTCTCTGGCTTCACCTTTAAGTCTTTTTTGAGTAGGTATTAGTTCTCACTGACCACACCCAGCCCGATCTCAGTACTATCTCTCCTCACTCCCCTGCTGCCTCAGGGTGGTCAGACTGTGTATTGATGTCCAGTATTGGATCTACACAAATCTCCCGGAACTTAAGCCATTTGGTCTTCATCACAAATTCCATTCCCTGACTGTCTATTTCATCCCTCTCCATGGCAACAGCCTGAAATCTGAGGCTAACTCTTCACAAACTTGATGCTGTGTTTGACATTCAGGTGAGGATGGACATCAATCTGCTCTAACACCAGCAACTCAATCTCAACTGTCTAATGTGTGAGTAGAACTACTGTATAAATGAAACAGGGCAACATTGTGACACAGTGGTTAGCACTGCTGCCTCACAGCGCCAGGGACCCGGGTTCAATTCCAGCCTATGGTCACTGTCTGTGTGGAATCTGTACATTCTCCCCATGTCTCTGTGGGTTTCCTCCGGTGCTCCGGTTTCCTCCCACAGTCCAAAGACGTGCGGGTTAATTGGATTGGCCATGGTAAATTGCCCCTTAGTGTCACAGAGATTCGGGTAAACATGGGGATAAGGCCTGGTGGGATTATTGTCGGTACAGGATCAATGGGCTGAATGGCCTCCTCTTGCGCTATAGGGATTCTATGATTCAATCTATTTGAAACCTCTGTGCTTTATTTGTTCACAGGACGTGGTTGTCGCAAGCTGGGTCAGCATATAGTACATATCCCTCATTGCCTTTGAACTGAATGGCTTGCTGAGTTATTTCAGAGGATGATTTAGAATTAACCACATTACTGTGGGTCTGGGGTAGGCCAGACCAGGTAAAAACAGTAGATTTCTTTCTCTAAAGGATATTAGTGAACCAGATTGTTACAACAATCAACAATGGTTTCACGATCATCAGTAGATTCTTAATTCCAAATCTTTATTGAATTCAAATTTCAATATTTGCTATGGTGGGATTCAAACTCGAATTCCCTGAAACATTTCCCGGGGTCTCTGGATTACTGACAAAGAACAAAGAATAACACAGCTCAGGAAACAGTCCCTTTGGCCCAACAAGCCCGCACTGACATTGCGAGCGTTCTTCTCTACCTATGACCTTTGCCTACGCCTATTGGACTCCACAATAAAGGAACCATAACCATATTGAGGGAAGACTAATTTAGAGACAATTTGTTAACACCAATCAGCTTTAGAGCATGTTTTTGGGATGTGGGAGGAAAACGGAGCAGCGGGAGAAAACCCACGCAAACACAGGGAGAATACACAAACTCCCACAGACACAGGCCCCAAATCCATGTATCTGCACAGCACAGCGATAGTCACTGAGCTGTCATGTTTCCCGTCAGTTTAAGCGTACACTAATGACATGAAGCACTAGGCAACTCTCAAAGCAACATCCAAGAGCAGCCCTCGCACGATCCACTGCGTGTACGCCCCTTGTTGGACAATAAGGCGGACCGAATTTAGTCGAGTGAGAATGCCACCATCTCACTGTCTCCCCTGTTCATCCACAACATGCAGCATCTTTCCATTGAGGCACTGTGTCACATTCTTTTCCATCCTTCTGCCTCCTGCCTGCCCAATCTGCTTATGTCCCAGTGAAGTATTTGAAGCTGCGTGCAGAGATTTACCCAGAGCCAAGCTAAGGGTTACAGTTTGGGTATCATCGGTTTGCAGATCACTGAAAGAAATAAATGATGGGGAACAGAAGCGGAGAATCGTTGGAGCTGCTGAGAGAATCGACAGTGGTCCTCACAGATTCTTGTCCCAAAGAAAGCAACAAACAAATTAACTTGGAAGTTTGCAAAGTAACCAGAATAAGAGGCCTCCAGTCAAGGAGCAGTAAATGAAAGGTTTACATCTGAGAATAGCTGGAGCTGAGGTGAATTAACCAGAGTACTGTGGTACACTCATGGGTGGTACCTGCAGAAGTGAACATATAAGACTGATGTGTTTTATAAGGGAATTCTTGGGGGAAGTAAAAATTATGCCTGAGTGTCTAACATCTGTAGTTATAAGCTGCAGCATTAATGGTTAGCACTGCTGCCTCACAGTGTCAGGGTCCTGGGTTCGATTCCCGGCTTGGGTCACTGTCTGCAGAGTCTGCACATTCTCCCCATGTCTGTGTGGGTTTCCTCTCGGTGTTCCGGTTTCCTCCCACAGTGTGAAAGTATTAGGTGAATTGGCCATACTAAATTCTGAAATTATTTGATCATTTTTGTTTCCCAGGAGCTGTTTCTTCTCCATTCCCATTACTTCACCAGAACTCCGATAGAAATCCCCGTAAGGAAGGTACCTGCTACGCTTCCTGCAGAGGAATGGAAGTGGGTGCTGAGTGGTTTTGAGATTATTCTTGGCTGATCTTCTGAAATCCGCTGTTGGTTTGTACCTGAGCTGAGTGTTCAGTGATGGGCCTTTCCGCTGGTGAGTCTGGATCTGCTGGACTTTCCCTATCCTGAACCTGATGGAGGTCCTGCACCACATTCATTGTGGGCAAAAAGATTGGCAGGATCAGTTCTGGTCACCAAATTATAAAAGGGATAGAGAGGCACTGGAGAAGAAGATTTACAAGGATGGTGCAGATAAGCGAGGGTATAAAAATCAGGGAAGGATTGACAGGCCTTGAAATAAAGAAAGCAGAAGAGTGACCTAATGGGGTTCTTGAAAATTCTGGAAGATGTTGATAGGTAGAGAGAAGATGTTTCCTCTTCTGGGAGAGAACATAACCAGAGATTATCAATATAAGATAGTCATCCAGAAATCCAGTAGAAAATTCAAGAAACTTCTTAACCCAAAGTGGACTCTCAGAGACTATTTCCCCGAGCTGAAATGGTCACTACGAGAGGACACAGATTTAAGGTGCAGGGAAGCAAATACAGAGGGGATGTTAGGGGTAGGCTTTTCACTCAGAGGGTGGTGAGTGAATGGAATCGGCTGCCGTCGGATGTTGTTGAGGCAAACTCACTGGGGTCTTTTAAAAGATTTCTGGATGAGTATATGGAAACAAATGAGAAAGGGGGTTATAGATAGGTCTGTGGATTGGTAGATGTGACCAGTGCAACTCGTGGGCCGAAGGGCCTGTTTGTGCTGTATTGTTCTAAGTTCTATGTTCTACGTTCAAAGTGTGGTGATATTGTGAAACTCACTATTGCAGGGAGCGAGTGAACCAACTAGTATTTAAGAGGTAACTAGACAAGGAAGGAAGCAGGGATCAGTGTTGGGACCTCCATTGTATGTAGTATATATAAATAATCTGGAGGAAAATATGGCTGGTCAGATTAGTGAGTTTGCAGATGACATGAAGATGATTGGAGTGCCGAGGATTGTCAGAGGATCCAACAGGATATTTGGGCAAAGTAATGGCAAGTGAGGTTTAATCCGGACAACAGCGAGCTGATGCATTTTAGAGGGTCAAATTTAGTTGTGAATTACACTGAACCCTCAGGGTCAGAACCCTGAGGAACATGAACATGCAGAGGGATCTGAGTGTACAGCTCCTCAGTTCCCTAAAATAGCAACACCGCTGGCCAAGGTGATTAAGAAGGCATTTGACATGCTTACCTTCATTGGCCAGACATTGAGTAAGAGTTGGTAAATAATGTTGCAGCGATATAAAACCTTGGTTAGGCTGCATTTGGAGTATTGTTTGCAATCACCACACTACCAAAAGAATGTGGAAGCTTTGCAGAGGGTGCAAAGAAGGTTCACCAGGATGTTACCCTGGTCTCCAGGGTGTTGGCTCTGAGGATAAACTAGGATTGTTTTTATTGGAAAGACGGAGGCTGAGGGGAGACCTGATTGATGTCTACAAAATTACATTGGGCATAGTCAGAATGGATAGTCAGAGATTTTTTATCCAGAGTGAAAGTATTAATAACAAGGGGACGGGTTCAAAGTGAGAGAGGGAAAGTTTAAGGAAGGTGTAATAAATCTGTAGAGGTAGAAATCCCTTCACCAAAATCCCTTTATTTACAATTCCAACAGCAATACACAGAGTGAAATCAGTGTACCCCTAGGGGTATCAGAGGAACTGCCACTCCCTGTTGAATACAAGGCAAAGACTCCCTGATTGGACCATCAAATGGATCCTTAATCAAGAGAGTTCATTCTCCAACAGGCCGACCTCAATGGCCCAAATGAAGTCATTACAGGAGGTGTGCGAAGGAGTTTTCACACAGAAAGGGGTGGGATTGGAACACACTGCCAGAGGAAGTGGTGGAAGCAGGAACATTAGCAACATTTAAGGACTATCTGGATGGGTATGTGGATAGGGAGGGAATAGAGGGATATGGATCCAATTAGGGCAGCAGGTTTTTTTTAGTTTAGATAGAGCATCATGATCAGCACAGCTTGGAGGGCCAAAGGGCCTGTTCCTGTGCTGTACTTTTCTCTGTTCTTTGTTTGTTCTTTAGAAAGGAATAGAAAATTCTGAAAGATGAGAGGAGGCTCAGATAGATGAGCCAGCAAAGACTGCTTCAGGTGAATGATCTGTTTCTCTGATATTTATCCTGCACAAGATAACATTCAATGCATTAATGTGACAATTCCATCCCCTGTGTAAACTATTTAAACTAAATTGGGTAATTCGGATAAAAGGAGGAAAGAGGAATGTCAGATGGATGTGGGAAGTGTTTGGATGGATGTGGGAAGGATTTGGGTGGATGTGGGAAGTGTTTGAATGGATGTGGGAAGTGTGTGGGTGGATGTGGGAAGTGTTTGGATGGATGTGGGAAGTATTTGAGTGGATGTGGGAAGTGTTTGGGTGGATGTGGGAAGTATTTGAGTGGATGTGGGAAGTGTTTGGATGGATGTGGGAAGTGTTTGGGTGGATGTGGGAAGTGTTTGGGTGGATGTGGGAAGTGTTTGGGTGGATGTGGGAAGTGTGTGGGTGGATGTGGGAAGTGTGTGGGTGGATGTGGGAAGTGTTTGGGTGGATGTGGGAAGTGTGTGGGTGGATGTGGGAAGTGTTTGGGTGGATGTGGGAAGTGTGTGGGTGGATGTGGGAAGTGTTTGGGTGGATGTGGGAAGTGTTTGGATGGATGTGGGAAGTGTTTGGGTGGATGTGGGAAGTGTTTGGGTGGATGTGGGAAGTGTGTGGGTGGATGTGGGAAGTGTGTGGGTGGATGTGGGAAGTGTGTGGGTGGATGTGGGAAGTGTTGGATGGATGTGGGAAGTGTGTGGGTGGAGGGAAGTGTGTGGGTGGATGTGGAAGTGTGTGGGTGGATGTGGGAAGTGTTTGGGTGGATGTGAAGTATTTGAGTGGATGTGGGAAGTGTTTGGATGGATGTGGGAAGTGTTGGGTGGATGTGGGAAGTGTTGGTGGATGTGGGAAGTGTGGGGTGGATGTGGGAAGTGTGTGGTGGATGTGGGAGTGTGTGGGTGGATGTGGGAAGTGTGGGGTGGATGTGGGAAGTGTTGGGGATGTGGGAAGTGTGTGGGTGGAGTGGGAAGTGTGTGGGTGGATGTGGGAAGTGTGTGGGTGGATGTGGGAAGTGTGTGGGGGATGTGGGAAGTGTGTGGGTGGATGTGGGAAGTGTTTGGGTGGATGTGGGAAGCCTGGGGTGGATGTGGGAAGCTTGTGGGTGGATGTGGGAAGTGTGTGGTGGATGTGGGAAGTGTGTGGGTGGATGTGGGAAGTGTTGGGTGGATGTGGGAAGTGTGTGGGTGGATGTGGGAAGCGTGTGGGTGGATGTGGGAAGCGTGTGGGTGGATGTGGGAAGCGTGTGGGTGGATGTGGGAAGCGTGTGGGTGGATGTGGGAAGCGTGTGGGTGGATGTGGGAAGCGTGTGGGTGGATGTGGGAAGCGTGTGGGTGGATGTGGGAAGCGTGTGGGTGGATGTGGGAAGCGTGCGGGTGGATGTGGGAAGTATTTGAGTGGATGTGGGAAGTGTGTGGATGGATGTGGGAAGTATTTGAGTGGATGTGGGAAGTGTTTGGATGGATGTGGGAAGTGTGCGGGTGGATGTGGGAAGTGTGCGGGTGGATGTGGGAAGTGTGTGGGTGGATGTGGGAAGTGTGCGGGTGGATGTGGGAAGTGTGCGGGTGGATGTGGGAAGTGTGCGGGTGGATGTGGGAAGTGTGCGGGTGGATGTGGGAAGTGTGCGGGTGGATGTGGGAAGTGTGCGGGTGGATGTGGGAAGTGTGCGGGTGGATGTGGGAAGTGTGCGGGTGGATGTGGGAAGTGTGCGGGTGGATGTGGGAAGTGTGCGGGTGGTTGTGGGAAGTGTGCGGGTGGTTGTGGGAAGTGTGCGGGTGGTTGTGGGAAGTGTGCGGGTGGTTGTGGGAAGTGTGCGGGTGGTTGTGGGAAGTGTGCGGGTGGTTGTGGGAAGTGTGCGGGTGGATGTGGGAAGTGTGCGGGTGGATGTGGGAAGTGTGCGGGTGGATGTGGGAAGTGTGCGGGTGGATGTGGGAAGTGTGCGGGTGGTTGTGGGAAGTGTGCGGGTGGTTGTGGGAAGTGTGCGGGTGGTTGTGGGAAGTGTGCGGGTGGTTGTGGGAAGTGTGCGGGTGGATGTGGGAAGTGTGCGGGTGGATGTGGGAAGTGTGCGGGTGGATGTGGGAAGTGTGCGGGTGGATGTGGGAAGTGTGCGGGTGGATGTGGGAAGTGTGCGGGTGGATGTGGGAAGTGTGCGGGTGGATGTGGGAAGTGTTTGTTATCCTGGAGAGGGGAGAGTGAAATCCTGAACCTCATTGTGGGAATAGCAGCAGTCACTGTGTGTAACGGAATCAGGTTACCTTGCAGATCCCCGGAGTAGATATGGGAAAGGTCAGCAGATTCCAGACCACTTCCAGTTTTCATTCTAAAATCCTCTGTAAATATACTCCAATCTCTTTTCAATCTGAGGTGAAATTTCCTGAAATTGAAATGTTTGAGATTATGAACATAGGGCAATGTTAATAATCAGTGTGGGTAAATCCAGAGGATATAAACTCTATAGAATGTGAGCTGAGCTGTTTCAATGAATCACAGAGAGAGATGTTCAGGTCTTACACAGCAAGCTTACAGACACACCATCATCTCAAACTCCAGTGACTGAGGGGGACACAAATATACCGAAAGTTACAGACTAGAAATAAATCTCTCAGTCCAAAAAAATCATCCCAGAGGAACTAGGAACACAAAGGTCAACAGGATCGATGATATTGATATACTTGCTTTTATCCTACAGGTGCTTTGGTCCACCTTGTTGTCTAACGAGGGACATACACGCAATGGGTCGTGAGAGGGCTGCTCTTGGATTTTTGTTTTCGAGAGTATCCTAGTGTACGCTTGACCTGGACCATTTGATGGGCAACACGACAGCTCAGTGACTATCGCTGTGCTGTGCAGATACATGGATTTGGGCCTGTGTCTGTGGGAGTTTGCGCATTCTCCCCATGCTTGTGTGGGTTTTCTCCGGGTGCTCCGGTTTCCTCCCACATCCCAAAGATGTGCTCTTAGGCTAATTGGCAAAACAAATTCTTCCTAAATTGTCTCAAATTTGGTTTTTAATCCATAGATCTATAAACATAGACAGGGATCATGGGTAGAGGTGGGAACATCGAGGTGGCAGCACGGGCTCGTTGGGCCGAAGGGTCTGTTTCCTGTGCTGTTTTGTTCTTTGTCCTTTGTTCTTTGTAGGAGTGAAGCTTGAGACCCTTCAACCAGAAGGCCCTGGGGGTGTGAAGCCCAAATGTCACCCCTCTTCTTATTAGCGCACACCTTCAGCCCCCTGACACCGAGGAGGAAAGCAGTCAAACATCCATGCTGCCTGAACAGAACTGGATCCTCAAGATCCCACTCCCCCACCCCCCTCTTCCCAGGGGACACTTCTCAAAACTATCTCAGGCAACAGAGCACGGAACTTAGCAGATTACCTCAACCTCAGATGTGAGTCCTGGGGAGATCGAGGGAGGTTGAGGAACATTAAGAAATCATTGGCACTTACTGGGCAAGGGTGAATATAAACACTAGCATGGATAGGTCACTATTTTGTTTTGAATGTTTGGCAATAAATTCACGCACAGAGACTGTTCATGCCACCAAGCTTGGGGGAGTGATCACACTCACTGGCACCTCATCCCTGTGGAATTTGAAATTGGCAGTGTGATGTAAAATAAAGTTTATTTAAGGCTTACATTAACACTGCAATGAAATTCTCCTAGTTGCCTGTGGGAGAAAACCAGTGCACCCAGAGGAAACCCAAGCAGACACAGGGAGAACGTGCAAAGTCCACACTCACCCAAGTTGCAGATCGAAACCGAGTCTCTGTGAGGCAGCAGTTCTGACCACTGTGCCAACATGTCACCCTGTCCCTCCCACCCTTTTGCCAGCCCCAGTAAGGAAGGATAGGAACCCAGGAAGGAGGACACAGGAAGTGTCACCTGCTTATCAGCCTTTACAACCCTTTTAGAGCAAGGGGTGCCCTGATATGAGGGGCAGGTAAGATCTGCAAGTGACCCCCCTCCCCTCCCGACTCCTCTCCCCAATGGCAAATCTGGGATCCCCACCCCTAATCCTGAGTTGAACCTATTCGAGTTCCATGGGACCTTCCTGGTTCCCCCTGTGCTGTGCCCACTGCAGAGGGTGCCAGCTGCCTTGCGAACTGCCCCTGGGGGCTGAAGGTGCCAGTTTCTCACTTCTGTAAAAGCTGCTGTAAATGGTGCTGGTGAATATCTGGTGAGGAGGGGATGTCCCAGAGAGACAGAGAGAGCTTCCTAGTGATATGCCAGTGTATGAAAATGAGCTCTCTGTATTTCTGTTTCAGCCCACTCCGCCAGTGAGGGGCTGGTAAGATCAGAACCCAGAAACTCGCCGGAGTGAATCACACTCTCCGCAATTCCAGTGCATGCCATCGTTCCCACAGATAAAGAGTGTGGGCTCAAAACTTCTCCCAAAAAGTCCCGCTTTCAGAATAACCTCCATCGTGGCACTAACGCCATGCTAAATGGGACAGACTTTGAACCAATCTAGCGTCGCAAGACTGGGTACAATGGACCATCAACAGCAGCAGAATTGTACTCAACTCCAAACTCTAACCTCCTGTCCCTGCATAATTCCCCAATCATCCAGTATCATCAAGCCAATAGAGAGTGCGGGAGGGCATATACCAGGCATACTAAAAATGAAGTGTTGGCTTGGTGAAGCTATCAGACAGAACTACTTACATCTAAACAGCATAAATAGCGAGTGGTAGACAGAGCTAACCAACCAACAGATCAGATCTAAGCTTTGTAGTCCTGCAGCATGCAATCAAGAATGGTGATGGACAATTCACTGGAGGAAGAGGCTCTAAAATTTCCCCATCCTCATTGAGTGAGAACATAGAACATAGAACATTACAGCACAGAACAGGCCCTTCGGCCTTCGATGTTGTGCCGACCAAAATAAAAAGCAATGCCCCCTCCAAACTAAACCATTCCCTTCTCTTCCATATACTTATCAATTAACCTCTTAAACGCCACCAAACTTGGTGCATCTACAACAGCTGCAGGCCGGGCATTCCACTCCCTAATCACTCTTTGAGTAAAGAACCTACCTCTGATATCCGTCCTATAACTCATACCCCTTAATTTAAAGCTGTGTCCCCTCGTGCTAGCTTTCTCCATCCTAGGAAAAAGGCTATCACTGTCCAGTACATCAGTGCAAAAGGTAAGGCTGAAGTATTCGGAGCAATCTTCAGCTAGAAGTGCTGAGTGGATGATCCATTTCAGCCTCCAGTTGTCCCCAGTATCTCAGATGCCAGTCTCCAGCCAATTCAATTCATTCCATGTGATATCAAGAAACAGTTAGAGGCATTGGATGCTGTAAAGGCAATGGGCCCTGATGACTTTCCGGCAATAGTCCTGAAGTCTTGTGTTCCAGAACTTGTTGCTCCCCTAGCCAAGCTCTTCCAGTACAGTTATAACACTGGCATCATCCGACAATGTGGAAAATTACCCCCGGTATGTTCTGTATACAAAAAGCAGGACAAACCCAACCCAGCCAACTATTGCCCCATCAGTCTACTCTCGATCATCAGTAAAGTGATGGAAGGGATCATCGACAGCGCTATCAAACAGCACCTGCTCAGCAATAACCTGCTCAGTGACGCCCAGTTCAGGTTTCGCCCAGGGTTACTCAGCTCCTGACCTCATCATGGTTCAAACATGGACAAAAGACAAAATACTCCAGAGGCGAGGTGAGAGTGACAGTTTTTTACATCATTTGACTGAATGTGGCAGCAAGGAGCCCCGGAAAAACGGGAATCAGTGGGAATCAGGGGGAAAGCCTCCACTGGTTGGAGTCACACCTGACACAAAGAAAGATGATTGTGGTGTTTGGAGATCAGTCATCTCAGCTCCAGGACATCTCTGCAGGAATCCCTCAGGATAGTGTCCGAGGCTCAACCACCTTCATCAATGACTTTCCCTCCACCGTAAGGTCAGGAGTGGGGATATTTAATGATTACACAATGTTCAGCACCACTCACAACTCCTCACATATGGAAGCAGTCCATGTTCAAATGCAGCAAGATCTGGATAATATCCAAGTTTGGGCTGACAAGTGACAAGTAACATTTATACCACACAAATGCCAGGAAATGACCATCTCCAATAAGAGAGGATCTAATGATCTATTTTTCATTCAATACCATTACCATCACTGAATCCCTCACTATCAACATCTTGGTGGTTACCATTGACCAGAAACTCAACTGGACTCACCATTTAAACACAGTGGCTACACGAGCTACAAAGTCAGATGTTGGGAATCCTTGGAGAGTAACTCATCTCCTGACTTCCCATAGCCTGTCCCACAGTTACTTCTCACTATTGCGGTGGACAGTTTGGTACACAATGTATAGTATGATGGTACACAGACCATCTCTCCAGGGGACACATTGCTCGGTTTTCACATTCATTCCCACTCCTTTGGAGAAGTTTCACAGATATTGCGAAAAGTCTTGAGTGAAGTTTTCAACTTCCTGACCTGTTTCCCAGTATCTTCTGAGTAAACAACAATATTTCATTACTCAATTACTGTTTTCAGTTTAAAACTTATTGCAAAACAGTGTCAACCACCCTCCCTTTCTTCAAAAAAGAGACGGTTCTCTGTTCAAAGTGACTCCACAAGTCACGTACAGACTCAATGTTTCTGTTTTCCAGACTGGGTCAGAAAAACAAGGACACGTCCCAGATTCTTGGGCGTTGTGCTCAAGTCTAATTACATCAGTGCAAAAACCTCCAAACGGTTCAGAGCAGAGACCCTTCGCCAAAATCTGGGGGAGATAATTGTGCCAAACTCTGTGTGACATGACCTGTGTCCTTGCTTCTTGACAGTGCATTCAACAGCGAGTTCAACAGGAATTTGACAGGGAGTTTCCTTCCAATTCCAAAACCCAAACTAGCTGAAGATAAATATTTTCTTTTGGGTTTGAAATAGAGAATTGGAGTTTTCACACAGCCTTAATGAACTCGTCAAGTTTCTTCAATTGACATAGAAACATAGAAACTAGAAGCAGGAGGAGGCCATTCGGCCCTTCAAGCCTGCTCCGCCGTTCATTTTGATCATGGCTTCAATCATCGAATTCAACATCCTGATATCCCTTACTCCTCATATCCCTTTAGCCCTTAGAGCTATATGCAATTTATTCTTGAAATTAGACAATGTTTTGGCCTCAATTAATTTCTATGGGAGTGAATTCCACACATTCTCCACGCTCTGGGTGAAGAAATTTCTCCTCACCTCAGTTCTAAAAGGTTTACCCCTTATTCTCAAACTCTGACCCCTAGTTCTGGACTCCCTGCACCATCAGGAACATTCTTTCTGAATCTACCCTGTCTAACCCTGTGTGAATTTTATAAGTTTCTATGAGATCCCCTCTCACTCTTCTAAACTCCAGTGAATATAATCCTAACCAACTTAGTCTCTCCTCATATGACAGACCTGCCATCCCAGGAATCAGCCTGCGAAACCTTTGCTGTACTCCCTCTATAGCAAGGACATCCTTCCTCAGATAAGGAGACCAAAACTGCACACAATACTGCAGGTGTGGCCTCACCAACACCCTGTACAAATGCAGCAAAACATCCCTGTCACTAAACTCCAATCCTCTCGCTGTGAAGGCCAACATACCATTTGCCTTCTTTACTGCCTTCTGTACCTGTGTGCTTAATTTCAGCGACTGATGCACAAGGATGCCAAGGTCTCATTGAGTATCATTTAAGTAACATTTAAGTAATAATCTGTCTTCCTATTATTGCTAGCAAAGTGGATAACCTCACATTTATCCACATTTTACTGCACCTGCCATACAGATGCCCAAACTCTCAGCCCGTCCAAATCACATTGCAGCATCTCTGTATCCTCCTCACAGCTCACCCTCCCACCCAACTTTGTATTATCTGCAAACTTGGATTTAATGCATTCCATTCCCTCTTCCAGATCATTAATATACAATGTGAACATTTGGGGTCCCAGCACAGATCCCTGCAGAACCCCACTAGTCACTGATTGCCAAATCAGAAAAAGAAAACCATTTATGCCAACTCTATCTACTAACCAGCTTTCTAACCATCTCAAAACATTACCTGCAATCCTATATGATTTAACTTTACATTATGTGAGACCTTGTCGAAAGCCTTCTGAAAGTCTAAATAAACCACATCAGCTGGTTCTCTTCAATCAACCCTACCAGTTACATCCTCAAAAAATTCCACTAGATTTGATTTCCCTTTTGTAAATCGATGTTGATTTTGTCTGATTATTCCACTGCTTTCCAAATACCAAGTTCTGAAATCTTCAATAACGGACTCCAGCCACTTCCCCATTACAAATGTTAGGCTCACTGGTCTCCAATCCCCTGTTTTCTCTCTCCTTCCCTTTTTGAATAGCAGGCTTACATTTGCTCCCTCTAATCTGTAGGAACTATTCCAGAGTCCAAAGAATTTTGGAAAATAACCATTAGTGGATCTACTATTTCCAGGGCCACTTCCTTAAGTACTCTGGGATGAAGATTGTCAGGACCTAGAGATTTATCCACCTTCAATCCCATCAATTTCTCCAAAACCATTTCTCTACTAATACTGATTTCCTTCAGCTGCTCACTAAAACTTGCTTCCCTCAGAACCTCTAGTACATTATTCATATCCTCCTTTGTAAAGATTGAAGCAAAGTACAAATTTAATTCCTCATCATTTCTTTATTCCCCAGTATGAATTCTCCCAACTCTGACTGTAAGGGGCTTACATTCATTTTTGTCAATCTTTTTCTCTTTACATACATACAGAAACTTTTACAGTCAGTTATGTTCCCCGCTAGCTTACCTTCATACTCTATTTTTCCCTTCTTAATTATTCCCTTGGTCCTCCTTTGTTAAATTTTATACTGATCTCCAATCCTCAGGCCTATTGATTTCTCTTACCAATTTGTATGCTTATTCCTTGAATCTGATAGTATCTCTAATTTCTCTTGTAAGTCTTGGTTTGGCCACAATTCACTTACCACTCTTGCACCAAACAGGAACAAACAACTTCTGGAGTTCACCTATTCATTCTTTAAATGCCTGCCATTGCCTTTCCAGTGTCTTTCCTTTCAGTAACATTTCCCAATTCATCATGGCTAATTCATGCCTCATACCACCATAGTTACCTTTATTGAGATTCTGGACCCTAGTCTCAGAATCAACTACATCACTTTGACAAAGAATTCTATCATATCATGGTCACTTGTCCCCAAGGGTTCTCCCACAATTAAATTGCCTTTCTCATTTCCCAACACTCAGTCCAAGGTAGCTGTCCCCTTGTTGGTTTCTCAATGCATTGCTCCAGAAAACCATCCTGTGCGCACTCCAGAAATTACTCCCCTGTTGTTCTGTGATTAATTTGACTCTCTCAATCTATTGAGAGATTAAAGTCACCCATAATCACAGATGATCCTTTAACAGCTGCATCTCTGAATTCTACTTGTGAAAGTTTATCAGGGAAAATTTATCAGGATCCAATGGGATTGGGGGTTATAGATAGGTCTATGGCTGGGTAGGTTTTGATGTGTTCGGCACAACTTATGGGCCGAAGGGCCTGTTTGTGCTGTAGTGTTCTATGTTCTATGTTCTAAAATTTCCTGGGTTATGGAACAAGCCGTTCAACTGGAATTTGAACTGCCAGACGGGAGGGGAAGGAGCCGGTGGGACAGAGATTCTATTTTCTTCTTCACTCAGGTGAAAACCAGCAAATGAGTCAGGGAGTCACTTTTAAAAGATATTCCTGCCTTTCATAATATAATTAATTAATAGGTAGTTTAGTGATTTGTATCAATGTAGTGGCCAATTTTATTCTTATTTGAATTTTCAGTAGTTAGTTTGATACAAATTGCAAGGCCATTTCAGAGGATAGTTAAGCACCAGTTACATTGCTGTGGCTCTGGAGTCACATGTAGGCCAGACCGGGTAAGGACGGCAGATTTCCTTTTTCTCTTACGTTTATTTGTTTGTGTCAAAAAATAGGCTTACATTAATACTGCAATGAAGTTATTGTGAAAGTCCCTGTCCTGAGCCTGTTTGGGTACACTGAGGGACAATTTAGTGTGGCCAATCCACTTAATCAGCATGTCTTCAGACCATGAGAGGAAACCCACGCAGACACAGGGAGAACATGCAGACTCCGCACAGACAGTGACCCAAGCTGGGAATTGAGTGTACACAATGAGTGTTTAGGGTTTGAATGCACTACCTGAGAGGTGGAAGAGGCAGATACAACTGGGAAGGGAATTGGATCATTATTTAAAATGGAACACTGTGCGGGATTGTGGAGAAAAGACAGGGGAATGACATAAAGTGGATCACTGCTTCAAAGAGATTCAAGGGGTCAAATAGAACATAGAACAATACAGCGCAGTACAGGCCCTTCGGCCGTCGATGTTGCGCCGACCAGTGGAACCAATCTAATGACTCTCTAACCTAAACTATTCCAATGTTATCCACATGCCTATCCACTGACCATTTGACCATAGATAAGCTGCAGAGCTGGGCTGAGAGGTGGCAAATGGAGTTTAATTCAGAAAAGAGTGAGGTGATTCACTTTGGATGGAGTAACAGGAGTACAGAATATAGGGCTAATAGAAGGACTCTTGGTAGTGTCGATAGGCAGAGTCCAAAACTGCTGCAGGCAAGGAATTCCACGCTCTTACTACCCTCTGAATAAAGAACCCACCTGTGACATCCATCCTAGAATTATCACCCTTCAATTTGAAGCTATGTCCCCTCGTGTTAGCCATCACCATCCGACGAAAAAGGCTATTACTATCCACCCTATCTAACCTCTGATCATCTTGTATGCCTCAATTAGGTCACCTCTTAACTTTCTTCTCTCTAACGAGAACAGCCTCAAGTTCCTCAGTCTTGCCTCATAAGACCTTCCCACTATACCAGGCAACATCCTGGTAAACCTCCTCTGCACCCTTTCCAATGCCTCCACATCTTTCTTATAATGTGGGGACCAGAACTGTACACAATACTCCAAGTGCAGCCGCACCAGAGTTTTGTACACTTGCAACATGACCTCATGGCTCTGAAATTCAATCCTTCTATCAATAAAAGCTAACACACCGTACGCCTTCTCAACAACCTTATCAACCTGGGTGCTAGCTTTCAGGGATCTATGCACATGTACACTGAGATCTCTCTGCTTGTCAACACTACCAAGAGTCTTTCCATTAGCCCTATATTCTGCAGTCCTGTTACTCTCTCCAAAATGAATCACCTCACTCTTTTCCATATTAAACTTCATTTGCCACCTCTCCTCCCAGCTCTGCAGCTTATCTATGTTCCTCTGTAAACTGTAACATCCATCCTCACTGTCTACAATGGACTCCTCTTGTTCTATAACCAGTCTAGACTGTATGTCATCTTCCCAAATTCTTAAAACCATGAAATGCAAGAGGCCGTGAAAAGCCACAGCAAGTATTGACCACACTGCCTACTGCTAAATCCTCAGGTCCAATCCTCGGACCCTACAAATGTCTGGAATCAGGATTTCATCCAGAGTGGGGCGAATCTCTCTGGAACATTCTAAACCAGGCGCTGGACTCCACGTGAGGGCCTACAGGCTGCGAATATCAACAACAAAGGCACCAAGAGTAAGATGGTGAATTGGAGAGGTGATAATAATAGATTCCTGAGTGTGCACTGTGCAGGAAGAGATTTAACAATCTCACAAAGATTGTCAAGGCAAGTAAATCCAACCATTTCATAACCAGAGTTTCCACAGCATGTTTGAGATTTTTCTAAAACATTATTATGTTGGCCAGTGCTACTTCCGAGTCAGTAGGTAGAAATTGCAAACTGATATGGGGAATTATAACATTCCCATTTCTTGGAGATGCCTCCACTGCTGATATTTGACTGAGTGTCAAAACTGGGCCTGTCTCGCCTTGAAATCACTGAAAGATTGGTGAGCGTCACCGAGTCTCCCTGAAGCTTCACCGAGACACAACTCGAGCATCCAGCCAAGCAGATCCCAGAGTCACTTGCCTAAGGGAATCTCGATGTCATGAGAGACAACTACATTAATAGTGGAATCGGAAACTGACAACAGTTCAAAATTATGAGAAACTCTTAAGGAATGTGTTTTAGAGAATCAAATCTCTCTGAAATTTCAGAATTCGCCATTGTGGTTGTAAGGTAGTGAGTGTGAGAGTTGTTAACTGTGTAGAGATCGAGCAAATCTAACAGGTACTGCCCGGCACTCTGATAGAAACTCATACAGACTCAAACATTAACTTTCTTCCTCACATCAGAGACGCTACTGACTCTCTACACGGAATTTTCCCAGCTCACCCAGATCTGTCAACCTTGGGCAGGATTTTCCAGTTTTGGGGGTGAGAGCGGCTGGAATATTCTGTTTGTATTACTGGCCATCGCTCAGTGCCCCGAGAAAGTGACAGTTCATTTTGGGGAGATTTCTAAACCAGATGAATCCAGCCTCCTGCTATTACACAGCGAGGTGTCTATAATCGCAAGCAGTATTTGTGAGAAAGTGCGCTGTCGTTTCTGAAATGTTATTCAGTCTGGCTCACACTTTTAGGAAGGTCTCAGGCAGAGAAAGTGAAAATACCTTTGATAAGCCATGAAGTGCAGGTGGACGGAAGGTTCCTCTTCATGAAGAGAGCACTTCACATGAAAATGCTGAGAACTTATCACATCCCTGTCGTACGATAGACCCTCAAATCGTTTGATAAGAGGGTTCAACCTTGGTGCAGGCAGTTCTAGAGGAGACAGAGAGATCCACACAGTCAGAGGAACCTGAGATTGATTAAAAACAGAGTTTTGATTATCCATTTCGATTTAGTTTTACATTCCTTGAACTGCCTGTCAGAAATCTCCCTGCGATCTGACCAGGTTCCCGAATGTTTCCAGGAATCAGCCACACTCCCAGCTGCAGGTACCAATTCCCAGCTCTCTGTCTGTCCTTTCACTCAGTAAGAGAGATCATAGAACCCGACAGTGCAAAAAGAGGCCATTCAGCCCATCGAGTGTGTAATTCTGGTCGCCTCACTATAGGAAGGATGTGGAGGCTATTGAGAGGGTGCAGAGGAGATTTACAAGGATGTTGCCTGGACTGGGAGGCAGGCCTTATGAAGATAGGTTGAGAGAGCTCGGTCTCTTCTCCCTGGAGAGACGAAGGTTGAGAGGCGACCTGATAGAGGTTTATAAGATGTTGAGAGGAATACATAGGTTGGATTCTCGGAGGCTATTTCCCAGGGCTGAAATGGTTGCTATGAGAGGACACAGGTTTAAGGTGCTGGGGGACAAGTACAGAGGAGATGTTAGAGGTAAGTTTTTCACTCAGAGGGTGGTGAGTGAATGGAATCGGCTGCTGTCAGTGGTGGTAGAGGCGAACTCGCTTTTAAGAGACTTCTGGATGAGTACATGGGATTTAATGGGATTGGGAGTTACAGATAGTTCTGTGGCCTGGTAGGTATGGGTATGATCGGCACAACTTGTGGGCCGAAGGGCCTGCTTGTGCTGTAGTGTTCTATGTTCTATGATCAAACTCAATCCCACCCAGGCCCTAGCCCCATATCCCTACATATTTAACCACTAATCCGTCTAACCTACGCATCTCAGGACACTAAAAGCAATTTCTTAGCACGGCCAATCAACCTAACCCGTACATCTTTGGACTGTGGGAGGAAACCGGGGCACCAGAAGGAAACCCACGCAGAGATGAGGAGACTGTGCAAACTCCACACAGACAGTGAGCTGGGAATCGAACCCAGGAGCTGTGAAGCAGCAGTGCTAACCCACTGTGCTACCAGGCCATCCCGAGCTTTGTTTGTGTATTTTAATTCTATTTTTTCGGTCTAATTTTCGGCAGCCTCAATTTTCAGTTTCTTGTCACCCAACTAATTTAAAGATAGGCATGGTTTGTAATTCACAACACCTGCTGATATCCATTGTTAGTGGACCTATATCTGCATTCTCTTTTATTCATTCACGGGATGTGAGTGTTTGTGGCTGGGCCAGCATTTATTGCCCATCCCTTATTGCCCTCAAGAAAGAGGTGTTGAGTTATCTTCTCGAACCACTGCAGTCCCTGCGATGTGGGTAAACCCACAGTGCTGTTAGGGGGGAATTTCAAGATTTTGACCCAGCGACATTGAAGGAATACCGATATAGTTGCAAGTCAGGATGGTGAGTGTCTTGGAAAGGTTGAGAAGGTATTCCCAGCTATCTGTTGGTCTTGTCCTTAACATAGAACATAGAACACTACAGCACAAACAGGCCCTTCGGCCCACAAGTTGTGCCAAACACATCAAAACCTACCCAGCCATAGACCTATCTATAACCCCCAATCCATTGGATCCCATATACTCATCCAGAAGTCTTTTAAAAGACCCCAGCGAGTTCGCCTCGACCACCACCGACGGCAGCCGATTCCATTCACTCACCACCCTCTGAGTGAAAAACTTTTCCCTAGCATCCCCTCTGTACTTGCTTCCCTGCACCTTAAATCTGTGCCCTCTCGTTGCAACCATTTCAGCCCTGGGAAATAGTCTCTGAGAGTCCACCCTATCTATTCCTCTCAACATCTTGTAAACCTCTATCAGGTCGCCTCTCAACCTTCGTCTCTCCAGGGAGAACAGTCCCAGCTCCCTCCACCTGTCTTCATAAGGCATGCCTCCCAATCCAGGCAACATCCTTGTAAATCTCCTCTGCACCCTTTCAATAGCTTCCACTTCCTTCCTATAGTGAGGCGACCAGAACTGCGCACAGTACTCCAAGTGTGGTCTGACAAGGGTCCTATAAAGCTGCAGCATTACCTCCTAACTCCTGAACTCAATCCCTCGATGAATGAAGGCCAGTACACTGTAAGCTTTCTTAACCACATCCTCCACCTGGGAGGCCGATTTGAGAGTCCTATGGACCCGGACCCCAAGATCCCTCTGCTCTTCCACACAGCTAAGACTCCTACCTTTGATAGTGTACTCATTCATCCCGTGGGATCTGCCAAAATGGACCACAACACATTTATCCGCGTTGAAGTCCATCTGCCACTTCTCCACCCAGTCTTGCATCCTGTCGATGTCATGCTGCAACTTCTGACATCCCTCCAGACCATCCACAACACCACCAACCTTCGTGTCATCGGCGAACTTACTCACCCATCCCTCCACTTCCTCATCCAGGTCATTTATGAAAATGACAAACAGCAAGGGTCCGAGAACAGATCCCTGGGGCACTCCACTGGTGACCGACCTCCATGCAGAAAAAGAGCCATCCACAACCACCCTCTGCCTTCTGCAGGCAGCCAGTTCTGGATCCACAAGGCCAAAGCCCCTTGGATCCCATGGCCTCTCACCTTCTCAAGAAGTCTTGCATGTGGGACCTTGTCAAATGCCTTGCTGAAGTCCACATACACCACATCCACTGCTCTTCCTTCGTCAATGTGTTCAGTCACATTTTCGAAGAACTCAATTAAGCTTGTAAGGCATGACCTGCTTGTGAAGGGTAGGTCGTGCCTTACTGGTTTTGTGAAGGGTAGGTCGTGCCTTACTAACCTCATTGAGTTTTTTGAAAAAGTGACTAAGGAGGTGGATGGGGGTAAGGCGGTTGATGTGGTATATATGGACTTTAGTATGGCGTTTGATAAGGTGGCCCATGGAAGACTTCTGCAGAAAATGCAGATGTATGGGATAGAGGGTGATTTAGCTAATTGGGTTAGGAATTGGCTAGCATATAGAAGACAGAGGGTGGTGGTTGATGGGAGATATTCATCTTGGAGTTCGGTGACAAGTGGTGTACCTCAGGGGTCTGTTTTGGGGCCCCTGCTGTTTGTAATTTTTATAAATGATCTGGATGAGGGTATGAAGGATGGATTAGTAAATTTGCAGATGACACTAAAGTCGGTGGAGTGGTAGATAGTGAAGAGGGGTGTTATAGTTTGCAGAGAGACTTGGACAAGTTGCAGATCTGGGCCGAGAGGTGGCAAATGGAGTTTAATGTGGAAAAGTGTGAGGTAATGCACTATGGCAGAAATAATAACTGTGTAGAGTATAGGGCTAATGGTAGGATTCTTAGTAGTCTTGATGAACAGAGGGATCTTGGTGTGTATGTGCATAGATCCCTGAAAGTAGGCAGTCAAGTCGAGAAGGTTGTTAAGAAGGCATATGGAGTCTTAGATTTTATTGGTAGGGGGATTGAATTTCGGAGCCGCAACGTCATGTTGCAACTGTACAAAACTCTAGTGCGGCCGCACTTGGAGTATTGTGTACAGTTCTGGTCCCCACATTATAAGAAAGATGTGGAGGCATTTGAGAGGGTACAGAGGAGGTTTACCAGGATGTTGCCTGGTATGGAGGGCAGGTCTTATGAAGAGAGGCTGAGGGATTTGAGGTTGTTTTCGTTAGAAAGGAGGCGGCTAAGAGGGGACCCAATCGAAACAAAAAAGATGATGAGATGTTTAGATAGGGTGGACAGTGATAGCCTTTTTCCTAGGATGGAGAAAGCTAGCACGAGGGGACACAGCTTTAAATTAAGGGGTGATAGTTATAGGACGGATATCATAGGTAGGTTCTTTACCCAAAGGGTGGTTCGGGAGTGGAATGCCCTGCCTGCAGCAGTGGTAGATGCGCCAAGTTTGGTGGCGTTTAAGAGGTTAGTTGATAAGTATATGGAAGAGAAGGGAATGGTTTAGTTTGGAGGGTCATTGCTTTTTATATTGGTCGGCGCAACATCGAAGGTCGAAGGGCCTGTTCTGTGCTGTCATGTTCTATGTTCTTTGTTCTATGCCTTTTACAAAACCATGCTGACTATTTCTAATCAACCTAAACTTCTCCAAATGCTCGTAAATCTTGTCCCTCAGAAGCCTCTCCATCAGCTTACCAACCACTGAGGTCAGACTCACCAGTTGGTAATTTCCAGGACTATCCCTGTTCCCTTTCTTGAAAATAGGGACCACATCCGCAATCCTCCAATCCTCCGGAACCTCTCCCGTCTCCATCGACGACGCAAAGATCATCGCCAGGGGCTCTGCAATGACATCCCTCACCTCCCACAATACCTGGGGTACATCCCATCTGGTCCCGGAGACTTGTCTATCTTGATAGCATTTAGAAGTTCTAACACATCCGCTTCCTTAATATCTACATACTCAATCTTTTCAGTCTGCTGCAAACTTGTAGTGCATCCTCCCAGATCACTTTCCACCGTGAATACTGAGGCAAAGTACTCATTAAGCACCTCTGCCATTTCTTCCGGTTCCATACAGACTTTTCCCCCTTCACCTTTTATAGGTCCTATCCCTTCTCTTCTCATCCTTTTACTTTTCACATATTTGTAGAAGGCCTTGGGATTCTCCTTAATCCTACCAGCCAAGGCCTTCTCATGACCCCTTCTGGCTCTCCTAATTTCCTTTTTAAGCTCTCTTCATAAGCCTTATACTTCTCTAGATCCCCAACATCTCCTAGCTCTTTGAACCTTTTATACACCTTTCTTTTCTTCCTGACTATGTTCACCACAGCCTTCGTGCACCACGGTTCCCGCGTCCTACCAAAACCTCCTTGTCTCACCGGAACGTTGTCGTGCAGAGCTCCAGACAAGCATTCCTTGAATATCTGCCACCTTCCTTCTGTGCTTTTCCCCAAGAACACCTCCTTCCAGTTTATTCGCCCCAAAATCTGCCTGATGTCTTCATATTTCCCCTTCTAGATGATAGTGGCCTGGGTTTGGAACGTGCTTCTAGATGATAGTGGCCTGGGTTTGGAACGTGCTGCCTAAGGATGTAGATAGGCCAACTAGAGGTGAGGCTACATTGGATTTGGTGCTGGGCAATGAGCCAGACCAGGTGTTAGGCTTGGACGTTAGTGAACATTTTGGTGATAGTGACCACAATTCAGTTACGTTCACCTTAGTGATGGATAGGGATAGGCGTGAGGCTGGGGGCAGTAGTTATAGCTGGGGGAAGGGTAATTATGAGGCCATCAGGAGAGAATTAGGGTGCATAGATTGGACTAGGAAACTACAGGGACGGGAACATCTGGAATGTGGTGCTTATTCAAGGAGCAGCTGCTGCGAGTCCTTGATAAGTATGTCCCTGTCAGGCAGGGAGGAAATGGTCGAGTAAGAGAGCCTTGGTGTACGAAAAAAGTTGATTTGCTGGTTAAGAAGAAAAAGGAGGCTTATGTCAGGATGAGGCTTGAAGGCTCAGTTAGTGCAATGGATAGCTATAGATTAGCCAGGAGGGAGCTAAAGAGTGAATTGAGGAGAGCTAAGAGGGGACACGAGAAGATTTTGGCTGATAGGATTAAGGAGAATCCTAAAGCTTTCTTTAGATATGTTAAGAATAGAAGATTGGTTAGGGCAAGATTAGGGCCAGTCATAGACAGCAGTGGGAAGTTGTGCGTGGAGCCTGAAGAGATTGGTGAGGCACTGAATAAATATTTCTCTTCGGTATTCACGCAGAGTGCTGGAAATGTAGCTATGGAGAACACTGAGGTACAGGGTTGCAAATTGGGAAGTATTGTAGTAGATAGGGAGGATGTGTTAGAAATTCTCGAGGGTTTGAAGTTGGATAAGTCCCCTGGGCCGGACGGGATTTACCCTAGGATTCTCTGGGAGGCAAGAGAGGAGATTGCAGAGCCTCTGGCGCTGATCTTCAGGTCCTCGTTGGTTACGGGTGTGGTTCCGGAGGACTGGAGGATAGCGAATGTGGTCCCATTGTTTAAGAAGGGGAAGAGAGACCTTCCTGGGAATTATAGGCCAGTGAGTCTTACTTCTGTTGTGGGCAAGGTATTGGAGAGAATTATTAGGGATAGGATTTATAGTTATTTAGAGAGAAATGAATTGATTGGGGATAGTCAGCATGGTTTCGTGAAGGGTAGGTCATGCCTTACTAACCTCATTGAGTTTTTTGAGAAAGTGACCAGAGAGGTGGATGGGGGTAAGGCGGTTGATGTAGTATATATGGACTTTAGTAAGGCGTTTGATAAGGTGCCCCATGGAAGACTTCTACAGAAAATGAAGATGTGTGGAATAGAGGGTGATTTAGCTAATTGGATTAGGAATTGGCTGGCAGATAGAAGACAGAGGGTGGCGGTTGATGGGAGATATTCATCGTGGAGTTCGGTGACGAGTGGTGTGCCTCAGGGGTCTGTTTTGGGGCCCCTGCTGTTTGTAATTTTTATAAATGATCTGGATGAGGGTATTGAGGGATGGATCAGTAAATTTGCAGATGATACTAAAGTTGGTGGAGTGGTAGATAGTGAAGAGGGGTGTTTTAGTTTACAGAGTGACTTGGACAAGTTGCAGAGCTGGGCCGAGAGGTGGCAAATGGAGTTTAATGTGGAAAAGTGTGAGGTAATGCACTTTGGCAGGAACAATAAATGTGTAGAGTATAGGGCTAATGGTAGGGCTCTTAATAGTGTTGAGGAACAGAAGGATCTTGGTGTATGTGTCAATAGATCCCTGAAAGTAGGCAGTCAAGTGGATAAAGTTGTTAAGAAGGCATATGGAGTCTTAGCTTTTATTGGTAGGGGGATTGAATTTAGGAGCCGCAGCATCATGTTGCAACTGTACAAAACTCTAGTGCGGCCGCACTTGGAGTATTGTGTGCAGTTCTGGTCCCCACATTATAAGAAAGATGTGGAGGCATTGGAGAGGGTACAGAGGAGGTTTACCAGGATGTTGCCTGGTATGGAGGGCAGGTCTTATGAAGAGAGGCTGAGGGATTTGAGGTTGTTTTCGTTAGAAAGGAGGCGGCTAAGAGGGACCTTATTGAAACATATAAGATGATTAGAGGTTTAGATAGGGTGGACAGTGATAGCCTTTTTCCTAGGATGGAGAAAGCTAGCACGAGGGGACACAGCTTTAAATTAAGGGGTATGAGTTATAGGACGGATATCAGAGGTAGGTTCTTTACTCAAAGAGTGATTAGGGAGTGGAATGCCCTGCCTGCAGCTGTTGTAGATGCGCCAAGTTTGGTGGCGTTTAAGAGGTTAATTGATAAGTATATGGAAGAGAAGGGAATGGTTTAGTTTGGAGGGGCATTGCTTTTTATTTTGGTCGGCACAACATCGAAGGCCGAAGGGCCTGTTCTGTGCTGTAATGTTCTATGTTCTATGTTCTATGTTCTAAGGAGCCTTGGTGAATTGCTGCAGTGCATCTTGTAGATGGTACACACTGCTGTTAGTGTGTGTCAGTGGTGGAGGGAATGGATGTTTGTTGAAAGGATACCTCAGTAAGGCCAGAATTCCATCACCAAAACCCCTTATTTACAAAATAGAGAAGAGCTCATCCACAGTTTACAACACAATCTGAGCCCGGGGATCTGCAGGACACCAGTCCTAGTAAGGCAGTTGATTTTAATCCCCCCTTCTCACTTCCCCTTGGACAAGTCCCATCTTGCACAATCAAGGAGCTCTCACATGTCCTTCACAGCTACACCCCCCCCCCCTTTATGTCTGTTTCTCTCTTAATACCCTCATTTGTGAGACAGCCCTGTCCACCGCTTTGTTATCAGCCTGAGTTCAGTCGAAGGTGGGGTCAGACACGGAACCAAACTGGGGACCTTATCTCCATTGCAGAGCTACTGACAGGCATTCCTGCTCCTGTTCCGCTGCAGTTGGGGCACAAGCTTTCTCTGCTTCCAGCTCAGAGTCCGTGTCCTCATTATCCAGAACGGTGAGCACGGGCTCAGCTTTAGGTTATCGTTCAATGCTGGAGGTGGTCACCCCCCACGGCCAGTATCGAGGTCTGCTCTGGGTCACACTCCCTAACCCTGAGGAGGGCCAGATGTTTCCTTAAGGTTTTGTCCTGCCTGATAAGACATGGGCGTTGGTTTCTCCATTACAAAGTCTGACAGCACCGGGTTTAAATCCAAACGATTTATTTGATATATGAATATATCAGTTGGATTTAAACCTGGTGTTGTCAGAATTCTTACTGTGTTTACCCCAGTCCAATGCCAGCATCTCCACATCACGTTCTCCATTATGATGCAGGGTGGAAGAGGGAACTCACGCTGTTAAAATGGCGGCGTGGGCTCGTTGGGCCGAAGGGCCTGTTTCCTGTGCTGTGTTGTTCTTTGTTCTCTGACCCAGCTGAAGCCATCTCTGAAATTCCTCACATGAACCAGTTTTGAACGTTCTTTCTGTCCTTGCAGAATCATGATTTTTTCCTCTGGTTCTCTTGCTGGGATTCCAGCCTTCCCACCATGTTTGGGAACGTTGGCCCTGTCCAGAGCTTCTGTCCTATTAATAATTCTGCTGTGTCATTGTGTGGGAGGGGGGGTAGTCTTATTATCAAATAAAACTCACTCCAGTTTGGTCTCTGTGGACGTTGCTGGTTGTTTCTTTCACACTGAGCTTAAAAATCAGCACTACCTGTTCAGCCAACCCATTCGATGATGGGTTATAGGGAACTGTCCTGATGTGTCTGGTGCCTTTAGAAAGCATAACGTTTGGGAACTCCAGACCCGCGTCACTCACTGCGTGAAAAAGATTTTTCTCACGTCACATTTGCTTCTTTTAAAAATCACTTTAAATCTGTGCCCTCTCATTCTCCATCCTCTTATGAGAGGGAACAGTTTCTCCCTATCTGTTCATCACTTTCCTCATGATTTTGAACATCCCAATCAAATTCCTCTTAACTTTCTTGTCTCTGAAAAGAACAGTCCCAACCTCTCCAATCTATCTTCGTATCTGAAGTTTCTCATTCCTGGAACCATTCTTATAAACCTCTTTGCACTCTCTCCACTGTATTCACATCCTTCCTACAGTGTGGCACCCAAAACTGTACACAATATTCTAGTTGGGTACGAAGTAGTATCTTATATAAGTTTAGCACGACCTCCTTGCTCTTTTATTCTGTTAATAAAGCCCAGAATACTATATGCTTTACTGACTGCTCTCTCCACATGACCTGATATCTGCAATGATCTCTGCACAGGCAGCATGGTAGCACAGTGGTTAGCACTGCTACCTCACAGTAGTATGGACCTGGGTTCGATTCCTGGCACAGTCACTGTCTGTGTGGAGTTTGCACATTCTCCTCATGTCTGTATGGGTTCCCTCTGGGTGCTCTGGTTTCCTCCCATAGTCCAAAGATGTGCTGGTTAGATGGATTGGCCGGGCTAAAATTGCCCTTTAGTATCAGGAGAACTAGCTCAAGTAAATGCATGGGGCTATGGGGATAGGGCCTGTATGGGATTGTGATTGGTACAGACCTGATGAGCTGAATGGCTTCCTTCTGCACTATAGGATTCTATATACACCCAGGTCCCTCTGCTCCTTCACCCCATTAAGAATTTTACTCTTTATTTTGTATTGTTTGACCAGAGCAAGGCAGAGTGATTTGAGGCAGGAGTGCTGAAGGTAAGAAATTTATTGTTTTTTTTAACCTTTCTTTTTCGCAGAGTGTTTTTTAGACTGCACAAGTGCCTGAAGTTAGCCAGTAATGCATGTGAGGTTTAAAAAGCAGGCTGCACTATCCAGCGGTCAGTGGAGTGAGTAGGTAGCAGAGTGAAGGTTGAATGGCTTTGCTCAACAAGCTTAGGTGGAAACAGGCGAGGTAGGGCAGGTTTATCACAGAATCATAGAATCCTACAGTGCAGAAAGAGGCCCTTCAGCCCATCGAGTCTGCACCGAACACAATCCCACCCAGGCCCTACCCCCATATCCCTACATATTATACACACTAATCCCTCTAACCTCCGCATTCCTGGACACTAAGGGGCAATTTTAGCATGGCCAATCAACCTAACCCGCACATCTTTGGACTGTGGGAGGAAACAGGAGCACCCAGAGGAAACCCACACAGACACGACGAGAATGTGCAAACTCCACACAGGTTTGGTTCTTAGTTTTTCCTGTGGAATTTGAAGAGAGGAGGAATTATGAGTGTGAGGCCAATTTGGTGTTCTCAGTATTGGATCTGGGAGGTCCTGGAATCTCCTATCCTCCCAGATGTCCATATCTGCACCAGGTGTGTCGAGCTGCAGATCCTAAGGGACCGCGTTAGGCAACTGGAGCTGCAGCTCGATGACCTTCCCCTGGTCAGGGACATTGAGGAGGTGATAGAGAGGAGTTACAGGCAGGTGGTCACACCAGGGCCTCGGGAGGCTGACAAGTGGGTCACAGTCAGGAAGGGGAAAGGTCAGGAACCAGAGAGCATCCCAGTGGATGTGCCCCTTAACAATAAGTACTCCTGTTTGAGTACTATTGGGGGGACAGCCCACCTGGGGGAAGTAGCAGTGGCCATACCTCCGGCACACAACCCCCAACCCTGTGGCTCAGAAGGGTAGGGAAAGGAGGAGGAAGGCAGTAGTGATAGGGGACTCCATAGTGAGGGGGTCGGACAGAAAATTCTACAGACGGAGTCAAGAACCTCGGATGGTAGTTTGCCTTCCCGGTGCCGGGATGCAGGATGTTTCTGATCGCATCCAAGATATCCTCAGACCGAAGGCTTGAGATGTTCTATTTTAACACAAGGAGTGTTGTGAACAAAATGGATGAGCTTAGAGAGTGGATCAATACTTGGAAATGTGATGTGGTGGCCATTACAGAGACTTGGATGATTCAGGAACAGAACTGGATACTTCAAGTGCTGGGTTCAGATGTTTCAAGAGGGACAGAGAAAGAGGCAAAAGAGGTGGGGGATTGGCATTGTTGATCAGAGACAGTGTCACGGCTGCAGAAAAGATGGACGCCATGGACAAGATTGTCTACAGAGTCTCTGTGGGTGGAGGTCTGGAACAGGAAGGGATCAATAACTTTACTGGGTGTTTTCTATAGGCCACCCAATAGTAACAGGGATGTTCAGGAGCAGATTGGGAAGCAGATCCTGGAAAGGTGTAATAATAAGAGTTGTCATGATGGGAGATTTTAATTTCCCAAATATTGATTGGAATCTCCATAGATTAAAGGGTTTAGATGGGGAGGAGTTTATTAGGTGTGTTCAGGAGAGTTTCTTGACACAGTATGTAGATAAGGCTACAAGAGGAGAGGCTGTACTTGATTTGGTATTGGGAAATGAACCTGGTCAGGTGTCAGATCTTTCAGTGGGAGAGCATTTGGAAGATAGTGATCATAATTTATCTCCTTTAAAAAAGCACTGGAGAGAGATAGGATCAGACAATTAGAAAAGTGTTTAATTGGAGTAAGGGGAATTATGAGGCTGTCAGGCAGGAAATTGGAGGCTTAGATTGGAAAGAGGTTTTCTCAGGGAAATGTATGGAAGAAATGTGGCAAATTTTCAGGGAATATTTGTCTGGAGTTCTGCATAGCAACATTCCAATGATTCAGGGAAATTATGGACAGGAACCGTGGTGTATAAAGGCTGTAATAAACCTGGTCAAAAAGAAAAGAAAAGCTTACAAAAAGTTCAGGGAGCGAGGTAACGTTACAGATCTAGAAGAGTGTACGGCTAGTAGGAAGGATCTTAAGAAGAAAATTAGGAGAGTCAGAAGGTGTCATGAAAGGTCTCGCAGGCAGGATTAAAGAAAACCCCAAGGCATTCTACAAATATGTGAAGAGCAAGAGGATAAGACATGAAAGAATGGGACCTATCAATTGTGATGGTGGAAACGTTTGTGTGGAACTGGAAGAAATAGCAAAGATGCTCTATGACTACTTTATTTCAGTATTCACAGTGGAAAAGGATCTTGGTGATTGTAGTGCAGACTTGCAATGGACTGAAAAGCTTGAGCATGTAGACATTAAGAAAGAGAATGTGTTGGAGCTTTCGAAAAGCATCAAGTTACATAAGTTGCTGGGACTGGATGGGATATAACCCAGGTTACTGTGGGAGCTGAGGGAGGAGATTGCTGAGCCTCTAGCGATGATCTTTGTATCATCAATGGAGACGGGAGAGGTCCCAGAGGATTGGAGGATTGTGGATGTTGTTCCCTTATTCAAGAAAGGGAGTAGAAATAGCCCTGAATTAGACCAGTGAGTCTAATCTCAGTGGTTGGTAAGGTGATGGAGAAGATCCTGAGAGGCAGGATTTATGAACATTTGGAGAGGTATAATATGATTAAGAATAGTCATCATGACTTTGTCAAAGGCAGATCATGCCTCACAAGCCTGATTGAATTTTTTGAAGATGTGACTAAACACAGTGATGAAGGAAGAGCAGTAGATGTAGTATATATGGACTTCAGCAAGGCATTTGTTAAGATGCCCCATGCAAGTCTTATTGAGAAAGAGAGGGGGAATGGGATCTAAGGGGACATTGCTTTGTGGATCTTGAACTGGCTTGCCCATAGAAGACAGAGAGTGGTTATAGATGGGTCATATTCTGTATGGAGGTCGGTCACCAGTGGAGTGCCTCAGGGATCTGTTCTGGGACGCTTACTCTTTGTGATTTTTATAAATGACCTGGATGAGGAAGTGGAGGAATGGGTTGTTAAGTTTGCTGATGACACGAAGGTTAGAGGTGTTGTGGATAGTCTGGAGGGACGTCAGAAGTTTCAGTGAGGCATTGATAGGATGTAAGACTAGGTAGAGAAGTGGCAGATAGAGTTCAACCCAGGATAAGTGTGAAGTGGTTCATTTTGGCAGGTCAAATAGGATGATGGCAGAATATAATATTAATGGTAGAACAGTTGGCAGTGTGGAAGATCAGAAGGATCTTGGGGCCTGAGTTCATAGGATGCCCAAAACAGCTGCACAGATCAAAGCTGTGGTTAAGAAGGTGTTTGGTGTACTGGCTTTCATCAATCAAGGCATCGAGTTTAGGAGTCGAGAGATAATGTTGCAGCTATATAGGACCCTGGTCAGACCCCACTTGGAGTACTGTGCTCAGTTCTGGTTGCCTCATTATAGAAAGGATATGGAAGCTATTGAGAGGGTGCAGAGGAGATTTACAAGGATGTTGCCTGGATTGGGGAGCATGCCTTATGAGGATAGGTTGAAGTAGCTCGGTCTTTTCTCCTTGAGAGACAAAGGATGAGGGGTGACCTGATAGAGGTGTATAAGATGTTGAGAGGTATTGATTGGGTGGATTCTCAGAGGCTTTTTTCCCAGGGCTGAATGGCTGCTATAAAAGGACACAGGTTTATGGTGCTGGGGAGTAGGTACAGAGGAGGTGTCAGGGGTAAGTTTTTCACTCAGAGGGTGGTGGGTGTGTGGAATGGGCTGCTGACAATAGTGGTGGAGGTAGATTCGATAGGGTCTTTTAAGAGACTTTTAGATAAGTACATGGAATTTAGTAAGATAGAGGGTTACAGGTAAGTCTCGTGAGCTCTAAAATAGGGACATGTTCTTCCAACCAAATGCACCACCTCACACTTCTCCACATTGAACTTCATCTGCCCCCTATCTGCCCACTCCATAACCTTGTCTGTGACCTTTTGAAGTTCTGCACTGTCCTCCTCACAGTTTACAATGTGTTCAAGTTTTGTGTCATCCACAAGTTTTAAAATCGTCCTCTGCACACAAAGATCTAGATCATTAATATCTCAAAAAAGCAAGAGTCCCAGTGCCAATCCCTGGGGAACTCCACTAACAAACCATCCTCCCTCCTGAAAAATATCCATTGACCGTTACTCTCTGCTCACTATTATAAAGTCTAGAGTTTACAGTATGGAAATAGGCCCTTCAGCCGAACTGGTCCATGCCACCCAGTTTTAATCACTAAGCTACTCCCAACAGCCTACATTTGGCCCATATCCCCCTATACCCATATAACTGTCGAAATGCTTTCTAAAAAACAAAATTGTACCCACATCTGCTATTGCCTCTGGCAGCTTGTTCCAGACACTCACCACCCTCTGTGTGCTGAGTATTATTTGGCCGATTATTATTCAGATTATTCGCCCAATTTTCTATCATGTTGTTTCTGTCTATCTTACTCCATGAGCTATAACTTCTCTCAAAAGTTTGTAGTGTGGCACTGCATTGAATCCCTTCTGAAAGTCCATGTACACCACACCAATAGTGAGATGTTGAAGTCATGGGGGTTACAGATAGTGTGACATGAACCCAAGATCTCGGTTGAGGCCATTCTCATGTGTGCGGAACTTGGCTATCAGTCTCTGCTCAGCGACTCTGCGCTGTCGTATGTCGTGAAGACCCCCTTGGAGAACGTTTACCCGAAGATGATCTTTGTATGCAGAGATTGCCAGTCCGCAATGGGGTCCTGATTTCCCTGGCCCCTGGCTGACCCCTGCTAACACTTCTAGAATGTAATTAGTACATGTGCCCTGCCTTATAGTCTGCCATAAGCCTTGCCACGTACCCTGTCACGTGTTCTGCCACGTACCCTGTCACGTGTTCTGCCACGTACCCTGTCACGTGTTCTGCCACGTGCTCTGTCACATGTGCTGCCACGTGCCCTGTCACATGTGTTGCTACATGCCTTATCACATGTGCTGCCACGTGCTCTGTCACATGTGCTCCCACATGCCCTGTCACATGTGTTGCTACATGCCCTGACTAATGTGTTGCCATGTGTCCTGTCACGTTTTGCCACATACCCTGTCACGTGTGCTATCACATGCCCTGTCACGTGTGCTATCACATGCCCTGTCACATGTGCTATCACATGCCCTGTCACGTGTGCTGCCACGTGCTCTGTCACATGTGCTATCACATACCCTGTCACGTGTGTTGCTACATGCCCTGACTAATGTGTTGCCATGTGTCCTGTCACGTTTTGCCACATGCCCTGTCACATGTGCTATCACATGCCCTGTCACATGTGCTATCACATACCCTGTCACGTGTGCTATCACATGCCCTGTCACATGTGCTATCACATGCCCTGTCACATGTGCTATCACATGCCCTGTCACATGTGCTATCACATGCCCTATCACGTGTGCTATCACATGCCCTGTCACGTGTTGCCATGTGTCGTGTCTGCCATATTGGAAGTTTAGGTGTCTGAGGAACAAATGCAGCTGCATTGATTTTTTGGGTCTTGGATTCCATTTACCTTTCTAAAAAATCTTATTTCCAGGCTCTGTTAACTTTGATGATTTGATCTAATTTGATTTTTTTATATCACATATATCAGTACACAGTGAAAACTATTATTTATTGCATGCTATACAGACAAACATACTGTTCATAGAGAAGGAAACGAGAGGGTGCAGAATGTAATGTTATAGTCATAGCTAGGGGTGTAGAGAAAGATCAACTTAATGCAAGGTAGGTCCGTTCAAATGTCTGACAGGGAAGAAAGTATTCTTGAGTCAGTTGGTACGTGACATCGGAGTTTTGTATCTTTGTGCCAACAGAAGATGATGGAAGAGAGAATGTCCGGGGTGTGTGGGGTCCTTAATTATGCCGGCTGATTTGTTGAGGCAGCAGGAAGGGTAGGCAGAGTCAGTGGATGGGAGGCTGGATTGTGTGATGGACTGGGCTACATTCATGGCCTTTTGTAGTACATTGTGGTTTTGGGCAGAGCAGGAGCCCATACCAAGCTGTGACACCAAGTTCTCACCGTGTCTCTTCTCCATTCAAAATCTTACCATCTGGTGCACACTTCCCTCCTCCACTGCGGCTTTCTACACTGTTCTGTACTGCAACCTGTGTGCAGAATGGACGACAGACTATGGAGTACAGCCCCAGAGTGGGAGCTTCATTCTGCATCAAACCTATTGCTGAGGGTCCTTGCTATTGGCATGTGGGACCCTCCTTGAGTGCCCCTGGTGAAACATTCAAAAATAATTTATCAAATTATTGCAAATTACACTTCAACTTTTCTATTAAATTGTGCAGAAATTCTTTTCATTCCTGATGCGTGCCCAGACTAATCCCTCTTTCTCTCTGAGAAGCCACAAATTTTACTGAGCAAAGATATTTAACACCTTTTACTGAATCCTTTGGATTATAACAAAACACCGGGAAATCTCCCTTACCTGGAGGTGTTAGAGGGGAATGATGAATGGAGGTGGCATGGACAATCAGAAGGAGGAGAGAGATGAATATCTTCATGTTCTTTCTCCTGTTGCCAAACTCTCAGCTTCTCTTTCAGGTTACACAATCAGAGTCAGAGGGAATTTGATAAACTCGCTGATATTGGATCTGAAATCTCTGTTGTGAATTGTAGCGGGTTCAATGCAGTTTGTCCTCTCCACCGCGTCCCTCTCCCTCCCCCAGAACCAGTGCTGCCAAGAATGAAGAGCCTCTGACGGGACAGGAAGAGACAATCGATTATCTTCACTTTCTGCCCGAGCCAAGTGCACCATTACAAGAACAAACATGCATTTTGGTGAGACATCTTCAGCGTATTCTCAGCATTGAGCCATTTTAGGACACAAATGAAAAACTTGCATTAGTATAGTGCCTTTCATAGCCTCAGCATGTCCCAGGCCAGTCAGAGCCAATGAAACACTTTAAAGTGCACTTACTGATGCAACGTGGAAAATGTAGCAGCCGATTTGCACACAGCAAGATCCCACTCGCTGCAATGTGATAATGACCAGTTACCCATCTCAGTGATATCAGTATTAACTTATCCCAGCACTGATATCACTTAACAAAGTGCTGTCGTGGGATCTCTTGTATCCAAAGGACAAAACCTTCGATAATGCAGCTGTCTTCCAGTGATACACTGAGAGTTTGTGTCTATTTTGTTTTATTCATTTGAGGGAGGTGGGTATCGCTGGCTGGCCAGCATTTATTACCCATTCCCAGCTGCCCTCAAGAAGGTGGTGGTGAGCTGCCTTCTTCACTCCACACAGTCCACAATGACGTTAGGGAGGGAATTCCAGGATTTTGACCCAGTGAGTGGAAAGGACTGACGATATATTTCCAAGTCAGAATGGTGAGTGGCTTGAAGGGGAACTTGCAGGTGGTGGTGTCCCCATGTATCTGCTGCCTTTGTTCTTCTAGATGGAAGTGGTTGTGGGTTTGGAAGGTGCTGTCTAAGGATCTTTGGTGAATTGCTGCAGTGAATCTTGTAGATCATACACACTGCTGCTACTGAACATCGCTGATGGATCTGTATTCATTCACACAATCAGAATGGGTAAGTAGGTAGAGAATCTGTGAAACAGATAACTGAGGAAGATGGTGGGAGAGGTTAGTATTGACTCATTAAGTGCAAATCAAGTATATTTATTTCACAAAAGAACGTTCTAGACACACTACAGGAGTAAATAGAATACATACTGGGACTGATGCCCAGGTATACAGAGTGCAGCCAAGGTCTGTTGGGTTTGGGGAGAGGGAGGTGATGGATGGACCATTGATCGACCAACCAGGGTGACACTGAGTCTATTCAGAGAACTGGAGACTTTACTATTACACCCCACACCCTGCTGTTCGCTCACTCGCTCACTCACTCTCAGGCAATTGATGCCATAATTATAAAGTTGTATCAAGAGGTGACCTCTTGTCCATAGAACATCAATATTTATCTGCTCATCTATTTTCCTATCAGATGAATCCAGTGATTCCACTGAATATCTCTCAATTTTCTGCATCCTTAATTCTCAAAGTAACAAACACTGGTGCAAATGTAATGGGATTTACTTACAAGATGGGATGGATAGGGTAGAGGTAGAAAGACTCTTCCCGCTTAGAAAGGATAGCAGAACTCGAGGGCACAGCCTCAAAATAAGAGGAGGGCAGTTTAGATTGCAGTTGAAAACAAAGAACAAAACAGCACGGGAAACAGGCCCTTCAACCCAATGAGCCTGCGCCGCCACCTCGATGTTCCCACCTCTACCCGCGATCCCTGTCTATGTTTGTAGATCTATGGATTAAAAACCAAATTTGAGACAATTTAGGGAGAATTTGTTTTGCCAATTAGCCTAAGAGCACATCTTTGGGATGTGGGAGGAAACCGGAGCACCCGGAGAAAACCCACGCAAGCACGGGGAGAATGCGCAAACTCCCACAGACACAGGCCCAAATCCATGTACCTGCACAGCACAGCGATAGTCACTGAGCTGTCGTGTTGCCCATCAAATGGTCCAGGTCAAGCATACACTAATGACGTGAAGCACTAGGATACTCTCGAAAAAAATCCAAGAGCAGCCCTCTCACGACCCATCGCGTGTATGCCCCTCGTTAGACAACAAGGTGGACCAAAGCACCTGTAGGATAAAAACAAGTACATCAATATCATCATCTATTTACACACTTCCCAGGGACTCCCAAGGCTCATGATCCCTATTTTAAATCAGTTTTCTATACCCCTCCATTCCCATTCTGTTCATGTGCCCATCTAAGTATTTCTTAAATAACTCCAGAGTGCCTGCCTCCACCACTTTACTTCACAGCGTATTCCATACCCCCACCACCCCCTGTGTGAAAAAACTCCCTCTAGCATCCAAATTATACCTTGCCCTATACCTTACGTCTTTCTAAGGAAAACAGTCCCAATTTGCCTAACTTCTCCTCGTAACTCAGACCTTCCATACTAGGCAGCATCCTGGTAAACCTCCTCTGCACTCTCTCCAGAGTCTCCACGTCCTTCCGGTAGTAAGGCAACCAGAACTGGACGCAGTATTCCAAATGAGGTCTAACCAACGTTTTATACAACTGCAACATTTAAATCCAGCTCTTGTATTCTATACCCCTTCCAATAAAGGCTAACATACTATATGCTTTCTTCACAACCTTCTCCACTTGCTCTGCCACCTTCAGAGACTTGTGCACGTGCACCCCCAGGTCCCTCTGTGTTTCTATACTCTTAATAGGTCTACCCTTTATCATATACCTCCCCTCTACATTCTTTCTCCCAAAATACATCACCTTGCATTTATCAGGATTGAATTCTATCTGCCCAAGCTACCAGCCTATCCATGTCCTGCTGCTCCTCACTATCCACAAGTCCACTCATCTTTGTATTGTCTGCAAACTTGCTGATCACTCCACTTACTCCCTCTTCCAAGTCATTTATATATATTACAAATAGAAGAGGTCCCAGTACCGAGCCCTGCGGCACACCACTAGTGACCGACCTCCAGCTAGAAAAACACCCTTCCACTATTACTCTCTGTCTCCTATTACCAAGCCAGTTACTTATCCATCTCGCTACCTGTCCTTGTATCCCATGAGCCTTGACCTTCACAACTAACCTCCCATGAGGGACTTTGTCAAACGCCTTACTGAAATCCATATAGACGATATCAATGGCTCGCCCTGAGGAACTTCTTCACTCAAAGGGCAGTGAGTCTCTGGAATTCTCTGCCCATTGAAGTGGTGGAGGCTCCTCACTGGATATATTTAAGTCACGGGTAGATAGATTTCTGGTAGAGAAGGGAATTAAGGGTTATGGGGAGAAAGTGGGAAAATCCACTTCAAATCAGCATGATCTGTTTGAATGGCGGGGCAGGCTCAAAAGGGCTGGATGGCCTACTCCTGCTCCTTACTTCTTATGTTCTTATGGGATCAAACAAGCTGCCCTCGGGCTGGTATGAACAAGATGGACTAAACGGCCTCCTACTGAGCTGTAACATTCTAAAGTTTTATTGTGTATCCTGGGATGTTGAAAACCCAGTCCAGGACACTCTGCATTTGTATAACCACATTTCTGTGATTGCTAATACATCTTACTCATGTTGCAATCTGTATTATCAACTCATCTATCTTGTGGCAAATGCTTCGTGCATTTAGATACATTTAGCTTTGATTTTATTAGTTGTTTATAACTCTGGATTTACATTAGATTGTTTATATTTGTTTATATTTCCTGTCCCAGCTGGTCACACTGGCAATCAGAGTGTCCCTCACGATCCTGCATCACCACTCTCTCATATAGCCCTTACTCTGTAAACTTTCTGCACTTGGAGTCCTTCCCCTCCTCATTAGAGCTCTGGTATGCCTCCTTATTCAATATAACACTGTAATATAATGTTTATACGATCTATCCTTAGCTGTAGTTTCCTGTTGATGTTCAGACTGATCATTTCAAAGTGAACCTTGCCAATCACCATGGAGTTGAGATCTTTTCACTATCTATAATGATGGAGCATGTCTTTGCCAGTAGGAGTTTATCCAGGGTTAGCATCTACTAATTTATCTGCTAAAATTGACCAGATACATCCCCCACGTCTCACCATAAAGGGGCAAAAGGCAAACTGATCCTCTTCACTTGGCTGGGTGATGAAGGAGGTATTTCATAGTTGCTATGGCAATTGAAAGAAATGGAGGAGAGAAGAGTTCAGTCAGCAGAAGTCAATGAACTAAAGTCAGTGAAAGATAGAATGGACAAGGTCACTCAATGTCACTAATTTTATATTTAGTATATCTGAGCCACAGCGACAGGACATTTGGATAATCACAGTGTCATTGCACAGAGTTAATACAAATATATGAAAGGGAAATCATCTTGTGGGACCCGAGTAACATTAATCTGTATTCACATTTGTAATGCTCTTTTTTCATTAAGTTCTTAAAACAAATTCCTGGGGAATGAATCTTTTGATGTTGAGTCTCAGTGACTAAGAAGGGTAGGAATGTTCACGGTGATCACCCGTGAATGGACTGAGATAAAGGCAGAAAGCATGACCTTTGCGGAAATATAAAACCTCACCAAATCCTTTTATCAAACAGCGGTGGTTAAGGTTTTGATGAAGAAGGTTTTCATTGAGTCACTCAATCACACTTTGTCAATCAGCCCCTTTATTGAAGTCTTTGGCATTTTGCCTTAGACCAAACATTAATTTTAAACAAATTCTTTTTGCGCTATGATATCTTCATGGGATCTCGGATGTAGGATCAGACCCAGACATTTACTCAGCAAGAAATGTCAGAACGTAATTCCTCAGTCTGTTGGGAACAGAAGGTTGCCAAGCCAGCCAACAGGGACAGACTTCCCAGGTTGAAGAGAGTCTGCTAGTGAATATACCTCATGGGAATATTCAATAATACCATAAAAGAACTGTTTGTCTTTTAGTTGTGCTTGTTGTAGCACACATAATGGTAGCAACACCTCGAATGGTTTGTCACAATGCCATCAGCTATGGGAGGAATGACCATCAGGCATCCTGTACCTACAATAAGAGCTGTGGTGTTGCCATTCTCTGATCCCACCCTTGGTTGCGATTATCCAGTCCCATTGCAGTGAATGGAGATTTGGCTGCAGACCACAGAATTCCCTTTCAGCACTGTGACCAAGGTCACAAAATATCACTAAATTGGGACGATGGAAAACACAACTGATGAAATTGGTCACAGTTGCTGGAATATTTTCTCATGGATTTGTGTTTGTTGTAACAGGTTGCATATATCCCATTTGTAAAAGGTTAATATGATCAGACATTCTGATATCATTAATGGAATTGTCACTGTTGTGATGATTTGTGTTATGTACTTACAGTAGAACATAGAACATAGAACATAGAACAATACAGCACAGAACAGGCCCTTCGGCCTTCGATGTTGTGCCGACCAAAATAAAAAGCAATGCCCCTCCTAACTAAACCATTCCCTTCTCATCCATATACTTATCAACTAACCTCTTAAACGCCACCAAACTTGGCGCATCTACAACAGCTGCAGGCAGGGCATTCCACTCCCGAACCACCCTTTGGGTAAAGAACCTACCTCTGATATCCGTCCTATAACTCATACCCCTTAATTTAAAGCTGTGTCCCCTCGTGCTAGCTTTCTCCATCCTAGGAAAAAGGCTATCACTGTCCACCCTATCTAAACCTCTAATCATCTTATATGCTTCAATAAGATCCCCTCTTAGCCGCCTCCTGTCTAACGAAAACAACCTCAAATCCTTCAACCTCTCTTCATAGGACCTGCCCTCCATACCAGGCAACATCCTGGTAAACCTCCTCTGTACCCTCTCCATGCCTCCACATCTTTCTTATAATGTGGCGACCAGAACTGCACACAATACTCCAAGTGCGGCCGCACTAGAGTTTTGTACAGTTGCAACATGATGCTGCGGCTCCTAAATTCAATCCCCCTACAATAAAAGCTAAGACTCCATATGCCTTCTTAACAACTTTATCCACTTGACTGCCTACTTTCAGGGATCTATTGACACATACACCAAGATCCTTCTGTTCCTCAACACTATTAAGAGCCCTACCATTAGCCCTATACTCTACACATTTATTGTTCCTGCCAAAGTGCATTACCTCACACTTTTCCACATTAAACTCCATTTGCCACCTCTCGGCCCAGCTCTGCAACTTGTCCAAGTCACTCTGTAAACTAAAACACCCCTCTTCACTATCTACCACACCACCAACTTTAGTATCATATGCAAATTTACTGATCCATCCCTCAATACCCTCATCCAGATCATTTATAAAAATTACAAACAGCAGGGGCCCCAAAACAGACCCCTGAGGCACACCACTTGTCACCGAACTCCACGATGAATATCTCCATCAACCACCACCCTCTGTCTTCTATCTGCCAGCCAATTCCTAATCCAATTAGCTAAATCACCCTCTATCCCACACATCTGCATTTTCTGTAGAAGTCTTCCATGGGCCACCTTATCAAACGCCTTACTAAAGTCCATATATACTACATCAACCGCCTTACCCCCATCCACCTCTTTAGTCACTTTCTCAAAAAACTCAATGAGGTTAGTAAGGCATGACCTACCCTTCACGAAACCATGCTGACTATCCCAATCAATTCATTTCTCTCTAAATAACTATAAATCCTATCCCTAATAATTCTCTCCAATACCTTGCCCACAACAGAAGTAAGACTCACTGGCCTATAATTCCCTGGAAGGTCTCTCTTCCCCTTCTTAAACAATGGGACCACATTCGCTATCCTCCAGTCCTCCGGAACCACACCCGTAACCAACGAGGACCTGAAGATCAGAGCCAGAGGCTCTGCAATCTCCTCTCTTGCCTCCCAGAGAATCCTAGGGTAAATCCCGTCCGGCCCAGGGGACTTATCCAACTTCAAACCCTCGAGAATTTCTAACACATCCTCCCTATCTACTACAATACTCCCCAATTTGCAACCCTGTACCTCAGTGCTCTCCATAGCTACATTTCCAGCACTCTGCGTGAATACCGAAGAGAAATATTTATTCAGTGCCTCACCAATCTCTTCAGGCTCCACGCACAACTTCCCACTGCTGTCTATGACTGGCCCTAATCTTGCCCTAACCAATCTTCTATTCTTAACATATCGAAAGAAAGCTTTAGGATTCTCCTTAATCCTATCAGCCAACATCTTCTCGTGAAAATACCACAGTTACTGACAGCTACTTGAAATATTCCACCTTTTTAAAAGAAATTCACTTATGGCATGTGGGTTTCACTGGCTGGGCCAGTATTTATTGACCATCCCTAATTGCCCTTGTGGCTCGCTAAGTCACTGCAGAGGGCAGTTGAGGGTCATCCACATTCTTGAGGGTCATCCGCATCTTCTCAGTAGTTGTCTCTCTGCTAGTATAACATCATGTGACTTGGAGGGGCGTAAGTCGAGGGATTCAGGGGCTTTTGGGGATTTCCATCTGGAGCTTGAACAAGCAACATTTCTGAAATAAACATGCAATGTGTTTGATTTTAACCCATAAGTGTGGCCCCTCATTGTTGAAATTCCCAGTCAATACTGAACAATTTCAAAGAATCTTAAGATTCTAATATTTTATGGATAATTCTAATATAGTTCTTGCATGGAAAAGCTACAATGTAGATTCACCAATTTATTGAGTTTATCGTCACAGTGGTTCTCCAACTGCGGCCTGTTATGAGTTGCGATGTGGAGATGCCGGTGTTGGACTGGGGTAAACACAGTAAGAAGTCTCATAACACCAGGTTAAAGTCCAACAGATTTATTTGATAGTAAACCCACAAGCTTTAGGTTGTTATGAGTTGACAGAGGTGTGACTGATGAAAGCTGAAGGAAACACTGAGCGGCTCAAACATTCTCTAGAGCACTCTGACACGTAGAGAATGCCAGACAGCCAGCAGGGAGACAATAAAGCTGACTGTGAACTTTGAAAAGTATTGGGAAGGCTTAGCATGGGTTTGGACTGGAACTCTCCTTGGCATCTCATCTCAACCTGTCTGCAACCTCTCTTCATAAACCTCTTTGTCAGAGCCAATCAGTATCTTTAACTTGAGAAATACTGCCCAAATACCACAGTTACTGACAGCTACTTGAAATATTCCACCTTTTTAAAAGAAATTCACTTATGGCATGTGGGTTTCACTGGCTGGGCCAGTATTTATTGACCATCCCTAATTGCCCTTGTGGCTCGCTAAGTCACTGCAGAGGGCAGTTGAGGGTCATCCACATTGCTGTGGGTCAGGAGACACATGTAGGTCAGACCAGGTAAGAACAGCAGATTCTCTTCCCTAAAGAAGATCAGGGAACCAGATGGGTTTTTTGTAACAATCGACAATGGTCATCATTAGACTTTTAATTCCAAATTTCATCATCTGCGATGATGGGAATCGAACCAAAATCTCTGGATTACTGATCCATTATGTCACCGCTTCCTGTTGAATTAAAATAAAAGTGATTTGCATTTATAATGTGTCTTTAATGTGGATAACCATTAGTTCTTCATTACCAGTTTCTCGTCAGCTTTAGACCCCACACATAGCTTTCTGAGTTATGTGTATATATATATATATATGTGAAATTATCCACATTCAAGACCTGAAATAATTGTTCTGTTGCAAGCATTTGCTGAGGCAGAAATTCCCTGGAATAATGTCAGTATTGTCATTAACAGAAAGAATCTCAGCCTCTGGAACTCGATCCACATCCCAGTGAGTTTGATAAGCTCTAACGGTACCTGCCTATGAATACGGGCAGTCGGTATTTGTACCTCAATGCAGATTGATTGTGTAGTTCTGAACCACAGGATCACAGAATGACTATAGGTCAGAATGCCAATCTGTCCACTGTCTGTGCTGGCTCTCTGAAGGAGCAATTCACAATTACTATCCCCCACTTGCTCTGCAGAAACCTGCGCATTCTCAATGATCTCAATTCCCCTATGAAGGCCTCAGTTGACAGATTCTGCCTCTACCTCATACTCAGGTATTCAGATCCTAACCACTTGGTGTGTGAACCCGTTCTTCCCCATGTCACAGAACCATAGAATCCCTTCAGTGCAGAAGGAGGCCATTCAGCCCATCAAGCTTGCACCTAATCCCACCCAGGCCCTATCCCCATAATCCCACATATTTACCCTGCCAATTCTCCAGACGCTAAGAGGAAATTTAGCGTAGCCAATCAATCTAACCTGCACATCTTTGGGCTGTGGGAGGAAACCGGAGCATCCGGAGCTTATCCCATGCAGACACAGGAAGAACATGCAAACTCCGTAGTCATCGGAAGCCGGAATTGAACCTGGATCCCTGGTCCTGTGAGACAGCAGTGCTAACCACTTGCTTTCCTCCTTTAATATACTCTGCAATAATACATCCCTTCCTGGCCAGGATTTCGGTCACCTCATCTAATATAATTTGGTGTCACATTTTGTTTTATAATGCTCTTGTGAGTGCTGCATAGTTGTTATTTTTCAGTGGTAGACATCTAAAGCAGGGTCTTTACACATGTAAATTTAGCACCTTACTAGCACAATTTACATGATCTATTTCCCCATATTTAGTTAGCTGTGAAGTACTTTGGAATATCCTGACACACATCTACAAAAATATAAGAAACAGGAGATGTTATACAGAGCCTGCCATGCCATTCAACATCATGGCCAAGCTTGGACTTCACTTCCACGTTCCTGCATACTTACCATATTCCTTGAATGAAAATTCTGTCTATCCAATCTCAAATGTACTCAATGATGGCGCATCCACAACCCTCTTTTCTGATTTATTATTATTGTCACATGTATTATGAGGTACAGGGTTGCAAATTGGGAAGTATTGTAGTAGATAGGGAGGATGTGCTAGAAATTCTCGAGGGTTTGAAGTTGGATAAGTCCCCTGGGCCGGACGGGATTTACCCTAGGATTCTCTGGGAGGCAAGAGAGGAGATTGCAGAGCCTCTGGCTCTGATCTTCAGGTCCTCGTTGGTTACGGGTGTGGTTCCGGAGGACTGGAGGATAGCGAATGTGGTCCCATTGTTTAAGAAGGGGAAGAGAGACCTTCCAGGGAATTATAGGCCAGTGAGTCTTACTTCTGTTGTGGGCAAGGTATTGGAGAGAATTATTAGGGATAGGATTTATAGTTATTTAGAGAGAAATGAATTGATTGGGGATAGTCAGCATGGTTTCGTGAAGGGTAGGTCATGCCTTACTAACCTCATTGAGTTTTTTGAGAAAGTGACCAAAGAGGTGGATGGGGGTAAGGCGGTTGATGTAGTATATATGGACTTTAGTAAGGCGTTTGATAAGGTGGCCCATGGAAGACTTCTACAGAAAATGCAGATGTGTGGAATAGAGGGTGATTTAGCTAATTGGATTAGGAATTGGCTGGCAGATAGAAGACAGAGGGTGGTGGTTGATGGGAGATATTCATCGTGGAGTTCGGTGACAAGTGGTGTACCTCAGGGGTCTGTTTTGGGGCCCCTGCTGTTTGTAATTTTTATAAATGATCTGGATGAGGGTATTGAGGGATGGATTAGTAAATTTGCAGATGACACTAAAGTCGGTGGAGTGGTAGATAGTGAAGAGGGGTGTTATAGTTTGCAGAGTGACTTGGACAAGTTGCAGAGCTGGGCCGAGAGGTGGCAAATGGAGTTTAATGTGGAAAAGTGTGAGGTAATGCACTTTGGCAGGAACAATAAATGTGTAGAGTATAGGGCTAATGGTAGGGCTCTTAATAGTGTTGAGGAACAGAAGGATCTTGGTGTATGTGTCAATAGATCCCTGAAAGTAGGCAGTCAAGTGGATAAAGTTGTTAAGAAGGCATATGGAGTCTTAGCTTTTATTGGTAGGGGGATTGAATTTAGGAGCCGCAGCATCATGTTGCAACTGTACAAAACTCTAGTGCGGCCGCACTTGGAGTATTGTGTGCAGTTCTGGTCCCCACATTATAAGAAAGATGTGGAGGCATTGGAGAGGGTACAGAGGAGGTTTACCAGGATGTTGCCTGGTATGGAGGGCAGGTCTTATGAAGAGAGGCTGAGGGATTTGAGGTTGTTTTCGTTAGAAAGGAGGCGGCTAAGAGGGGACCTTATCGAAACATATAAGATGATTAGAGGTTTAGATAGGGTGGACAGTGATAGCCTTTTTCCTAGGATGGAGAAAGCTAGCACGAGGGGACACAGCTTTAAATTAAGGGGTATGAGTTATAGGACGGATATCAGAGGTAGGTTCTTTACTCAAAGAGTGATTAGGGAGTGGAATGCCCTGCCTGCAGCTGTTGTAGATGCGCCAAGTTTGGTGGCGTTTAAGAGGTTAATTGATAAGTATATGGAAGAGAAGTGAATGGTTTAGTTTGGAGGGGCATTGCTTTTTATTTTGGTCGGCACAACATCGAAGGCCAAAGGGCCTGTTCTGTGCTGTAATGTTCTATGTTCTATGTTCTATTAACATAATGCAAAGTATTATTTCTTGTGCATATGCCGACAAAACATGTCATTCATAGAGAAGGAAACGAGGGAATGCAGAATGTAGTGTCATATTTATGGCTACAGTGTAGAGAAACATCAACTTAATGCAAGGCAAGTCCATTCAAAAGTCTGACAGAAGCTGTTCTCGAGTCATTTGAAAGTGACCTCAGTCTTTTATATCTTTTTCCCAAAGGAAGAAGGTGGAAGAGAGAATGTCCAGGGTGCGCAGGGTCCTTAATTATGCTGGCTGCTTTGCCACAGCAGTGGGAAATGTAGACAGAGTCAATGGTTGGGAGGCTGGTTTGTGTGGCGGATTGGGTTACATTCACAACCTTTTGTAGTTCCTTGTGGTCTTGGGCACAGCAGGAGCCCATACCAAGCTGTGATATAACCAGAAAGAATGCTTTCAATGGTGTATCTGTAAAAGTTGGTGAGTCATAGCTTACATGCCAAATTTCCTTAGTCTTCTGAGAAAGTAGAAGCTTTGGTGGGCTTTCTTAACTGTAGTGTTGGCAACCAGCTCAGGTTGTTGGTGATCTGAACATCTAAAAACTTGAAATTCTTGATTCTTTCTACTTTATCCCCATTACTTCCTGAAGTTGATGTCTATCTCCTTTGTTTTGTTGACATTGAGGGAGAGATTGTTGTTACCACACCAGTTCACCAGATTCTCTATCTCATTTCTGTGCTCCATCTCATCTGTTTCCCTTAGGTAGAGGATTCTAAAGATTCACAACCCTTTAAATAATTTCCCCTTATCTTAGTCTTAAAAGATTGGTCCCATTATCCTGTGTTTTAGATTCCTGTTCCTGTGGAGCAGCACGGAGAGGCAGCAATTTGGGCAAATGTAAAGTTCGAGTGTTAAGTAATTTTTAACATTTTCTTTTCAATTAAAGTAGCAAGTGGTGGTAGTTTTTTGCCGTTTTTTTAAACTAACTGGAAACCGGAAGTCATCATTAGGAGGCTTGCCGGTAGTTGTAGTTTTTCTCTCTGACTCTATAAATTGGTACAGAGAGGAAACCCGATACTCTACACAGATAGAGTATCCCACTCTCCCCCTTCCTCTAACCTAATAATAAAAGTGTGTGGGAAGTTTTTTTTTCTCTCCTGGAAATTAAAGTATCAGGGATGGCAGTGCAGGCAGTAAGTTGCACCTCCTGTAGTATGTACGAGGTGAGGGACACCAGTAGTGTTCCTGCTGATTTCACCTGCAGGAAGTGTGCCCATTTGCAGCTCCTTGAGGATCGTGTTAAGGAGCTGGAGCTGGAATTAGAGGAACTCAGGATAATTCGGGAGGTTGAGGCGGATATTGACAGGAGTTACAAAGAGATAGTCATTCCTAAAAGAGATTCTTGGGTAACGATTAGGAAAAGGGGTAAGAAGCAATCGGGGAGACAATCCCCTGGGGCTGTTCCCCTCCAAAATAAATTTTCTGTCCTGGAGGCTACAGTTGAGGAGGAATCAACTGGAGATGGCCAAAGGGAGCAGGTCTCTGGGGGTGAGCCTGCTGGGAATGCTCAGGTGGGTAGGGGGAATAAGAGATTGGGCCTGGTAATTGGAGACTCCATAGTTAGGGGGACAGATAGGAGAGTAAATAGTAATAAACAGGACTCAGGGCTGGTGTGTTGCCTCCCAGGGGCCGGGGTCCAGGATGTCTCAGAGTGGGTTTTTAAGATTCTTAAGGGAGAGGGGAGTCAGCCCCAAGTCATAGTTCATGTAGGGACACATGATGTAGGTAGGAAAAGGGAAGGGGATATTAAACAGAAATTTATGGAGTTGGGGTGGAAGCTTAGGGCCAAAACTGGCAGAGTGGTTATCTCTGGACTCTTGCCTGTGCCACGGGATAGTTTAGAGAAGAACAGAGAGAGGGAATGTTTGAATTCGTGGCTGCGGGGATGGTGCAGGAGGGAGGGGTTCAGGTTCATGAACAATTGGGACGCATTCTGGGATAGGTGGGACCTCTACAAGAGAGATGGTCTACACCTGAACCAGAGGGGAACCAATATCTTGGGGGGAAAATTTGCAAAGGCTATGCAGGGGGCTTTAAACTGATTCAGAGGGGGTGTGGGATCCTGAGTAGTTTGGATGTTAAGAGGAACGAGAACAGGGGGGTCATAGATGAGAACTGTAAAACACAGCAGTGTACGGGTGGAGTAGGGCATGGTTTGAAGTGTGTATAATTTAATGCAAGAAGTATTCGCAATAAGATGGAGGAACTTGCAGCTTGGACCAGTACCTGGAACTTCGATGTTGTGGCCATTTCAGTGACATGGATAGAGCAGGGACAGGAATGGTTGTTGCAGGTTCCGGGGTTCAAATGCTTCAGTCGGAGTAGAGAAGGAGGTAGAAGGGGGGGAGGAGTGGCATTATTAGTTAAAGACTGTATCACAGTAACAGAAAGGAAGTTTGATGAGGACTTGTCTGTTGCGGAAGTATGGGCTGAGGTTAGAAACAGGAGAGGAGAGGTCACCCTGTTGGGAGTCTTTTATAGACCTCCTAAAAGTTCTAGAGAGGTAGAGGAGAGGATTGCAAAGTCGATCCTGGACAGGAGTGAAAGTAATAGGGTAATTGTTATGGGGGACTTTAACTTTACTAATATTGATTGGAATAGCTATAGCTATAGCTCATTAGAGGGATCAGTTTTTGTACAAAGTGTGCAGGAAGGTTTTTTGACTCAGTATGTAGATAGGCCAACTAGAGGTGAGGCTACATTGGATTTGGTGCTGGGCAATGAGCCAGACCAGGTGTTAGACTTGGAAATTGGTGAACATTTTGGTGATAGTGACCACAATTCGGTTACGTTCACCTTAGTGATGGATAGGGATAGGCATGAAGCTGAGGGCAGTAGTTATAGCTGGGGGAAGGGTAATTATGAGGCCATAAGGAGAGAATTAGGGTGCATAGGTTGAACTAGGAAACTACAGGGACTGGGAACATCTGAAATGTGGAGCTTATTCAAGGAGCAGCTGCTGCGAGTCCTTGATAAGTATGTCCCTGTCAGGCAAGGAGGAAATGGTCGAGTAAGGGAACCATGGTGTATTAAAAAAGTTAATTCGCTGGTTAAAAGGAAAAAGGAGGCTTATGTCAGGATGAGGCTTGAAGGCTCAGTTAGTGCAATGGATAGCTATAGATTAGTCAGGAGGGAGCTAAAGAGTGAGTTGAGGAGAGCTAAAAGGGGACACAAGAAGACTTTGGCTGATAGGATCAAGGAGAATCCTAAAGCTTTCTTTAGATATGTTAAGAATAGAAGATTGGTTAGGGCAAAGTTAGGGCCAGTCATGGACAGCAGTGGGAAGTTGTGCGTGGAGCCTGAAGAGATTGGAGAGGCACTGAACAAATATTTCTCTTCGGTATTCACGCAGGGAGATGTAAATGTAGTTATGGAGAACACTGAGGTACAGGGTTGCAAACTGGAAAGTATTGAAGTAGATAGGGAGGATGTGCTAGGTATTCTTGAGGGTTTGAAGTTGGATAAGTCCCCTGGGCCAGACGGGATTTACCCTAGGATTCTCTGGGAGGCGAGAGAGGCGATTGCAGAGCCTCTGGCTCTGATCTTCAGGTCGTCATTGGTTACGGGTATAGTGCCGGAAGACTGAAGGATAGCGAATGTGGTCCCATTGTTCAAGAAGGGGAATAGAGACTTTCCTGGGAATTATAGACCGGTGAGTCTTACTTCTGTTGTGGCCAAAGTATTGGAAAGAATTATTAGGGATAGGATTTATAGTTATTTAGAGAGAAATGAATTGATTGGGATAGTCAGCATGGTTTTGTGAAGGGTAGGTCATGCCTTACTAACCTTATTGAGTTTTTTGAAAAAGTGACCAAAGAGGTGGATGGGGTAAGGCAGTTGATGTGGTATATATGGACTTTAGTAAGGCGTTCGATAAGGTGGCCCATGGAAGGCTTCTGCAGAAAATGCAGATGTATGGGTTAGAGGGTGATTTAGCTAATTGGATTAGGAATTGGCTAGCAGATAGAAGACAGAGGGTGGTGGTTGATGGGAGATATTCATCGTGGAGTTCGGTTACTAGTGGTGTACCTCAGGGATCTGTTTGGGGCCCCTGCTGTTTGTAATTTTTATAAATGATCTGGATGAGGGTATTGAAGGATGGATTAGTAAATTTGCGGATGACACCAAAGTCGGAGGAGTGGTAGATAGTGAAGAGGTGTGTTCTAGTTTGCAGAGAGACTTGGACAAGTTGCAGAGCTGGGCCGAGAGGTGGCAAATGGAGTTTAATGTGGAAACGTGTGAGGTAATTCACTTTGGCAGGAATAACAAATGTGTAGAGTATAGGGCTAATGGTAGGACTCTTAATAGTGTTGAAGAACAGAGGGATCTTTGTGTATATGTGCATAGATCCCTGAAAGTTGGCAATCAAGTCGATAAGGTTGTTAAGAAGGCATACGGAGTCTTAGTTTTTATTGGTAGGGGATTGAATTTCGGAGCCGCAACGTCATGTTGCAACTGTACAAAACTCTAGTGCGGCCGCACTTGGAGTATTGTGTACAGTTCTGGTCCCCACATTATAAGAAAGAGGTGGAGGCATTGGAGAGGGTACAGAGGAGGTTTACCAGGATGTTGCCTGGTATGGAAGGCAGGTATTATGAAGAGAGGCTGAGAGATTTGAGGTTGTTTTCGTTAGAAAGAAGGCGGCTAAGAGGAGACCTTATTGAAACATATAAGATGATTAGAGGTTTAGATAGGGTGGACAGTGATACCTTTTTCCTAGGATGGAGAAAGCTAGCACGAGGGGACATAGCTTTAAATTAAGCGGTGGTAGTTATAGGACGGATGTCAGAGGTAGGTTCTTTACCCAGAGGGTGGTAAGGGTATGGAATGCCCTGCCTGCTGCAGTTGTAGATGCGACAAGTTTGGTGGCGTTTAAGAGGTTAGTAGATAAGTTTATGGATGAAAAGGGAACGGTTTAGGTTAGAGGGTCACTGCTTGTTCCTAATTGGTTGGCGCAACATCGAGGGCCGAAGGGCCTGTTCTGCGCTGTAATGTTCTATGTTTTATGGCTGCCCAGCAGAAACAATCTCTTGGTCTCAACACTGTCAAGCCCCTTCAGAATTTTGTATGTTTCAATAAGATCACTTGCATTCTTCTAACCTCCAGAGACCCTATTAACTCAACCTATCTTCATAGGCTAACGTCTCTCATTCCAGAAATCGCTCGAGTAAACCATTACTGTGCTAAAAGGCTAAACAATCTTTGGGTTTTTACTTCTCATTTGCACAGCTTGCATTTTTTTGGTTTCCATTTACAGTAATTTTGTTTTCTTCCATTTATTTTTGTCTATTAAATTGAAAATATCAAAACAGCAACCACTCTTCCTATTCTAGGGTGGCACAATGATTAGCAGTGCTGCCAGGGACTTGGGTCACTGTGCAGTGTTTGTGCATTCTCCCTGTTGGTTTCCTCCCACAGTATTCTCGTTAGATGCATTGGCTATGCTAAATTCTCCCTCAAAGTACCCGAACAGGCACTGGAGTGTGGCAACGAGGGAATTTTCACAGTAACTTCATTGTAGTGCTAATGTCAGTGACTAATGAAACTTTATAAATTTTCCCTGAATGTTCTTTGCACAGAGGATGATTGGAATATGGAATATTTTGCCACAGGCAGCAATCATTGAATTCTTTTTCAGAGAGAAATTGGATAGGATTTGTTTTTAGATGCTCTCACAAAGAGCTTGCACAGACATGATGGATTGAATGGCTTTGTTTTGGGTTGCAAATTATGGGTGTTCCATGAAATATAATTCTGCGGCAATTTTGATTGAACTGCAGATTAAATTTATATTGACAGCAAAACATTATTGCTCTAAACCTAGAAGGGACCAGAGAAAGGACTTTTTTTTAACCTATCTGAACTGCAACAGGTTCTGAAGCTAAACTGCAGATTCCAATCTCACCTTACTGATGAATTCTTATCAGAAAATGAAGCTTTCATAACTTCCAAGTGGTCTCACTTCCAACTGTAATCTCCGGCAACAATGCTAAACGCATTGACAGCTGAGATCCAATAAGAAGTTACATATAATAAACAATAGGTCTAACTCTTACTACTGGATTTCTGCTCAGAGAATGCTTTATTCTGTCACATGCAAATTCTTGAGAGGACACAGGAGAAGGACAGTGTGCTAGCACCTTCACATTATTCAGTAGGTGGCAAAACTGATGGGCATTTTAGTTTCTTGGTGCATTATCTATTCCCTTTGAAGTGCTACAGATCCACAGCGATCTCTATCACTTGAAAATATGTGCACAATTAAGGATAAAGTAACTTTAGCAACTGCAAAAGCCACAAAGAATATTGGGTCTCAGTACCTCACATTGCTGATTACTGCCTGGAGTTCAACCAGGACATGTATGAATTGTAATCAGAGTATGCTTGCTTATTGTACTAGGTGGCTTTAACTAACAATCTGAACAGTGGATCTACGAGAATCACAATCCTATTGCACCAATGTCAGATGGGGCAACTGATACATTATGCTGTTAACCATAAATTGACACTATGAGGGAACCCAAAGTTTAACATTATCCAAGGATGTTTACAGTGATTTGGGATAGATTAACTGGAACTTACTTTCATTAGTTTCTGGGAAATAAAATCTCTGCATTTTTTCATTAGCATTGAGTAATGGTGTTGACAGAGATCATAAGGAATGTAAACAATTCCCTTTACACTGTCTTATCAACCCTCCCAGGTTAGGAATAAGACTCCCTGAAGTCTGTCAGCAAGTTCCAAGGTTAGAAGAACGTTTTTCACTGTTTACTAATTGATCCACCCTACAGTCCTTGAGTGGAACTAATTAAGTGATGAATTGCATAGCCCTGAACTGCTGAATATACCCATTTGAAACAGGCTTCAGACTATTTATTCATAGCCCTTACAGATGGTAAAGACATGGGGATTGTTTTTCTTCACCCTATTCTAATAAATCTTTGTAAACTCTGTAAATGCTTTAACCCCCTGTAAAAGAGGTTGCATATCTGCTACAGGAAAGGGTTGAAGGTTACAGTTTTAAGTACTGAAAAGTTGATCATTTCTGGTCATTTTGTTGGCTCTGGTCCTGGCCACTATTATAGGAATCTTTCTGACAGAATATTGGATTCAAAGCTTATATTTACTGTAAGGAATGATTTTTATTCAGAGTGTTACTGGTGAGTATTCAGCTCCTTCAGATGATTAAAGAGGATGAGTAATTTGATTGCAGTGCCTCTGAAGCCTCCAGTGTGGAAGGTAGGAAACGGACACACTATGAGCTTGAAGTGCGGTCCAATATACTGATGCAGGGCTTGTGCCTAGAAGTGATATTAGATCCCCCTTTTAAAAATTTCTCTGCAGCCAGGAAAACCAGGCCTGCATTCAATGTAAAATTCACTATTTCCCCAAATGTGCGATAGGGAAGAGATGGAGTGTTCACCCAATCCTGCAAAGAACAGTCCATGTTAGAGAACCCGATCCTGATTACCACTGATCCCTCCCGACTATCTCTATAATGCCTCCTCACTTGGCAGCCCCCATTTCCCCCCTTTAATAACTTACCAGGGGTTGCTGCTGCTGTGGCTGTAGCATGTTCCCTGGCCAGCTGCCTGTTCTATATCCATAAATCACCGGCTCAACAACAGTGAAGCCTGGGGTCCTCTACCCAGTGCACCTCATGTCTATCCTAAGCACAAGATTCATTCCAGGAACACTCTAATGTCCAGCGGATGACAATGTTACGAGCTGATGGTACTTTTATTCCATCAGGTTGGTTAGATTGGAAATCAGTATCCCAAGAAAGTCAGTACCTCAACTAATTAAACAGCTAGCTGTGTATCTTAGGTCAGAACATTCTGCATATCCTGGGCTTGATAAATTATTTTGTATTCAAGTCTCTGGCAAAATCACTTTCGCAGCTGCCTGAAGCTATCACACAGTGACCCTGGAGACATACTAGGTTAGCTTGTTGCAGAAGTGTGAAATATGGGTAGATCTACCAACTAAATATATGATCTACCATTCTGGTTCTCTGGTGCTATTCCAACAAGCCAGGAATTTCATTGCTTCCTTCATATTTGGATGCTTTTCATAGCACAGATTTGATTTGTCACAAGCATTATACAGTTTCTTGTACACTATACAAAGCATACTGTTCATAGAGAAGGAAACAAGAGAATGCTGAATGTAGTGTTATAGTCATAGCCAGAGTATAGAGAAGGATTAACTTAATGCAAGGTAGTCCATTCAAGTCTGATGGCAGCAGGGAAGAAGCTGTTCTTGAGCTTGTTGGTACGTGACCTCAGACTTTTGTATCTTTTTCCCTGATGGAAGAAGGTGGAAGAGAGAATGTCCGGGTGGCGTGGCGTCCTCAGTTGTGCTAGCTGCTTTGCTGAAGCAGCAGAAGTGCAGACAGAGTCACTGAATGTGAGGCTGCTTTACCTGATGGATTGGGTTACATTCACAACCTTTTGCAGTTTCTTGCAGTCTTGGGCAGAGCAGGAGCCATACCAAGCTGTGATACAATCAGAAAGAATGCCTTCTACGGTGCACTGGTAAAAGTAGCTGATTATGTCAAATTTCCTTAATCTTCTGAGGAAGTGATGACCAGGACAGGGGTGATCCAGACACCTAAAAACTTGTAGCTCGCTACCATTTCTACTTCATCCACATTGATGTAGACACGGGCACGTTGGCCTTTATACTTCCTGAAGTCGTTGAAAATCTCATTTGTTTTGTTGACATTGAGGGAGAGATGTCGCTGCACCAGTTCACCAGATTATCTCATTCCTGTACTATGTCTCAAAGAATGCTCGTGTTCACATCAGTTCCACTACCCACAACACAGATCTCTCTGTGCTCTGAGTAGAAAAAATATGGGTCAAACATAATTCTCCACAGCTTCTTTTTAATCTGGTTTCACAGTAGACCCATCTATCCCCTCCTTGACTTAAATGATGTTGCCATTTATTTCTCTGCACAAGGCACTGGGTCACACTGCAATCAAACACCCAAACAATACCTCTCAATGACATGGCCACTGAAAATTCAGACTTCATTTGGTAGTTGAGAGGGAGTAGGGGGAGATGAAGGATGGTTGGGTGGGGGGGGGAGGGGGGGTGTTTGGAAAATAAGAGTGGCAGATGAAGGAACTGCTACTAATGGAAGGTCAGAGGTCTGAGAGAATTGTAAAGCTACTGGTTTGCAGAAAGTGTGGCAAGGGGCAGAACCAAAGAAAGATTTAAATTTAAGGATGAGAATTTTAAACTAAAGGCTTTGGGTAATCTGAAGTCAGCGTAGATCACTGGGTGAGGGGAAAATGGGCAAGTGGGGTTGGACATAGGCTTAGGATATGGGGAACTTCAGTGGGCTTCACAAGACAGAGGATGGGAAGCTAGCAGGTTGTAAACAAGTCTGAAGATGCTAAAAGCACCCTGCCTCTGACTGATAAGCAGAGGTAGGGAAATAGGTGAAAATTCAGGTCTATGATGGTGATGAATTTGATAAATGCCATAATGATCTGTTAACAAAATTGAAGTTCATGAGCTCAGACAGTGGAAGTGTGAATATAAAATTGATCAAGGGACCAAAAGCAGAGCTGGTTTTCAGACTGGAGAAAAGTTTATAGTGCAATCCATCAAGGATTAGGACCACTATTCTTTTTGATATACCTGAGCTGCACTTGATTACAAAGAATATAATTTCAAATAGGACAAAACTTGTAAATGTAATAACAGATTTCAGGACAGATTTCTGCAATGAACAGACATACGCAGATGAATATAGAGAATTTAAAATGATGCATTTTGCCAGGCAGAATGAGGATAAGCAATATAACTAAATGGTATCATTTTAAAGTGGTACAGGTCAAAAAGAGCTGGGAGCTGCGATTCAGAGACATAGGATGGAATTTTCTTGTCCCACAGGAATCATAGAGACAGTGGGGCAGACCATAGAAGATCTTTTGGTCTCGGGTGGGACTTTCTGGTCTTGGGGTGAGCGTGGCCAGAAAATCCCATCCACGTTATTAAAAATGATAGAGGATCCAAAGAGTAAGCAGAGTAAAAAGGCAAGTAAATAACACTGACCTTTATAAATTGCTAGTTAGGCCTCAGTTGGAGCACTGCATTGAATTCTGGGCATAACATTTCAGGGAGGACATGAGGGTTTTGAAAAGGATACAAAAGAGATTTACCAGAGCAGGCAGGGATGAAGAACTTCACTGGCATGTGGAGGATGTAGAAACAAGGGGCATTCTCCTTAAATTACAGAAAATCCAATAGGTGCTCAGAATTATTAAGGGGATTTGATATTATAAGTAAGGGTTGAAAATCAGATGCAAGAGTGGAGGGTGATGAAGCAATTTTTTTTTAAAACACTGAGGTACGATGATCCAGAACGTGTGCTAGTAAGAAACTGAATATTAAATAGAAGTGCAAAACTACGGGGGAATAGGAGAGTGGGACTAATTGGAAATCTTCAGGGGCTCAAGAACACTATGCCAAATGACCTTTTTCTTCACTGTACGACTGACCCTACAACAAGGTGAAGAGAAGTCTCATATTGCAAGTGAGGACTGGATGAAAATATTTTAATTAATGTTTGTGAAAAATAAATTTCCTGGTCATTGTAAATGTAACAAATAGTTGAAAACAAATTGTTTGCCCTTACCAGTCCTTGCTGTCCCCAACTTAAAAGAAATCCTGGGGGTATTAACTGAGGAAAGCACACCAAGAAAGTATTTATATTATGGCTGATTTTTCTGTTCGCAATTTTTACCATTATAAAATTCAGTATTTTAAAAATGGTTTCAGGAAATTCTATCATTAGCAAGTATGCATGCACATTAAAAACAGCAAGGTCTTTGCATCTGCTAAACATGAAATAAGAGGCCACTAGTGAGGTATATGCACCACTTTATGATCTTGTTACCAATTATACTCTTTGCACCCAAAAATGTTTACTTAAACATGGAGCTTCTCTGTCTTCGGGAAAAAACCTGGACCTCAAATTTCATTTATGAATGGTCTTTTGAAATACAGATTAGCGGTGAGGGGTAAAATACAACAGGAAACTCTTCTTCACAATTAAGGAAATAAGGTGGTGAAACTGAGTTAACATTATGTCATTTGTCCCAACGCAGACAAAAGGACAATGTGCGAAGGCTTTGGCTTTTCAGCCAAACTAACAGCATTTCATCCAGTTCACTACAAAATGCTGAATGTATAAATAAACTGAACTTGTTTATTCTTTACTTACCTACAGTTTCATTTAAGATTTGATTCTTCTCTTCAACAATCAAAATGTGATTGCTATATCATCTGCTGTATATTTCTTGTGGGCAATTAAGCATGGTACATAGAATTCCCAGCAGATGATAGATTTTAAAAGGTCTTGTCTAGTATGTCAGACAGCCATGGGAGAATTCAAGTAATATCAGTAATCAACACACTACATGACTTCAAACGGGTCTGATAGAAAAAGACAAAAATGGATTTATCAATTCTTTAAGACGCACACATTTAACAAAACAAATTATGAATTACAAAGTAAGTAGTCACTTTAAAACATACAGTTTAAATACTTCAAGACAATAAACAAAAATTGACTACATAATCTTGAAACAAATACCAAAAACATTTCCTTCACATGAAGGCATTGAAACAATTTAGTAAGGGCGCTGGTAACCTCCTGAAGCATTTCCTCCCGACATGTTTAGTCCTGACATCATTTGGTTTGAGCGATTATCGAATGCCATGGAGCCTTGTTGGTAACCCCCTTGCATGTAGTTCCCTTGACTGCAAAAACCAAGGATTACAACAAGTTATTTATAAAGTTAAAAGACAAAGCATAAATTTTGTTCTAAGGACATTTGAAATAAGGAGCAATTGTGTGAAGATAGCACACACAGCACAGGCTGAAAGTCCAAGGACAGATGTTACAGAACTGGAGAGACAGAAATTGACAACAACTTTACTGAAAGCACAACTACACAAATGCAGCACAACTCATTCAGCCCACTGTGCTGAGGTGTTAGCAATATATTGGACTTATCTGCCTGCACACCAATTTCCTATATTCTTCTAACGTAATTTTTTTGCAAGTTTAATTCATTTCCTATTAAATGCTTCAGCTTCAAACTCATCTTGTGTGTGCACGTTCAGGTTTGGAATAACTTTGCTATGAATGTTTGGACCCATTCAATCTTTCACTATGGGTTCCAGTCTCGCATCTCCTTGTTTCATTCAATCAGCAATGGAATTGCTCTTTTCTACATCATCTCTCAAACTGATCCAATACTGAACATGTACAAGATGGTTTCAATTCTCTTGGCATTAACAAACATACCCTTGGTTTTCCCCCAAGTTCCTGAATGTAGCATTGGGTGGAATGTTACTCGGTAGGATGGAAGAACTTTTCACCATGACCCACATGGTGTTTGATTATCCCAGCAGCAAGGGAGTGTTGTAATGTGCCACCTTATTCTTTGCTTATGACATGGCAAGGGAAATGGGGGGGGGGGGGATTGTCCAGGGCTGCACTTGAGAGCACAAACTGGACTTGGTATTAACACTAACACAGACTGCAAGTTCCAGAGAAGAAGAGAGCTGGAATTCTAACAGGAGGTGGGAATACTCAAGCTTTTTATGTTGTTGTGTATTGCCATCTAGCGGATTGTTAAGGAGCTGCAGGCTAATAGATACAGTGAGATACAAAACAGTATCTTATAAATATCAATCACAACATCACTTACAAGCAGAACTAGTACAGCAGGTAACTGCTGATACTTCTGAAATTGCACGATCCAGTCCTTTAGTAAGCTTTTTGAAATATAATGTTGAGATCTATAACAAGTTTTCTAACAGGCACAATGAGCAGATTAGCCTACTTTCACGTTGTTTGATTTAATGATGTGGAAAGATGGCAGGAGATGCCATTAAATAGATCTTTGGAGCCATTAGAAACCTCTCATTATTCTGAGAAAGACTCTTATGGGGGTTATTTCAAGCGGAGAGATGACTGACAGGCATCAGCAGACCTTTAATATTTTGGGGATTTGATAGGATATGTGTATGGGTGATGTTTCCAGTTGCTGGGAGAGACCAGAATCAGAAGGCACAATAAGATTACCAATAATAAATTCAATAAGGAAAAATTTCTTTACCCAGAATGGTCAGAATGTGAAAATGGCTTCCACCAGCAGGAGTAATAGAGGCTAGTAGCAAAAAAAACTAGATAAATACATGTGGGAGAAAGGATATGCTCACAGGATGAGATGAGTAAGGCAAAAGGATAATCAGATCTGTTTCTGTGTTGTAAAAAGCTATGTATCCTTGAACTACTTCACTGCCCATGAGAGAACCTCACCTTTAATTACAGAATGTAATCTTTACTACAAGCTTATGTGGCACCCAATGCTTTTGAAAGTTGAATCATAAATCTAGACATTATATTTACCAATTTAAGCTTTAAATTCATTGTGGGGTGATTTATTCTTTCCAGTTGTGTTAACGGTCCATGTTGACCTGCTTCATCATTTCATTCTCCATCTTTGGAACAATTTGACAGAAGTTGAAATGAACTTTGAATGCACTCTATTATATCCACCGATGCCTCTAGCAGCTTCTTGGGTATAAAATATTTCAATGGCACAGAAACAAAGTGCCTCCTGACAGAATGCTCTAACCTTCAAACACATTTGGATTTCATGTAAATTACGTTACTTTGAAACATCTGGTTTTGAGATATTATTTATGGTAATTTTCTTTTTTTACATGCCTGTGGTCATGTTATTTTTAAGCTTAATTAATCATGCTTTGTAGAAGATGAAAAAGGAAAGGATTCCTGTTCACAGATCAATAATTGCTCATCTGCTTTGCCTTTCCTTGTTCTCAATCTTTAGTACCCATACCATCCCTCTTTCTGCCGTTTAACTTCTTTTCATGAGTCCAACTTATCCCCTCTATGTTGTGTCCTCTCACCTACTGATTTTGGGATATGGACAATGTGTTTATTGGCAATCCCTACGTGCAGAAGGCATTATAAATTAACCTTACAGTGAGACACTGTACAGCTATACTCGGTAACATTGGCAGATTCTCTTCTCTTAAGACTTAAGAAGGTGGCTACCTCAGTGAAGTTTTTACAATTATCCAACAGCTTTTCAGTCCTTTCCAGAAATTAACCACAACTGACAATTTACTGAATTCAATTTCACAACTTCACATTTGGGAGTTGCTTCTTCCAGTGTCCCAGTCACTACATGCATATATATATATTATATAGCTTCATTGTATTATAATTTTTACTTTGAGGGAACTTAGATCTTATGCAGGTCTTATGAAGAGAGGCTGAGGGATTTGAGGTTGTTTTCGTTAGAAAGGAGGAGGCTAAGAGGGGACCTGATCGAAACATATAAGATGATTAGAGGTTTAGATAGGGTGGACAGTGATAGCCTTTTTACTAGGATGGAAAAAGCTAGCACGAGGGGACACAGCTTTAAATTAAGGGGTGATAGTTATAGGACGGATATCAGAGGCAGGTTCTTTACCCAAAGGGTGGTTCGGGTATGGAATGCCCTGCCTGCAGCAGTTGTAGATGCACCAAGTTTGGTGGCGTTTAAGAGGTTAGTTGATAAGTATATGGAAGAGAAGGGAATGGTTTAGTTTGGAGGGGCATTGCTTTTTATATTGGTCGGCACAACACCGAAGGCCGAAGGGCCTGTTCTGTGCTGTAGTGTTCTATGTTCTATGTTCTAACCCCCACCAACCATCGCTGGCGTCAACTTTTCACAGTGCATCATTCCCCAGACAGGGCAGATAGTTATAGATCCCTGAAAGTTGGCAATCAAGTCGATAAAGTTGTTAAGAAGGCATACGGAGTCTTAGCTTTTATTGGTAGGGGGAGTGAATTTCGGAGCCGCAACGTCATGTTGCAACTATACAAAACTCTAGTGCGGCCGCACTTGGAGTATTGTTTACAGTTCTGGTCCCCACATTATAAGAAAGATGTGGAGGCATTGGAGAGGGTACAGAGGAGGTTTACCAGGATGTTGCCTGGTATGGAGGGCAGGTCTTATGAAGAGAGGCTGAGGGATTTGAGGTTGTTTTCGTTAGAAAGGAGGCGGCTAAGAGGAGACCTTATCGAAGCATATAAGATGATTAGAGGTTTAGATAGGGTGGACAGTGATAGCCTTTTTCCTAGGATGGAGAAAGCTAGCACGAGGGGACATAGCTTTAAATTAAGGGGTGGTGGTTTAGGACAGATGTCAGAGGTAGGTTCTTTACCCAGAGGGTGGTAAGGGTATGGAATGCCTTGCCTGCGTCAGTTGTAGATGCGCCAAGTTTGGTGGCGTTTAAGAGGTTAGTAGATAAGTTTATAGATGAAAGGGGAATGGTATAGGTGTGAGGGTCACTACTTGTTCCTAATTGGTCGGCGCAACATCGAGGGCTGAAGGGCCTGTTCTGCGCTGTAATGTTCTATGTTCTAGATAATTCTGCTGTGCCAGAACTGGAATCTGGGGGCTTAGGCGAAGCCATACAGGAGGCACCCCAGCACACAAAGATACAACAAACACCAGTGTTTGAGCCTAGGATGGGCAGTTTGGAGATTCAGGACCTACAAGCTGAAACTACAAGTAGGCATCAAGGGTTAAAGGTGAGAGGTTGAATAGATGAAATAATCCATCAGTGTTTCAGCTCAATTAAATTTAAAAACGAACTGCGAGCAGCACACTTCTCTTTTTAGAATTGAGGTACATTTAGAACCATAGAATCTTGTAGTGTAGAAGGGGGCCATTCAGTCCATCTAGTCTGCACCAGCCACAATCCCATCCAGACCTATCCTCATAACCTTATGCATTTACCCTAGCTAGTCCCGCACTAAGAAGCAACTTAGTATGATCAATTCACCTAACTCGCATATCTTTGGACATATCTGAAACATGACAATTATTTCTGCCCCTAAGAGGAAATGGTGAGTGATGATAATTCAACATAAATTGACAGTAAAACTGTTGGGTATAAAGATGCACCAAGAAAGTTGCAAGCTCCATATAAAGTGGATGATGCTGAACAGGCAGGTAAAAATATTAGAAATCAAAATGCTCAACATAGGAAGGGCTAAATTCCAGTTGTGCTCATTTATATTGCGAAAGGTACATGAGTCTGTGTTTCAACAAGACCCAAAGATAATTGATGTTCTTCTGAAACATAGCCAAGTGATTTTTGTGTTACTTACTTCTGCAGTCCTCCTCCACCTCCTCTTTGCATATTGTAGCCTGGCCCAGACATGCCCCGATCACCACCTGCAACAACATTATGTTAGTAACGAAACATTCATGCACTCAATTAGTCATTCAAAAAACACACAAGCATTTCAGAAGGCTAGTAAATCACTAATTACACCCAAATTAAACAAAGTCCAGCCCGAACAGCTACATGACTCCAGATTTTTACTAGCAAATTTCAACCTTTTATTCCCTGTATTATGCAACATGATTAATTAGCCATCAAAAACCTTTTATCCCAAATATTTTCATTGCAACTAATATTAGTGGACCAGGCCTACTTCTATACCTGCAACTAAAACCCACTGAAGGAGTATGAATAAAACTAAAATCTCTGTGTTACAGGGAGAGATTCCAGGTAGGGTCTTTATCCTGTGCTTAATACAGACATCACAGTAGCATAACTTAGCATGACAACACCAATATGACACGCAGAACAATCATGCACATGGTTGCTATGTTCCAGGTTATGTAACCTCACAACTACACCAGTTCCTTTTGATCTTAAATTTAAGCTTTTCAGTATTTCCTCTCTGCAGAGTCAGCTGGGTGGATATGGATATGAGCTATGGAGGGTGGCAATTTAACTATTTTCCTTCATTCCATTTTCGACACAGCATATCAAAACTCAAAATTATATGGGAAAGCCATTATTTGAGGCTGATCTGATGCAGATGCCATCATTTATTTACCTGTTGGACCTGAAAAGTAAGTAACCTATGTAGAGTGTGGGCACTGGAAGAAAGACTTTAAATCAGATACCACACCATCCATTTATTCTGGACTCAGTTCCCTTTAGATGGATTTCCCAGATAGTCAGTGGTTCACATGTTCCCACTGTTAACTTGTTGGTGTGTATGTACACAGCACCACCAAAAGGATGATTCAACCACTTTTCCCAATTCTTGATGATGCTCAGAGTGAGAGGGGAGGGGAACCAGATGCAAGAGACGAAAATCTTCTCAATTTCAGCAAAACTTCTTTGCAAATTTTAAACAAGCCATCTCCAGGAAGCTATGTCACCTATTATGTCACCAGGTTCTTTACCCAGAGGGTGGTTAGGGTATGGAATGCCCTGCCTGCGGCAGTTGTAGATGCGCCAAGTTTGGTGGCATTTAAGAGGTTAGTGGATAAGTTTATGGATGAAAAGGGAATGGTTTAGGTTAGAGGGTCATTGCTTTTTCCTAATTGGTCGGCGCAACATCAAAGGCCGAAGGGCCTGTTCTGCGCTGTAATGTTCTATGTTCTATGACAAATCACTGGATATACATAAACTAGTCCCAAATTGTTTGCACACTTAGGATTAACTACATCTATTTGAGTTGGGCTCAAAGGTCACAGATAACTTTTCTCACTTTATCATCAACCTCCTTCGATAATGAAAAAAACCTTTTACACACATGGAACAGAGAACTACGTACTTTAGGAAAAACAAGCACAGGATAGAAAGGATTAAAAGGATGATAGGATGAAACAAAGCAGGTGGGAGAGTACTCCCACCTGGCATAGATTACGTGGGCCAATTGGTCTGTTTCTGCAGCAGACTATGTAATTCTATGCTTATCATACTCTGCTGCCACTGCCTCCATCTCCTCCTTTATGTTAATCCCCCTCAGTGGGTTGACATGGTTTTATTTGACATACATGTACATACAAAAGCAAGAAAAAAAATCAAGTGAGTTCCCCAAAATATCTCTAATAACACTGGACCCTGCCAGGGTAGCAGCTGGAATTCCTCAACTTAATGAGAACTCTAAGTTCTACAGCAGAGAGGGTATGTTGACAATAGTTGTGCTGATTGATAATCCATGTTTGATGCCAATGAGTCAGGACATGGAGTTAAGCTCTGCGCATCAACATTTCCTGCAGTAATGGAAACATTTCAACTTTTAAATTTTTTTTATATCACTTCAAGGGATGTGAGTCACTGGCAGAGATTGCATCTGCTGCCTATCACGAATTGCCCTTGAGAAGGTGATTTTAGCAACACCATTTACTCAGAAGAACAAAGAAAGTTAATGTTTATTTTTAAGAGGAATAGATAGAGTGGATTCTCAGAGGCTATTTCCCTCTGAGAATCCTTCAGAGGCTGAAATGGTCACTACGAGAGGACACAGATTTAAGGTGCAAGGAAGCAAATACAGAGGGGATGTTAGGGGTAAGTTTTCCACTCAGAGGGTGGTGAGTGAATGGAATCGGCTGCCGTCGGTGATGGTAGAGGCAAACTCGCTGGGGTCTTTTAAAAGACTTCTGGATGAGTATATGGGAACTAATGGGATAGGGGGTTATAGATAGGTCTGTGGCTTGGTAGGTATAGATGTGATCGGTGCAACTCGTGGGCCAAAGGGCCTGTTTGTGCTGTAGTGTTCTATATTTATTTATTAGTCACAAGCAAGGCTTACATTAACACTACAATGAAGTTACTGCAAAATTCTCCTAGTCACCACAGTCCCGTGCCTGTTCGGGTCAATGCACCTAACCAGCACGTATTTCAGAACATGGGAGGAAACCAGAGCAGCTGGAGGAAACCCATGCAGGCATGGGGAGAATGTGTGGAATCTGCACAATCACCCAAGACTAGAATCGAACCCGGACCCTGACGCTCTGAGGCAACAGTGCTAACCACTCTGCCATCATACCACCCAACAAAACAGCTTAGGAACAGGCCCTCCAATCCTGCCTCAACTAAAACCCTACAAACTCTTCCAGTATAGCTACAACACTGGCATCTATTCAACAAGGTTGAAACTTTCTCAGATACGTCTTGTACACAAAAAGCAGGACAAATCCAACCCGGCCAATTACCGTCCAATCACTCTACTCTTGATCAGTAACATGATGGAAGGGGTCATCAACAGCGCTATCAAGCAGCACCTGCTTAACAATAACCTGACACCCACTTTGGGTTTTGCCAGAGTTACTCAGCTCCTGACTTCATCACAGCCTTGGTTCAAACGTGGACTAAAGAGCTGAATTCCAGAGCTGAGGTGAGAGTGACAGCCCTTGACATCAAAGCCACATTTGACTAAGTGTGGCATCAAGCAGTCCTAGCAAAACTGGAAGTAATGGATATCAGGTGGCAATTCTTCAATGGTTTGCGTCGTAACTGATGCATCGAAAGATTGTTGTGGTTGTGAAGGGTCAGTCATCTCAGTTCCAGGACATCTCTGCAGGAGTCCCTCGAGAAAGTGCCCTAGGCCAAACAATCTTCAGCTGTTTCACGAACAGTGGTTAGCACTGCTACCTCACAATGCCAGGGACGAGGGTTTGATTCCCAACTTGAGTAACTGTCTATGTCGAGTTTGCACATTCTCCCTATGTCTATGTGAGTTTCCTCTAGGTGCTCCAGTTTCCTTTCACAGTCTGAAAGGCGTGCTGGTTAGGTGCACTGACCCGAACAGGCGCTGGTGTATGGCGGCTAGGAGAATTTCACAGTAATTTCATTGCAACCTTAACGTAAGCCTTACTTGTGCCTAAAAAATAAACTTTTAAATCTTTTCCCTCCATCATAAGGTCAGGAGTGGGGATGTTCACTTAAGATTGCACAACGTTCAGCACCATTCGCAACTCTTCAGATACTGAAGCAGTCTATGTTCAAATGCAAATTTTGGACAAAATCCAGGCTTGGGCTGACAAGTGGCAGGTAACATTTGCACGATACAAACACCAGCCAATGACCATCACCAATAAGAGACACTCTAATCACTGCCACATAACATTCAATGAATATCTGAGTCCCCCACTGCCAACATCCTTGGAGTTACCATTGACCAGAAACTCAAATGGATTCACCACATAAACACAGTGGCTACAAGAGCAGGTCAGAGGCTAGGAACAATGCACAAGTAACTCACCTCCTGACTCCCTAAAGCCTATCCACCATCTACAAGACGCAAGTGAGAAGTGTGATTGAATACTTCTCAGTTGCCTGGATAGGTGCAGCTCCAACAACACTCAAGAAACTTCTCACCATCCAGGACAAAGCAGCCCTCCTCATTTGCACCACATCTATAAACATCCACCACTGAAAGTCAGTAGCAGCAGTGTGTACTATCTACACTGCAGTAATTTACCAAAAATCCTTAGCCAGCAGCTTCCAAAACGACAACCACTTCCATCTAGAAGGACAAGGACAGCAGATACATGGGAACACTGCCACCTGCAAATTCCCCTCCAAGACACACACAGTCCTCAGTTGGCGATACGTTGCCGCTCTTACGCAGTCGCTGGGTCAAAATCCTGGAATTCTCTCCTTAACAGCACTGTGGGTCAACCCACAGCACATGGGTTGCAGGGATTCAAGAAGGCAGCTCACCATCATCTTCACAAGGGCAACTAGGGAAGGCCAATAAATGCTGGCAGCCAGTGACACCCATGTTCTACAAACGAATAAAAAAAAAACTTGTCCGTATTCCTACATTTGAAACCTATTCATGTATTTGCCCAGATGTTGCTATTGTACCTGCTCCCTGGGTAGTGCATTCCAGACATTCACCACCCTGTGTGCAAAAAGTTTGCCTCACACATCTCCCCTAGGTTTCCTCACGCACCTTAAACCTATGTCCCCTAGTACTTGACTTTTCTTCTCAAGGAAAGAGCACCTGACTATTCACTTTGTCCGTGCTACTCAATTTCGTAAGCTTTTATCAGGTTGCCCCTCAACTTCCATTGTTCCAGTGAGAACAAATCAAGTTTATCCAATCTCTCCTCATAGCTAATGCCCTCTACATCACGCAACATCCTGGTAACTCTTCTGTACCCTCAAAAGCATCCACATCCTTTTGGTACTGTGGCCACCAGAATTGTACACAATATTCCAAATGAGGCCTAACTAAAGGTCTGTACAGCTGCCAATTTTTATATTCAATGCTCTGATCGATGAAGGCAAGCATGGCCTTCTTGACTACCTCATCCACCTGCTCTGCCATTTTCAGGGATAGGTAGACATGTAGCTCCAATCTCACTGCCTGTCAATGTTCTCAAGGGTTCTATCACTTACTGTACAATTCCTACATGCATTGGATCTTCCAAAATGCATTAGTTCACACTTGCCCGGATTAAACTCCATCTGCCATTTCTCCATCCAAGTCTATATTTGATTTAATCTATTGTCACGTGTTAGTACATAAAGAAAAGGATTATTTCTTGTGCCCTATATGAGCATACCATACTGTTCATAGTGGAGTGTGCAGAATGTAGTATTACAGTCATATCTTGCTGTATCCTCTGATAATCCTCTTCACTGTCCACAATTCCACCCATTTTTGTGTCGTCTGCAAACTTACCAATCATTTTCCTCCAAATCATGTATATATATATATATAAGAAATATAAAGTGAACAACAAAGGTCCCAGAACTGATCTTTGTGAAACACCACTGTCACAGCCTTCCATTCATAAAGCACCCCTCTACTGCTACCCTGTCTTCTATGCCCAAGCCATCTTGCCAGCTCTCCCCTGATCCGCGTGACTTCATCTTTTATGCTAGTTTACCATGAGCTACCTTGTCAAAGACTTTACTGAAGTCCATGTTTATAACATCCACTGTCTTTCCATCATCAACATTGTCACTTCATTGAAAAACTTCATCAAGTTTAGTGAGACACAAAACCATGCTGTATCATTAATAAGTCCATTTGTTTCCAAATGTTAGTAAATCCTGTCCCTAAGAATCTTTTCCAATAATTTCCCTACTACTGACGTAAGGCTCACCACAGCCTACAATTTCCTGGATTATCCCTGCTGCTCTCCTTAAACAATGGAACAATCCTGGCTATTTTCCAATTCGCTGGAACTTTACCTGTAGCCAATAAGGATACAAAAGATTTCTGTCAAGGCCCTAGCAATTTCCTTGCTCGTCTTCCTCAGTATTCTGGGATAGATCCCATCAGGCCCTGGAGACTTATCTACTTCAATGCTTCAGACATCCAACACCATCTTCTTTTTGATATTGACATGACCCAGAATATCTACACACCTATCCTAGGCTCCTCATCCACCAAGTCCTTCTCTTTGGCGAATACAGAGGCAAAGTATTTATTTAGTACCTTGCCTATTTCCATGTAGAGATTTCCTCCACTATCCTCAAGTGGACCAAACCTTTCTCCGGCTACCAGCCTGCCCTCTACGTACGCACAAAATGCCTTAGAATTTTCCTTAATCCCATTTGCTGAGGACTTTTCATGACCTCTTTTAGTTCTCCTTAGTTCCTTCCTACTTCCTTTGCATTTTTCAAGGGCTTCATCTGTCCTAAGCCTTTTAGACCTTACAAAGGCTTCTTTTTTCTTTTTGACAGGGCTCTTAAAATCTCTAGTTATCTTGATACTCGCCATACTTATCCTTCATTCTCACAGATACATGCCGGTTCTGAATGGCAATCAATGAATCATAGAAACCGTATAGTACAGAAAGAGGCCATTAGCCCATCGAGCCTGTACCAACGATAATCCCACCCAGGCCATTACCCCTTATTCCCCCCAACTAATTCCTCTAACTTACACATCTCAGGACACTAAGGACAATTTTTAGCATGGCCAATCAACCTAATCCACACATCTTTGGACTTGAGAGGAAATCTGCGCAGACACAAGGAGAATGGGCAAGCTCCACACAGACAGTGACCCAAGCAGGGAATCGAACCCAAGCCCCTGGAGCTGTGAAGCAGCAGTGTTAACCACTGTGCTATCGTGCCACCCAATTTCAATCAAATGACATTTGAAAGACTCCAACATGTTTGATATTGATATACCCTTAATCGAAACTCTCCTGCCTAATCTTGTAGTCTTCCCCCAATTTAACATCTTCACCTGAGGACCACTTTTTCTTTAGCCACAAGCACCTTAAAACTTATGAATTTATGATCACTGTTCCCGAAATGCCCTCCTACAGAAACTTCAATCACCTGGCCACACTCATTCCCAATACCAGGTGTAATATGGCTCCTTCCTGAGCTGGGCTATTTACATTCTGTTTCAAGAAACCTTCCTGGATGCTCCTTACAAATTCTGTCCCATCCAAGCCCCTAGCAATCAACAAGCGGGAAAGTTAAAATCACCCACCATAAAAACCACCTGTTGTTTTTGTACCTTTCCAAAATCTGTCTGCTCCTCTATCTCCTGCTGGCGGCTGGGAGGCATGTATTAAACTCTCAACATTGTAACTGCACCCTTCCTATTCCTGAGCTTTATCCATATCGTCTCACTGCTTGAATCCTCTGAGGTGTCCTCCCTCAGTACAACTATGATATGCTCTTTAACCAATAATACAACTACCCCAGTCCTTTTACAGCCCCCTCTACCCTGCCTGAAGCAAGATTTCAACAATCCTGGAATGTTTAGCTACCAATCCTGTCCCTCTTTCAATCAAACCTCTGTAATCATTGTTCCAAGTACTAATCCATGCTCGGTAATTTCATCCATCTTATCTGTTTATACTCCTCATGTTGAAACAAATGCATTTCAGACCACTAGTCCTCCTGTGTTCAGCAACTACTCCCTGCCTATTCTTCCTCTTAATCTTACAAGCTTTAGTCTGTAGCACTTCTCAAGTTATTTCTGCTGCTGACCTACTGCTCTGGTTCCCACCCCATTGCCTTACTAGGTTTAAACTATCCCAAATGACACAAGCAAACCTACCTGCAGGATATTGGTGCCTCTTCAGTTTAGGTGTAACCTGTCCTTCTTGTACAGGTCTCATCTGCCCCAGAAGTAATTCTAATGATCAAGATATTTGAAACCATCCTTCCTACACCAGCTCTTCAGGCATGTATTTAGTTGTACAATCTTCCTATTCCTAGCATCACTGACATGTGACACAAAGTAATCCTGAGATTATAACCCTCAAGGTCCTTTTATTTTAAACTTACTATCTAACTCCCATTGCAGGACCTTGTCACTCTTCTTGCCTATGTCGTTAATAACAATGTGTACCACAACCTCTGGCTGATCACCTCTCAGTTCAGAGACATCCTTGGTCTTGGCATCAGGGAGATAACATACCATCCTGAGTCTCTTATCTGGCCACAGAAATGCCTGTCTCCACCCAACTTTTTAGGCCCTTATAACTATCACTCTTCTGCCCCTTGACTCTCCCTGCTGAACAACAGTCATGATGCCACTGCCCTGGCTACTGCTATTTTCCTGACAGGCCACTCCCCTACAACAGCATCCAAAGCAGTACACTTGTTAGAGAGGGAGATAGCCACAGGGAATTCCTGCATTGACCTCTGCCCTTTCTAGCGGTCATTCATCTATCTACCTGCAACTTGGATATGACCACATCTCTAAAGCTCCTATGACGTTTTCCACCACCTATATGCTCCTAAGTGTATTGAATCAATGTGTCTGTGAGAACTGCACTTTCAGGAGGTGTAATTGTCCAAAATGCTTGGAGCGTCATGGATCTCCCACATCTCACCGATGAAGCACTTTATCCGTCTGACATTAATACCACTCATGAATTTATTTACAAATAAAACATTTAAAAATTTAGGTTATAATTAGCTATACAATCCCTGGTGCTAAATTTCCACTAAAAATATTCATAGCTAAATACTCTGGTTCCCTATACTATACAGTTTTTTTAAAAATTTGATTATTAATCCCTCTTGATTTGAAATCAAATTAAAACCAGTAATTTAAATCAGTACTCAAAAGAGCTATGGAGATATCTCTGGAAGGCCTCAACAAAGGGTTGTAGTAGTGCAGTAAGAGAGGTAGAGATCCTCAACTCATTTGGCGTCTGGATGTGCACTTGAAGTTCCACAACATCCAGAGTTACAGGCCAATATTGAAAAATGGGATTGGGCTAGGTGGCTCATTTTTTGGCTGGTGCAGATACGAGGGACAGAGTGATGTCTTGATGTTATAAATCTTTCAACATTTTCTAATGATTTGAAAATGAGAAATGTGTAGGGGACAAGGCAGGGCAGTGTCACTACACGAATTGTTCCTTAGGAGATCAAATATGAACACAACACACCAAATGGCCTTCTAATGTGCTGGAACTCTATGTTCCATCGCCTATCATTCAGGTCCTTTATAACAAATCTAAGCCTCAATAATTACAGAGCACAGCATCCACAGCTGACGATCAGGGACACACCTACTAGCACTGAAAAGTTTCCAAACGCTCCCCTTCATTCTTTTGATAATGGCCTTAAATTTTGACACACTGTTAATCAGTTCATTGACTAATGCGAACAATCAATTCAAATCCTCCATTTTGATTGCATTGGGATCATTTTCCCACTTAACCACTGAAATGGAAACGATGGCTTCTTTTACAAGTTACTAAGCTAGAGACATTGCCTTTGAGAGAGAGAATATAAGTAGTAAAAACGCTGTCTTCACATTATTCAGAAACACAATTTGTCACATTTTTACCATGCCAATGATCCCGTGACATCATTCCACTATCCATGCCTCCTTGCCAGGAACGATCATGAAAACCATCCATCTTCCGGCTGCGATCAGTGTTCCAATCTCGGTTCAAAGGGCTAAACAGACAATAATAATCTCTCAATAAATGGTAAAATCTACAAGGTACATACATAGGTCAGAACCTCAGTACTCAAAACTGCAATTACTGATCAGAAATAGTGCTTTGTTCCTATTCAATTCTGAGTCCTTTATTATTGCAATGGAGAGGAATAGGGTCACACAGCAGGGGCAAGGTTTATAATTGGGGGAAGGGTAATTATGATGCAAGAATTAGGAAGCATAAGATGGGAAAAGAAACTGTCAGGTATGGGCACAAACAAAAAATGGAGCTTTTAAAAGGAACAAACACTGCGTGTCTTTGATAGGTATGTTCCTGGCAGGCAGGGACGAAATGGCCAAGTGAGGGAACCATGGTTCCCAAAGGAGGTTGAATGTCTTGTTAAAAGGAAAAAGGAAGCGTATGTAAGGATGAAACAACAAGGTTCAGCTGGGTTGCTTGAGGGTTACAAGATAGCTAGGAATGAGTTAAAGAAAGAGCTTAGGAGAGCAAGGAGGGAGAACGAGAAGTCCTTGGCAGATCAGATAAAAGAAAACCCCAAGGCTTCTCTTATGTGAGAAATAAAAGAATGACCAGGGTGAGGTTAGGGCCAGTCAAGGATAATAGTGGGAACTTGTACATGGAGTCAGAAGAGATAGGTAAGGCATTGAATGAATACTTTTCTTCAGTGTTCACTAAGGAGAGGGGCCATGTTTTTGAGGATGAATGCGAGAGAGAGAGACACTGATAGGATGCAGAGCTGGGCTGAGAAGTGGCAAATGGAGTTTAATCCTGATAAGTGTGAGGTAATTCATTTTGGTAGGACATATTTGAATCCGGATTACAGGTAAACGGCAGGGTTCTGAGGAATGCAGAAGAATAGGGAGATCTTGGGTTCATTTCCACAGGTCTCTGAAGGTTGCCACTCAAATGGATAGAGGCGTGAAGAAATGTATTAGCATTTATTAACATGGGATTTGAATTTAAGAGCTGTGGGGTTATGCTGCAACTACACCGTACCTAGGTGAGGTCACATTTGGAATAGTGTGTTCAGTTCTGGTTACCTCACTATAAAGAGGATATCGAAGCATTGGAGAGTGCACAAAGGAGATTTACCAAGATGCTGCCTGGTTTAGAGGGTAGATCTTACAAGGAAAGATTGAAGAGTTGGGGATTTTCTCTTTAGAGCGGAAGAGGATGACAGGCGACTTAATAGAGGTTTATAAGATGATGAGGGGGATAGATAGAATGGACGTGCAGAAATTATTTCCTCGGGTGGATGTAGCTGTTACTAGGGGATGTAACTAAAAGGTTCATGGTAGGAGATATAGGAGGGACGTCCGAGGTAGATTCTTTACTCACAGAGTGGTTGGGGTGTGAATGAACTGCCTGCTGTGATAGTGGAATTGGATACATTAGGAACTTTCAAGCGGTTATTAGATAGGCACATGAAACACACCAGAATTACATGCAGTGAGATAGCTCGATCTTGGATTTGGTCATAGCTCGGCACAACATTGAGGGCCAAAGGGCCTGTACTATGCTGTACTGTTTTACATTCTACGTTTATTGCTGGGGCCCAAAAAACACAAAAGGTGACTTTTTTGTGGACATCAATATGTAAAAAGACTAGCGTGAAGCAACGCAAGCATTTTTCCATCAGATCTGCAGCAAGTATGGCCAAATAAGGAGCCATACAACTCCATTGTTCACTATTTCTATCTCCATTAATGACCTAATGTGCTCCTGCCCCAGCTAAACCTTCATTGTCTCTTCTTATCCAGCCCCACCTCATTCTGTCAAATGCAAGGGAGGTTTACATCATACACAATTAGGTTGGCCATCTGCAGTTGTGCCTATGAGCCTCTGTTGTCACCATCTGCCAAAATGAAGTGCACAGCTGCATACTGCTTATGTTAGACTAGTAATCCAGGAGCCTAGACTTCTGATCCAGAGATATGGGTGCAAAACCCACCATGACAGCTGACGAATTTAAATCTAATAAATTAAAAGATGAGGGAAGTGATTGCAAAGCCCCCGTCTGCATCGTCAATGGAGACGGGAAAGGTTCCGGAGGACTGGAGGATTGGGGATGTGGTTCCTATTTTCAAGAAAGGGAACAGGAATAGCCCAGGAAATTACCGACCGGTCAGTCTGACCTCAGCGGTTGGTAAGTTGATGAGAGGATCATGAGGAACAGGATTTATGAGCATTTCGAGAAGTTTAGTTTGATCAGAAATAATCAACATGGCTTTGTCAAGGGCAGGTCGTGACTTATGAGCCTATTGGAGTTCTTTGAAAATGTGACTGAACACATTGACAAAGGAAGAGTCATGGATGTGGTTTACATGGATTTCAGCAAGGCGTTTGATAAGGTCCCCCACTTCTTGAGAAGGTGAGAGGACATGGGATCCAAAGGGCTTTGGCCTTGTGGATCTAGAACTGGCTTGCCTGCAGAAAGCAGAGTGGTTGTGGATGGATCTTTTTCTGTATGGAGATCAGTCACCAGTAGAGTGTCTCCTGGGATCTGGGCTAGGACCCTTGCTGTTTATTATTTTCATAAATGACCTGGATGAGGAAGTGGAAGGATGGGTTAGTAAGTTCGCTGACGATACGAAGGTCGGTGATGTTGTGGATAGTCTGGAGGGATGTCAGAAGTTGCAGCAAGACATAGATAGGATGCAAGAATGGGCAGAGAAGTGACAGATGGACTTCAATGCAGATAAATGTGTAGTGGTCCATTTTGGCAGGACCAATGGGATGAAGGAGTACAATATCAAGGGTAGGAGTCTTAGCAGTGTTGATGAGCAGAAGGATCTTGGGGTCCGGGTCCATAGGACTCTTAAATTGGCCTCGTAAGTGGAGGATTATGGTGTACTGACCTTCATTAATTGAGTTTAGGAGTTGGGAGGTAATGCTGCAACTTTATAAGACCCTTGTCAGACTCCACTTGGAGTACTGTGTGCAGTTCTGGTCACCTCACTACAGGAATGATGTTGGAGCTAATGAGTGGATGCAGAGGAGATTTACAAGGATGTTGCCTGAATGGGGAAGCATGCCCTATGAAGATAGGTTGAGGGAGCCAGGTCGCTTCTCCTTGGAGAGACGTAGGTTGAGAGGCGACCTGATAGAGGTTTATAAGATGTTGAGAGGTATAGATAGAGTGGGATTCTCGGAGGCTATTTCCCAGAGCTGAAATGATCGCTACGAGAGGACATAGGTTTAAGGTGCTGGGCAGCAACTATAGAGGGGATGTTAGGGGTAAGTTTTTCACTCAGAGAGTGGTGAGCGAATGGAATCAGCTGTCGTTGGTGGTGGAGGAGGCAAACTCACTGGGGTCTTTTAAGAGATTTCTGGGTGAGTACATTGGATTAAATGGGGTTGGGAGTTACAGATAATTCTATGACCTAGTAGGTATGATCGGCGCAACTTGAGGGCCGAAGGGCCTGTTAGTGCTGTAGTGTTCTATGTTCTTAAAAAATCTGGAATATAAAAAGCTAGCAATGATAATGACTGCAAAACCATCAATTATTGCATAAAGTCATCTGGTTCACTGATGTTCTTTAAGAAAGGAAACCTTCCATTGTTGCACAGTCTAACATAGAAACATAGAACAATACAGGCCCTTGAACCCTCAATGTTGTACCAAGCTACATCCAAACCCAAGATCAAGTTATCCCATTCCCTATCATTCTGGTGTGCTCCATGTGCCTATCCATTAATCTATTTAATTTGTCACTAAAATAATATTCTGGCATGTGATGTGCGATGGCTGCAAGATGTGGGAGCTTGTGAAAACCAGCGTACCCAAGGCGAATATATTGTAGCAATTGTCCACTGCTGCAGGAACTTTAGCTCAGAGTTAGTGAGTTGGAAACCAAACTGCAAAGACTGCAACACCTCAGACTTCCAGCAGGCAATCACACTCCTTCATATAAGATTGCTCTTATTTTCCACAGTCAGGTACAGGAGGATATGACTGTAAGTGAGGTAATTAGGAGGATCAAGAGGGCAGAAGTGGAGGAACCAAGAAAGAACTGAGATTGAGGGCCTCAAATAAATTATTATTAGTAAAAAGGTGATACTAGAGAAATTAATAGGACTGATAATTGATAAATCCCTTGGATACAATGATTCACTGAAAGAGGTGGTTTTGGGGAGTTGTAGACACATTGATGATTATCTTCCAAAATTCTTATTTCTGGAATTGCTCCAGCAGACTGGAAAGTGGAAAATGTAACCCCATGGTTTAACAAAGTAGGATTTTTCCATTTAATTATTAAATCTATCTTGAATAACTCTCCCTAAAAGCTTCCCAACTATTGAGCTTAAACTGATGGGTGTATAATTGCTGAGATATCCTTACATCATTTTTTGGACAAGAGTGCACCACTTGCAATTCTCCAGTTCCGTGGCATCTCCCCTGAGTCTACAGAAGACTGAAAGATTGTGGCCAGCGCCCCTGAAATTTCCATTTTCACATCCTTGAACATCCTTGGATGCATTTAATTCAATCCTATTGCCTTGTCAACTTTCAGTACAATTAATTCAATATTTCCTCCTCTTCAACATGAACCCTTCTAAGGGCACAGTATCCTTGTCTGTCGCAATGCTCTACCTCCTTGGTAAAGGTGAATGCAAAATATTTATTTAATGCCTCAGCCATGTCCCCTGCCTCCATGTGTAAATTTCCTTTTAGTGCCCCAAATAACCCTTTTCCTCTTTTTTCCAGCCTTTTACTTTTCACATACCTATAGAAGATTTTGGGATTCCTTTTATGCTGGCTGCCAGTATTTTCTCATAACCCCTCTTCGCTTCTCCAGTGGACTTTTCCAGTCCCCTATGAAACTTGTGTATTCCTCTTCCTTCTCAACAGTATTTTCTACCTGACACCTGTATAAGCATACTTTTTCTTTCTCATCTTAATTTCTCTCTTTCAATCAGGGACCTTTGGATTTGTTTCTTCAACATTACCATTTAACGGAATATACCCAAATTCTGCCAGACCCACAGGAATGTGGTTAACTCTTAACTGCCCTCTGAAATGGCAAACAAACCATTCAATTGAATTCACCAAGTTCTGAAAGGCAATTAGGTTTAGGCAATAAATACTGACCTTACCAGTAATGCCCACAAACTCGGAATAATAAAAAAATCATGCAGCAGCTACGCAGGCTTCTCGCATGCAAGAGATAGCAACCAATGACGATACATGCAGGATCCAATGGCATGGAACGAGTAGGAGTTTCCTACAATTAGATTTTCAGGGACTACACATTAATTTAGAGTGACCCTTAGAAATACAATCTGCAGGTTACTATCATATCACATGCTAGAAATTATAGACAGATGAACATCAGACAGAGACATGAGTTTAGCTGTTTGGGGCATGAAAGTGAGTTCTGAGACTGAGGGGCTAAACTGCATTGAAACCAAAATACTGAAAGGGTAGAAAGGAAGGATTAAAACTAGTTTGGCAGGGTAATAGGAACAGACAACACAGCACTAAAATCATATAGAAAGCTTGCTGAAAACAGGGAATACTCAGACTAAGAAGGAGTAGCAATCAGGGAAAAGAAGTTTAAATGGAGCTTCAACAATTTAAATAAAGACTGCAGAGCTCAGGAGTACAGAGGTATCTGGGTCCACGGGTACGTCAATCCCAAAGTGTTGGTCTCTTAATTCAAGGAAGGTATAAATGCAGTAGAATCAGCTCGCAAAGCATTACTTGACTGATTCCTGGGACGAGAGGGTTTAACTTATGAGGAAAGCTTGGCCCTGAAACCACTGGAGTTTAGAAGAATGAGAGGTGACCTTATTGAAACATACAAGATCCCAAGGGCATTGGATAGAGTGGGTGCTGAAAATATGCTTCTCCTTGTGGAAAAGATTAGTATTAGCAGACAAAGCTTAGAAATAAGGGGTCCCATTTAAGATGAAGATTTAAAATTTTCTTTTCTCCCAAGAGCTGAGCTTCTTTGGAACTCTCTTTCTCAGAGAGCAGTGGAATGTTTTTACAGCAAGAGATAGATATGATTCTTGACTAAGGGAATGAAAGGTTATTGAAGGTATGCAAAATAAAGAGTTAATGCCCAACCAGATCAGCCATAATTTTACTCAAATTCGTAAGTATGTTCATGAACTCCCGAAGGAATTATCAATAATGGTTTAAACAATGTACACAAAGGTATTATATGAATATTTATCAATCATAAGTAGGCTTACATTAAAATGGCAATGAAATCCCCCAGTCACACACTGGTGCCTGTTCAAATATACTGAGGGAGGATTTAGAATGGCCAATGCACTTAACCAGTGCGTCTTCTGGAATGTGGGAGGAAACCGGAAATCCATGTAGACATGGGGAGAATGTGCAAACTGCACACAGACACTGACCCAAGCTGAGAATCGAACCCAGCTTCCTGACGAGGAAGCAATGCTAACCATTGTGCCAACCATGCCATAAATTAATTGACTAATATTCTCCTGAACACAGAAATGTAGGTAGAGATCATACCCTTGCTTGCACAACTCAAATCAGTGTCCAACATTAGATGTGATTTCGTGATTAGAACATAGAACAATACAGCACAGAACAGGCCCTTCGGCCTTCGATGTTGTGCCGACCAAAATAAAAAGCAATGCCCCTCCAAACTAAACCATTCCCATCTCTTCCATATACTTATCAATTAACCTCTTAAACGCCACCAAACTTGGCGCATCTACAACAGCTGCAGGCAGGGCATTCCACTCCCTAATCACTCTTTGAGTAAAGAACCTACCTCTGATATCCGTCCTATAACTCATACCCCTTAATTTAAAGCTGTGTCCCCTCGTGCTAGCAAAACATTTGCTAGCACGATTGGAAAACATTTGGCTCAGTTTGGCAGTATTCAAGCCAACTAAGTTCCGTCACATTCTGAATAGAGGAAATCAAAACTTTTCCTCTTCCGAACTTGGAAAATTGACATTATTGAAGTGACTTCACTGATGCTTGGCAAAGATCATGTAGTGACCAGGAATCAAACCTTGCTCTGATTGGCCCTTATGATGCAACACAGTTTATTTGTTGGGACAGTTATCAGAAATGGGGATTTCCCCATCTTTCAATTATCTTTATGTGACTGAATACATTAACGAAGGAAGGGCGGTGGACATAGTGTACATGGACTTTAGCAAGGCGTTTGATAAGGTCCCACATGCAAGGCTTCTGGAGAAGGTGAGAGGGCATGGGATCCAAGGGGCTTTGGCCTCATGGATCCAGAACTGGCTTGCCAGCAGAAGGCAGAGAGTGGTTGTGGATGGGTCTTGTTCTGCATGGAGGTCGGTAACCAGTGGAGTGCCCCAGGGATCTGTTCTGGGACCCCTGCTGTTTGTCATTTTCATAAATGACCTGGATGAGGAAGTGGAGGGATGGGTTAGCAAGTTCGCCGACGATACAAAGATCGGTGGTGTTGTGGATTGTCTGGAGGGATGCCAAATGTTGCAGCGGGACATAGACAGGATGCAAGACTGGGCGGAGAAGTGGCAGATGGACTTCAACGCAGATAAATGTGTAGTGGTCCATTTTGGCAGGAATAATGGGATGAAGGAGTACAATATAAGGGTAGGAGTCTTAGCTGTGTTGTAGAGCAGAAGGATCTCGGAGTCCGGGTCCATAGGACTCTTAAATCGGCCTCGCAGGTGGAGGAAGTGGTCAAGAAGGCATACGGTGTACTGGCCTTCATTAATCGAGGAATAGAGTTAGGAGTCAGGAGGTAATGATGCAGCTCTATAAGACTCTTGTCAGACCCCAGTTGGAGTATTGTGCGCAGTTCTGGTCGCCTCATTATAGGAAGGATGTAGAGGCTATTGAGACAGTTCAGAGGAGATTTACAAGGATGCTGCCTGGATTGGGAGGCAGGCCTTATGAAGATAGGTTGAGGGAGCTGGGACTCTTCTCACTGGAGAGATGTAGGTTGAGAGGCGACTGATAGAGGTTTATAAAATGTTGAGAGGAATAGATAGGGTGGACTCTCAGAGACTATTTCCCCGAGCTGAAATGGTCACTACGAGAGGACACAGATTTAAGGTACAGGGAAGCAAATACAAAGGAGATGTCAGGGGTAGGTTTTTCACTCAGAGGGTGGTGAGTGAATGGAACCGACTGCCGTCAGAGGTTGTTGAGGTAAACTCACTGGGGTCTTTTAAGAGACTTTTGGATGAGTACATGGAAACGAATAGGATGGGGGGTTATAGATAGGTCTGTAGATTGGTAGATGTGATCGGCACAACTCGTGGGCCGAAGGCCTGTTTGTGCTGTATTGTTCTATGTTCTATCTTAAAAACAAATTGAAACTATGTTTACCTATCATCATAACGCCTTTTCAGATTTTGTTCATAACGCATTTCACGGAAGAGCTCTTCCTTCTCTCGACATATTCTCTCTTGCTCTCGCCTCCTCTCCTGTGGGGGAAGGGACGTAATAGTAGCGTAAACGAATAAATGCTTCAAAGTACCTCCCTAAAGCTAACCTGTGTGTGAATCATTTCATTTGCAGTAAGATTAGTGGGGATTCTTGTTACTAGCTCAGTATTTGTACCTGCCCAAACCATTTCAAAATGAGTCCAGTGTGGACCTTTAGACACACCACTAAGTTACCACATGTTAATATTCGTATTCTATATTCACCCAGCCTTTGTTTCTTTCCATTCATTTACTGATGGCACAGGCTCAAGTTTTGTCGCAGTTCCACAGACATCTGGTGCCACTCAGATCCTTGTCCAAATAACCAATCTTTATTAACAGCGTTGACTATGAATATTGCTGAAGAGAATCACATTGTTGAAGCTTATTACCTTGGACTTATCGGGACAAACGCAAAATTGCCAAATTTATACTACAAGAAAAAAAAGGGTGCTGATTGGCTGGCAAGCTGATTCTGATTAGCTATGGAGAAAACATGTGGCATCATAGGTTCTACGATTCCCAGGTAATTCAAAAAAGACAAGGTTTGAACTTGTTTTCACAGAACTGATCCCTATGTAGAAACGTATGTTATTTCTAGTAATAAGCAAGCCCTACTATTCTATTTCTTCTGTATTTTACATTACTAGTCAAACGCCACTGATGGGCAAAAATAAATTTGCAACCTTTTCAATGCAACTTATTTTCCATTCTAATTCTCTCAAAAATCCCGTTTTGCACCATCTTCCCCTTTTTTCTCTCCGTCATCATGGCCCAATGATTTCTTTCTCCACTACTTATCTTTCAATGTCAACTTAAGCCTAACATAACATGAGTGAATGGTGCCGAAGTGATCTTGTCTCTCTCACTTGTTAGCGAACTATGATTCTATTTTGGGGCATTGGCGTAACTCGAAAATTTCCTTCCAAAGTGCCCAGGGCCACAGAAAAACATTACCGACAAGGATCTTGTTCTCATGAAAATATAAGAGCAATCAAGATCTTCTATGTTAGTGGAAAGCCAGAGAAGAATATTAAGAGGTTAGGATGAATCATTGGTACTATGTTTTGGGATTTCTATCATAGAAAGGTCAGCAAATCCTCAGACCACACAGTACTTATTCACCAGGATGATACCAGGGATGGAAAACTCCAGCCATGAGAATTGTGGTACAGGAACTCTTCCTGGAACGAACAGGTTAAGAACGTAGGGCTTAGGAGCAGACATTTGGCACTTTAAGCCTGCTATGCCCATTCAATGATGGCTTCAACTTCACCTTCCTATCTGTCCCCTTAACCCTCGACTCCCTTGTTTATCAAACATTTGTCAAAATCTGCCTTGAATAAATTCAATGACAGCTCCCGCTGCTTTTTGGGGAACAGAATTTCACAAATAACCTGAAAGGAAAGGGTAAAAAGAAAAATTAAGACCAATAAGTGCCCACATGTCATGAATGAATAAAAACTCTGCTGCCACCATGTTCAGGTGGTGGAGGAAGTGAATGTTTGTGGAATGATGCCACTCAAGCAGTGTCTTAGACAGTGTCAATATTTTTGAATATTGTTGCACTCGTCCAAGCAATTCTATGACACTCCTGACTGGTGTCTTATAGATGATGGACAGACTGGGAAGTCAAGATGCGAGTTCCACACCATCAAAGTCTCAGGGTCTGACCTACTCTTGTACCTATAATGTTCATATGGCTGCTCCAATTAAGCTTCTCTGCAATGCTAACACCCATATTGCTGTTGGCAATGGAGTCAGTGACGGAAATGTATTGAATGTCATGGGGAAATGGATGATTCTTTCATGGTGGAATTGAGCCTGGCTCATGTGTGGTGTGATTATTTCCTGTCACTGTCAGCCAAAGCCCAAACGTTGTCTAGATCTTGCTGCAAGCAGTCATGGACTGTTTCAGTGGCAATTAGACATTGCAATTAACAGCATGCATTCCCATTTCTGACTTTAAAGAACATAGAACATTACAGCACAGAACAGGCCCTTCGGCCTTCGATGTTGCACCGACCAATTAGGAACAAGCAGTGACCCTCTAACCTAAACCATTCCCTTTTCATCCATAAACTTATCTACTAACCTCTTAAACGCCACCAAACTTGGCGCATCTACAACTGACGCAGGCAAGGCATTCCATACCCTTACCACCCTCTGGGTAAAGAACCTACCTCTGACATCTGTCCTAAAACCACCACCCCTTAATTTAAAGCTATGTCCCCTCGTGCTAGCTTTCTCCATCCTAGGAAAAAGGCTATCACTGTCCACCCTATCTAAACCTCTAATCATCTTATATGTTTCAATAAGGTCTCCTCTTAGCCGCCTTCTTTCTAACGAAAACAACCTCAAATCCCTCAGCCTCTCTTCATAAGACCTGCCCTCCATACCAGGCAACATCCTGGTAAACCTCCTCTGTACCCTCTCCAATGCCTCCACATCTTTCTTATAATGTGGGGACCAGAACTGCACACAATACTCCAAGTGCGCCGCACTAGAGTTTTGTACAGTTGCAACATGACGTTGCGGCTCCGAAATTCAATCCCCCTACCAATAAAAGCTAAGACTCCATATGCCTTCTTAACAACCTTGATTGCCAACTTTCAAGGATCTATGCACACATACACCAAGATCCCTCTGTTCATCAACACTATTAAGAGTCCTACCATTAGCCCTACACTCTACACATTTGTTATTCCTGCCAAAGTGAATTACCTCACACTTTTCCACATTAAACTCCATTTGCCACCTCTCGGCCCAGCTCTGCAACTTGTCCAAGTCTCTCTGCAAACTATAACACCCCTCTTCACTATCTACCACTCCACCGACTTTAGTGTCATCTGCAAATTTACTAATCCATCCTTCAATACCCTCATCCAGATCATTTATAAAAATTACAAACAGCAGGGGCCCCAAAACAGATCCCTGAGGTACACCACTTGTAACCGAACTCCACGATGAATATCTCCCATCAACCACCACCCTCTGTCTTCTATCTGCTAGCCAATTCCTAATACAATTAGCTAAATCACCCTCTATCCCATACATCTGCATTTTCTGCAGAAGCCTTCCATGGGCCACCTTATCGAACGCCTTACTAAAGTCCATATATACCACATCAACCGCCTTACCCCCATCCACCTCTTTGGTCACTTTTTCAAAAAACTCAATAAGGTTAGTAAGGCACGACCTACCCTTCACAAAACCATGCTGACTATCCCCAATCAATTCATTTCTCTCTAAATAACTATAAATCCTATCCCTAATAATTCTCTCCAATACTTTGCCCACAACAGAAGTAAGACTCACCGGCTATAATTCCCCGGAAAGTCTCTATTCCCCTTCTTGAACAATGGGACCACATTCGCTATCCTCCAGTCTTCCGGCACTATACCCGTAACCAACGACGACCTGAAGATCAGAGCCAGAGGCTCTGCAATCGCCTCTCTCGCCTCCCAGAGAATCCTAGGGTAAATCCCGTCCGGCCCAGGGGACTTATCTAACTTCAAACCTTCAAGAATATCTAGCACATCCTCCTTATCTACTTCAATACTTTCCAGTTTACAACCCTGTATCCCAGTGTTCTCCACAACTACATTTACATCTCCCTGCGTGAATACCGAAGAGAAATATTTGTTCAGTGCCTCTCCAATCTCTTCAGGCTCCACGCACAACTTCCCACTGCTGTCCATGACTGGCCCTAATCTTGCCCTAACCAATCTTCTATTCTTAACATATCTAAAGAAAGCTTTAGGATTCTCCTTGATCCTATCAGCCAAAGTCTTCTCATGTCCCCTTTTAGCTCTCCTCAACTCACTCTTTAGCTCCCTCCTGGCTAATCTATAGCTATCCATTGCACTAACTGAGCCTTCAAGCCTCATCCTGTCATAAGCCTCCTTTTTCCTTTTAACCAGCGAATTAACTTTTTTAGTACACCATGGCGGGTGAGTAAGATGAAGATGGTTGGGATCTCAGACAACACCCTACAGAACCCTTGCAATGACATCTGAGTCCTTTAGCAACTATCTTCCTCTATGTTGGATATAACACCAGCCAGTGGGGATTTTTTCTTTTGGTTTCCATTGAGTTCAGTTTTGCCAGACAGTCAACTGCTGTCGTGACACTGAGAGCAGCCAACTCACTTCACCTTTGGAACTCAGCTCTTTTGTCTATGTTAGACTAAGGTTATGAGGGGTCTGGAACGGAATGGCACTAGCAGAATCCAATTTCCATTACTTGGCTGATGATTGAAAATAGATCGACAGGGTGATAGTTTGGACTTTGTGGACAAGACACAGTTGAGTAATTTTCTGCACTGTAAGGTAGATGCCATTTTAATCATGTACCCTTCCATTTAGACAGATCGTGTGTGTTACCACAATCTGCTCTTTCCTTACCCCTTCTATGAGCAATCTTTCTCTTTCCAGTGCCTCTCGCTCCAGTCTCTCTCTCTCAAGACGCATCCTCTCAATTTGCAGTCGGTCTCGTTCCCTTGCCAGCATCTCTCTCCCTTCCCGTTCCCGTCTGCTTTCTCGCTCCCACATCTCACGCCCTCTGAAAAATAAAAATTAACTCATCAGGACTCAAAGACTCTGACAGGATATGGTAAGTCATTCAACCTATCGGATCTGTGCCAAATATTCGGCTCACAGGGAACTTTTAAGTCCAAGATCAATAGATTTTTGTTAGCCAAGGATGTCATGGGATATGAGATCAAAGGCGAGTGGAAAGAGCTTGACCGAGCAGCATGATCTCACTAAATGGCAGAATGGGTTCATAAGACTATAAGACATAGGAGCAAAAACCTATCTCAGTCTTAAAGACACTCAATGACCTGGCCTCCACAGCCTTCTGCGGCAAAGAGTTCTACAGATTCACCACTCTCTGGCTGAAGAAATTCCTCCTCATCTGTTTTAAAGGATCGTCCCTATAGCCTAAGTTCTAGATTTTCCTACTCATGGAAATATCCTCTTCATGTCTACTCTATCCAGGCCTCGCAATATTCTGAAAGCTTCAATAAGATTCCCCCCTCATCCTTCTCAACTCCAACAAGTACAGACCTAGAATCCTCAACTGTTTCTCATATAACAAGCTCTTCATTCCAGGGATCATTCTTGTGAACCTCCCACTGGACCCTTTCCAAAGCCAGTACATCCTTTCGTAGATATGGGCCCAAAACTCCTCATAATACTCCAAATGAGATCTAACCAGAGCCTTATACAGCCTCAGAACTACATCCTTGTTCTTGTATTCCAGCCCTCTCGACATGAATGCTAACATTGTATTTGCCTTCTTAATTGCCAACTGAACCTGCACATTAACCTTAACAGAATCTTGAACAAGGACTCCCAAGTCCCTTTGAGTTTCTGATTTCCAAAGCATTTCCCCATTTAGAAAATAGTTATGCCTCCATTCCTCTTTCCAAAATGCATAGCCTCACACTTTTCCACATTGTACTCCATCTGCCATTTCTTTGCCCACTCTCCTAACCTGCCTAAGTCCTTCTGCAGCCTCCTGCTTCCTTAATACTACTTGTCCCTCTACATTTCTTTGTATCATCTGCAAAATTCAGCAACAGTGCCTTCAGTTCCTTCCTCCAAATTGTTATATATTGTGAAAAGTTGTGATCCCAGCACTGACCCAAGGCACATCACTAGTCACCGGCTGCCATCCTGAAAAAGACCGCTTTTTCCCACTCTTTGCTTTCTGCCAATCAGCCAATCCTCTATCCATGCAAGAATCTTACCTTTAATATTTTATTTAATACCGTAACAGGCAGCTTGCCAAAGGCCTTCTGGAAATCTAAATAAATCATGTCCAATGCTTCTCCTTTATCTAACTTCCTTATTACCTCCTCAAAGAACTCTAACAGATTTGTCAGATATGACCTCCCCTTGACAAAGCCGTGCTGACTCAGTCCTATTTTAATCACGCACTTCCAAATACTCTGCAATCTCATCTTGAATAATGGACTCTAAATTTTTGCCAATGACTGAAGTCAGGCTAACCGGCCTATAGTTTCCAAACTGCTGTCTCCCTCCTTTCTTAAGTAGCAATGTTACATTAGTTACTTTCTAGTCCTTTGGTATCCTCCCTGCCTCGAGTGATTCCTGAAAAATCACCACCAATGCCTCCACAATTTCCTCAGCTATCTCTTTTAGAACTCTGGGACGTAATCCATCCAGATGAAGATGATTTATCCAGCTTCAGACCTTTCAATTTCCCCAGAACCTTCTCCTTAGTGATGGCCACTACACTCCCCTGTGCCTCTCCCGGAGTTCTGGCATCCCACTGCTGTCTTCCACCATGAAGACTGATGCAAAATAACTATTCAGTTCCTCTGCCATTGCTTTGTTCCCTATTATTACTTCCCCAGCCTCATTTTCCAATGGTCTAGTTTTTGCCTCTCTCTTACCTTTTATATATTGAAAATATTTCTTCCATTCTTCTTTTATATTATTAGCTAGCTTACATTTGTATTTCATCTTCTCCTCTCTTACTGCTTTTTTAGTTTTGTCCTCTGCTTGCTTTTAAAGCTTCCCTTTAATCACAGTCACTTTGTATGCTTTTTCTTTTGCTTTCATGCTCTTCTGGACTTCCTTCATCAGCCATGGATGCCTCGTCCTCCCTTTTTCATGTTTTTTCCTCTTTGGGATGAATTTCTTTTGTGCCTCCAGAATAACTTCTGCCATTGCTGTTCTGCTGTCTTCCCTGCTAGGCTCCCTTTCCAATCAACACTGGCCAACTCCTCCCTCATGTCTTTGTATTTACCTTTATTTAATTGTAATACTGTTACATCTGATTCCAGCTTCTCCCTCTCAAACTGCAGGATAAATTCTTTCATATTGTGGGTCACTGCTCCCTAAGTGTTCCTTCACCTTAAGTTCCCTAATCAAGTCTGTCTCATTACGCATCGCCAAATCCAGAATTGCCTGTTCCTTAGTAGGTTCTGTCACAAACAACTAAAGGGACTATACTCCCATTCTTATATCTTCCTAGCTCTTACATCATTCTATATCTGACTGAGTTGAGGATCTTTATATTGATAAAATAGGCAGCTCAATTTCTGTCGATCATTCTCAGGTTGAAGGAATTGTATATTTTCACTCCTACTGCAAAACATGCTTACTTCCTCAAAATTTATTTTGCTTTGCTATCATTGAGAATAAGCGCTGTGGCTCCATAACATGCACTCCTGTGTCCTTTCTTGTGTGCTGGTACAGCAACTGACTTTACCTTCTAGTGTGCTGGTATACTAACTGACTTTACAGATTTATTATTGTCACATGTATTAACATAAAGTGAAAAGGCTGTCAAGTTTACAAAGCAAGGTATATTGCTGAAGCACAACTTAAGCACGAGCTGCGCAAGTCCACAGCCACCAGCACAACAACTACAGTGTCTACACAAGTTGGTCCAATATGTGCCAGGACATTCTGTATTGGCCTGATCAGTCAGCTTCAGACACACCGCAACCAGCCTCAAAATGACTAATGGTGTCAAGGTCCTCATCGATGACGACGGACGAACAACATGTTCAGTTGATGTAAGATAAAGAAAGAGAACGGATAGGACGGATATCAGAGGCAGGTTCTTTACCCAAAGGGTGGTTCGGGAGTGGAATGCCCTGCCTGCAGCAGTTGTAGATGCGCCAAGTTTGGTGCCGTTTAAGAGGTTAGTTGATAAGTATATGGAAGAGAAGGGAATGGTTTAGTTTGGAGGGGCATTGCTTTTTATATTGGTTGGCGCAACACCGAAGGCCGAAGGGCCTGTTCTGTGCTGTAATGTTCTATGTTCTAATGTGACTTTGTTTTGCAAAGAGTTCATAATAAGCTGAATGAAACTGCAAGGTGGGGGTACTCCATGTTTTGCCTAAGATGAAAGAACTGGTGCACTAAAGATGGAACTGCAAGTCTTGAAAGTTGTTGCTTGTGAGAGGTCTACAGATGGGGGTAAGGCGGTTGATGTGGTATATATGGACTTTAGTAAGGCGTTTGATAAGGTGGCCCATGGAAGACTTCTGCAGAAAATGCAGATGTATGGGATAGAGGGTGATTTAGCTAATTGGGTTAGGAATTGGCTAGCAGATAAAAGACAGAGGGTGGTGGTTGATGGGAGATATTCATCGTGGAGTTCGGTGACAAGTGTGTACCTCAGGGGTCTGTTTTGGGGCCCCTGCTGTTTGTAATTTTTATAAATGATCTGGATGAGGGTATTGAAGGATGGATTAGTAAATTTGCAGATGACACTAAAGTTGGTGGAGTGGTAGATAGGGAAGAGGGGTGTTATAGTTTGCAGAGGGACTTGGACAAGTTGCAGAGCTGGGCCGAGAGGTGGCAAATGGAGTTTAATGTGGAAAAGTGTGAGGTAATGCACTATTGCAGAAATAATAAATGTGTAGAGTATAGGGCAAATGGTAGGATTCTTAGTAGTCTAGATGAACAGAGGGATCTTGGTGTGTATGTGTATAGATCCCTGAAAGTAGGCAGTCAGGTTGAGAAGGTTGTTAGGAAGGCATATGGAGTCTTGGCTTTTATTGGTAGAGAGATTGAATTTCGGAGCCGCAACGTCATGTTGCAACTGTACAAAACTCTAGTGCGGCCGCACTTGGAGTATTGTGTGCAGTTCTGGTCCCCACATTATAAGAAAGATGTGGAGGCATTGGAGAGGGTACAGAGGAGGTTTACCATGATGTTGCCTGGTATGGAGGGCAGGTCTTATGAAGAGAGGCTGAGGGATTTGAGGTTGTTTTCGTTAGAAAGGAGGCGGCTAAGAGGGGACCTAATCGAAACATATAAGATGATTAGAGGTTTAGATAGGGTGGACAGTGATAGCCTTTTTCCTAGGATGAAAAAGCTAGCACGAGGGGACACAGCTTTAAATTAAGGGGTGATAGTTATAGGACGGATATCAGAGGTAGGTTCTTTACCCAAAGTGTGGTTCGGGAGTGGAATGCCCTGCCTGCAGCAGTTGTAGATGCGCCAAGTTTGGTGGCGTTTAAGAGGTTAGTTGATAAGTATATGGAAGAGAAGGGAATGGTTTAGTTTGGAGGGGCATTGCTTTTTATATTGGTCGGCGCAACATCGAAGGCCGAAGGTCCTGTTCTGTGCTGTAATGTTCTATGTTCTATATGTTTGAGTTCTTGAATTCTGTCACTGAAGAAAAAATGTTCATGTTGAAATAACGAAATCGCAGTTGGCAGAGCATCTCTCTGGTCTACACAACAAATTTAATACTGAACTCTCAAAGTAACAATCACTACATGCATGCTGCAGAAAGGACATGTCAAAGCTTCTCATCTTGCGTTCACCAGGACAGGTGCAAAAATGCCAAATTTTAAAAGCAACAACTGAATACTGGATATTGCTACTGAAGAAACCAAAGACTGGGCAAACTGTAATCCCAAACCATCTATAGATGGTTTAGAAGTATCTAAATAAACAGCAACAGGACACTAGAGATGCTCCATCTTATACAAATATTCTTCCATTCAATTGACCTGAATTAGCTGTGAATGTAGTTGTTAGTTTAATGTGGTGAATGAACATAAATTATTTTGTAAATTAAAGCTAAGGCATAGCTTCTGCTAAAATGTTAAAAACAATAACTTTGAAACTGACTTTCATGCAAATGGTTAATGGTTTTCACCTTCTGATGATCAAAGTGACTACCTCTTTTAAGTAATGATGCATTACGTGACAGTGGCTGAATATTCGTGGGAGACGAGATTTAGTTCCAACAGAAGGTCTGCAATAAGCCAGATAAAAGTGTGTAACACAATTGCACAAAGTTTCTCTATGAAATCCAAAGTTACAGAAGCTGTACAGGAGAAACCCTCAGGCAATTCAACCCCACTCTGGCAAATACTGATGAATGAATATTGCTACCTTGGCTGTGTGCATTTTCAGCTTTTGAGTGACAAATGCAGGGCAGAATGAATCTTTTATCCTACCATAAAGCTGTAATGTTCTATTCTATTTATAATAAATAAGGAAGGGACTGGAAGGGTGAGAAATGCACTTTGAAGAAGTTCTCAGTACTTCAGCTACCTATTTTGAATTGCTTACATGACTATTCTTAGTTTCTAATTGATTTGTAAAGTTGCATATTTTCTCTCACTCAGTGCAAGGAAGCAAAGATCTTAAATTCAACAAGTTGAACTGACCTGTGTCTCTCCGCTTCCCAGAAGCCTCTCTTATAGTCCCAATGGTATTCTTGATTCCTCAGTGCTATCAGTTTGTCAAAGGGTACAAAATCTCTTCCTCTTTCTCTGCTGCGAGATCTTCTATGTCGACTCCTGGACCTTGTCTGTTTTTCAAAAAATAAAGCAATTGAAGGTTAACTTCAGCCCAAGACTGAGTTTATTGACAGGCATTTGAGAAGCCTTCTGCAATGCAGATCATGTCGAATGAGTAGCACACAATTTGCACATGGAAAAAGTAATCTTTTAACTTGGTGCATACCATCTCGAGTCAGTAAGTGGACTATATCCCATCACTACCATCAGCTTTCCTGTCCAATGGAATACTTCTGTGCTTCAAGCCAGCCACTGATTTTGAATATTTAAGACCAGGGAACGAAGAGCTTGATTTAAAAGCTTCATTGCTTCAACAATCATGTGCTGGTTATCCTAATGTAGAGATGCCGGCGTTGGACTGGGGTAAACACAGTAAGAGGTCTGACAACACCAATTTTAAATCCAACCGATTTACTATTGGTGTTGTCAGACCTCTTACTGGTTATCCTAAACATCTGGATAAAGATAATCCCCACTATCCTTAAGGTGAAACATTAAATCAAAACTCTATTAGCCAGCCCTCTTTGATGGTTATAAAAGATCCCATGGTAATACTTTAAGAACAGGAGGCGAGCTTAGCTCCCAACCAATATCACTAAAACACGGGACTTAGTAGGATTGAGAGTTATAAATAAGCCTAGTAGGTATGAACATGATCGGCGCAACTTGTGGGTCAAAGTGCCTGTTTGTGTTGTAGTTATTTTATGTTCTATGTTCTAAATCACATTACTGCAATTTGTGTGATCTTGCTGTGTGCAAACAGGCAAATTTCCTACAACAAAGGGTAACAAATTGTCCCTATATTGGTCCCTATATGGGAATCTTCAACAATAGGCATAGCCTAAAGTCAAGGATATGTCATTAGGACGACGGCATGGGCTCGTTGGGCCGAAGGGCCTGTTTCCCGTGCTGTGTTGCTCTTTGTTCTTTGTAACAATGGCTATACTTCAAACGAGTACTTAATTGACTGTAAAATGCTTTGGGATGCACCGTCATCATGAAAGGCTAAGAAGCGATAGAGTGGAGCGAGATCAAGATAACTAATCAATTCAGTCCACACTGTGGCTTCATAATCATACATCCAGTTTTTGAGAAAAATCAAATGTAATGTGGCAGGAAAATAGGTAGTTGGTTGGTTGAAGAATATTTGTCTCATTTATCTTTCAAACGTTGAACAATTTTAGTAATTGGAAGGTTTTATTAGCAGTTGATACTTCACTAATAGCAAAACTTATTCGATTGACTGGAGGGTATTTTCTACTTAGCAAGGTAATTTCAATTAGGGTAACTAGAATATTTGTTGGAATGAGAATAAAAATACAGGGAAGAATAGAAAAATTAATTTCAATTCATCAGTAATTTACATTTAGAAACATAGAATAGTACAGCACAGTACAGGCCCTTGGCCCTCAATGTTGTGCTATGTCCAAATCCAAGATCAAGCTATCCCACTCCCTATCATTTAGGTGTGCTCCATGTGCCTATCCAACAACCTATCTAATTTGTCACTAAAATAATTATAAGGCATGTGATGTGCTTTACCTGTAGAATGTGGGAGCTTGTGAAAACCAGCGTGTCCAAGTCAAATATGTTACAGCAATTGTCCAATGCTGCAGGAACTTTAGCCCAGAGTTAATGAGCTAGAAACCAAACTGCAAAGACTGCAGCACCTCAGACTTCCAGCAGGCAATCACACTCCTTCATACAAGATCGCTCTTATTTTCCACAGTCAGGTACAGGAGGATATGACTGTAAGTGAGGTAATTAAGAGGATCAAGAGGGCAGAAGTGGAGGAACCAAGAAAGAACCGAGATTGAGGGCCACAATTAAATTAGTATTAGTAAAAAGATGATACTGGAAAATTAATAGGACTGATAAATGATAAATCCCTTTATCAATTGATCCTTGGACACATTGATCTACATCCCAAAAAAAAGTGTACGAAAAAAGTTGATTTGCTGGTTAAAAGGAAAAAGGAGGCTTATGTCAGGACGAGGCTTGAAGGCTCGGTTAGTGCAATGGATAGCTATAGATTAGCCAGGAGGGAGCTAAAGAGTGAATTGAGGAGAGCTAAGAGAGGACACGAGAAGACTTTGGCTGATAGGATTAAGGAGAATCCTAAAGCTTTCTTTAGATATGTTAAGAATAGAAGATTGGTTAGGACAAGATTAGGGCCAGTCATAGACAGCAATGGGAAGTTGTGCGTGGAGCCTGAAGAGATTGGAGAGGTACTGAATAAATATTTCTCTTCGGTATTCACGCAGGGTGATGTAAATGTAGTTATGGAGAACACTGAGGTACAGGGTAGCAAACTGGAAGGTATCGAAGTAGATAGGGAGGATGTGCTAGATATTCTCGAGGGTTTGAAGTTGGATAAGTCCCCTGGGCCGGACGGGATTTACCCTAGGATTCTCTGGGAGGCAAGAGAGGAGATTGCAGAGCCTCTGGCTCTGATCTTCAGGTCGTCGTTGGTTACGGGTGTGGTTCCGGAGGACTGGAGGATAGCGAATGTGGTCCCATTGTTCAAGAAGGGGAAGAGAGACCTTCCAGGGAATTATAGGCCAGTGAGTCTTACTTCTGTTGTGGGCAAAGTATTGGAGAGAATAATTAGGGATAGGATTTATAGTTATTTAGAGAGAAATGAATTGATTGGGGATAGTCAGCATGGTTTTGTGAAGGGTAGGTCGTGCCTTACTAACCTCATTGAGTTTTTTGAAAAAGTGACTAAAGAGGTGGATGGGGGTAAGGCGGTTGATGTGGTATATATGGACTTTAGTAAGGCGTTTGATAAGGTGGCCCATGGAAGACTTCTGCAGAAAATGCAGATGTATGGGATAGAGGGTGATTTAGCTAATTGGATTAGGAATTGGCTAGCAGATAGAAGACAGAGGGTGGTGGTTGATGGGAGATATTCATCGTGGAGTTCGGTGACAAGTGGTGTACCTCAGGGTCTGTTTTGGGGCCCCTGCTGTTTGTAATTTTTATAAATGATCTGGATGAGGGTATTGAAGGATGGATTAGTAAATTTGCAGATGACACTAAAGTCGGTGGAGTGGTAGATAGTGAAGAGGGGTGTTATAGTTTGCAGAGGGACTTGGACAAGTTGCAGAGCTGGGCCGAGAGGTGGCAAATGGAGTTTAATGTGGAAAAGTGTGAGGTAATGCACTATGGCAGAAATAATAAATGTGTAGAGTATAGGGCAAATGGTAGGATTCTTAGCAGTCTAGATGAACAGAGGGATCTTGGTGTGTATGTGCATAGATCCCTGAAAGTAGGCAGTCAAGTCGAGAAGGTTGTTAAGAAGGCATATGGAGTCTTAGCTTTTATTGGTAGGGGGATTGAATTTCGGAGCCGCAACGTCATGTTGCAACTGTACAAAACTCTAGTGCGGCCGCACTTGGAGTATTGTGTGCAGTTCTGGTCCCCACATTATAAGAAAGATGTGGAGGCATTGGAGAGGGTACAGAGGAGGTTTACCAGGATGTTGCCTGGTATGGAGGGCAGGTCTTATGAAGAGAGGCTGAGGGATTTGAGGTTGTTTTCGTTAGAAAGGAGGCGGCTAAGAGGAGACCTTATCGAAACATATAAGATGATTAGAGGTTTAGATAGGGTGGACAGTGATAGCCTTTTTCCTAGGATGGAGAAAGCTAGCACGAGGGGACACAGCTTTAAATTAAGGGGTGATAGTTATAGGACGGATATCAGAGGTAGGTTCTTTACCCAAAGGGTGGTTCGGGAGTGGAATGCCCTGCCTGCAGCAGTTGTAGATGCGCCAAGTTTGGTGGCGTTTTAAGAGGTTAGTTGATAAGTATATGGAAGAGAAGGGAATGGTTTAGTTTGGAGGGGCATTGCTTTTTATATTGGTCGGCGCAACATCGAAGACCGAAGGGCCTGTTCTGTGCTGTAATGTTCTATGTTCTATCCCAGGGTACTAAAAGAAGTGGTCTGGGGAGTTGTAGACATTGATGATTATCTTCCAAAATTCTAATTTCTGGAATTGCTCCAACAGACTTGAAGGTGGAAAATGTAACCCCACGGTTTAACAAAGTAGGGATTTTTCCATTTAATTATTAAATCTATCTTGAATAACTCTCTCTAAAAGCTTCCTAACTATTGAGCTTAAACTGATAGGTGTATAATTTCTGGGATATCCTCACAACATTTTTTGGGCAAGAGTGCACCACTTACAACTCTCCAGTTCTGTAGCATCTCCCCTGAGTCTACAGAAGATTGGAAAGTTGTGGTCAGCGCCCCTGAAATTTCCATTTTCACTTCCTTGAACATCCTTGGATGCATTAATCCAATCCCATTGCCTTGTCAACTTTCAGTACAGTTGATTCAATATTTCCTCCTCTTCAACATAGACCCTTCTAAGGACAGAGTTTCCTTGTCTATTGCCATGTTCTACCTCCTTGGTAAAGGTGAATGCAAAATATTTATTTAATGCTCAGCCACTTCCCCTGCCTCCATGTGTAAATTTCCTTTTAGGGCCCCAAGCAACCCTATTCCTCCTTTTTCCAGCCTTTTACTTTTTATGTACCTATAGAAAATTTTGGAATTCTCTTTATGCTGGCTGTCAGTATTTTCTCATAATCCCTCTTAGCTTCTCCAGTGGACTTCTTCAGACCCCTATGAACTTTCTGTATTCCTCTCGCTTCTCAACTGTATTTTCTACCTGCCACCTGTCATAAGCACACTTTTTCTTTCTCATCTTCATTTCTCTCTTTCATCCAGGGACGTTTGGATTTGTTTCTTTTATCATTGCCTTTTAAAGGAATATACCAGCTTGTGTCCAAAACATTTGTTTTGAAGGTAGCCCATTGTTCAGCTGTGTTTGCCCACCAACCTTTTTTGTTCAGGTCTATCAGCCCAGCTCTATTCTTGTCCCATTCAAGCTGGCTTTCCCCTCAACTCATTATTCTTACTCCGGATTGCCTGTTGTCTCTCTCTACCATCACCCTAAGCTTCATGACACAGTAATCACTGTCTCTTGCATGCTCTTCCGTTCGTACTTGATCGACTTCCCACCTAATTTTCAAGAATCAGGTGCAACAGTACATGCTTTTTTTTTTGGACTGGACACATATTACTGTAGAAAATTTACCTAAGCACAATCTAGGAATGTTTTATACTCTCCAGCCTTTACACTACCACCATCCCAGTCTACGTTTGGATAATCAAAGTCCCCTTTATAACTACTCTATAATGTTCCAGCTCTAATTTCCCTGCATCCTTCTCACTAGTTGGCTGTCGATAGGCTACACCAAACAATGCAACTAAACAGTTTGTTCCTTAACTCCAGCCAAATTATTGTGTTTTTGAATCCGTGGATATCCTTTTTCTACAACATTATCCTCCTCCTTTCCTACCATTTCTGACACCTTGTACCCAGGTTTACTACTATTATCGTATGTGCTGATAAACAGCTAGATGTGAAGTTTGAAAGTCTTCAGCCAATTGGTAACCTCATCAGCCTTGGTCAGGGCAGCAAGATTGCCACTGAAGCACAGACAGGGGCTCTTATTGATCACATACACCATGGTTGGAACTTCACCACAGTTGTAAACTATGGTGCATATAACCCAGTCCTGCCCTTTCTTGGGTCAGGTATCAAAAGGATTTGGACAGGTTAAATAAATGGGCAAAAACATGACAAATATAATTTAGTGCAGAAAAATGTGAAGTTATCTACTCAGGTAAGAAAACAGAAAGACAGTGTATTTCTTAAATGGTGAGTTTGGGAAATGTTGATGTTCAAAGGGTGTCCTTGATGACAAATCACAAAAAGATTGTCCTACGAGGAGAAAGGGCCAATACTCACTGAAGTTTAGAAAGAAGAGTAATCTCATTGAGATGTACAAAATTCTTTTGGGCTCAGCTGGGTTGATGCAGGAAGGGTGTTGGACCTGTTTGGGGAAGGGTGTATCTAGAACAAGGGGACACAATCTCAGAACAAGAGATAGGCCATTTAGGACTGAAGTGAGGAGGAATTTCTTCACTCAAAGTGGTAATCTATAGAATTCTCTACCCCAGAAGGCTGGGAGGCTGAATCACTGAGCATGTTCAAAGCAGAGATTGGTAGATTCCTATGTATTAAAGGTATCATAGGATATGGGGCTAGTGTGGGAAAGTGGCACAAAGGGAGATGAGTGAGTGATAATCTAAATGAATGGAAGAACATGCTGAAGGGACCAAATGGCCTACTGTTTCCTACATTCTGAAATGAAAGCAAGTTTGTTCCTTCTTGAGTCCAACAAAGCAATATATTATTGACACAGATTCTGCCATAAGCTCTAACCCTGGAAGTGCCAACACTCCACAACTGAGTGGAGGATTGGGAAATATTTAAAAGTCAAAAGAAAGCCACAAAAAAAAGCTATAAAGAAAAGGTAGATTACGAGAATAAACTCGCTCAGAATATAAAAAGATAGCAAATGTTTCTAGAAATATAGAAAAAAAGAGGTTAAAGTAATCATTGATCCTTTAGAGGATGAGAACAGGAATTTAATAATGGGAATTGAAGAAATGGATGAGGTGTCAAACAGGTATTTTGTGCTGGTCTTCACAGTGGAAGATGCAAATAACATGCCAAAGACTAATGACATGGTGACTATGGTAGATGGGGATCTAGAAATGATCGTTATCACTAAAGAAGCACTGTTAAGTAAGCAAATGGGGTTAAAGTTCGACAAGTCTCTTGGCCCTGATGCAACGCATCCCAGAAGACTAAAAGAGACAACTGGGGAAATAGCAAATATGCTTGTGGCAATTTACCAAAATCTGCTGGACTCTGGAGCAGCTCCAGTAGATTGGAAATAGCAAATGTGGTGCCACTCTTTAAAAAAGGAGATAGGCAAAAGGAGGGTAACTACTGTGGAGTTGGATAAGTCCCCTGGGCCGGACGGGATTTACCCTAGGATTCTCTGGGAGGCAAGAGAGGAGATTGCAGAGCCTCTGGATCTGATCTTCAGGTCGTCGTTGGTTACGGGTGTGGTTCCGGAGGACTGGAGGATAGCGAATGTGGTCCCATTGTTCAAGAAGGGGAAGAGATACCTTCCAGGGAATTATAGGCCAGTGAGTCTTACTTCTGTTGTGGGCAAAGTATTGGAGAGAATTATTAGGGATAGGATTTATAGTTATTTAGAGAGCAATGAATTGATTGGGGATAGTCAGCATGGTTTTGTGAAGGGTAGGTCGTGCCTTACTAACCTTATTGAGTTTTTTGAAAAAGTGACCAAAGAGGTGGATGGGGGTAAGGCAGTTGATGTGGTATATATGGACTTTTAGTAAGGCGTTCGATAAGGTGTCCCATGGAAGGCTTCTGCAGAAAATGCAGATGTATGGTATTGAGGGTGATTTAGCTAATTGGATTAGGAATTGGCTAGCAGATAGAAGACAGAGGGTGGTGGTTGATGGGAGATATTCATCGTGGAGTTCGGTTACAAGTGGTGTACCTCAGGGGTCTGTTTTGGGGGCCCCTGCTGTTTGTAATTTTTATAAATGATCTGGATGAGGGTATTGAAGGATGGATTAGTAAATTTGCAGATGACACTAAAGTCGGTGGAGTGGTAGATAGTGAAGAGGGGTGTTATAGTTTGCAGAGAGACTTGGACAAGTTGCAGAGCTGGCCCGAGAGGTGGCAAATGGAGTTTAATGTGGAAAAGTGTGAGGTAATGCACTTTGGCAGGAACAATAAATGTGTAGAGTATAGGGCTAATGGTAGGGCTCTTAATAGTGTTGAGGAACAGAAGGATCTTCGTGTATGTGTCAATAGATCCCTGAAAGTAGGCAGTCAAGTGGATAAAGTTGTTAAGAAGGCATATGGAGTCTTAGCTTTTATTGGTAGGGGGATTGAATTTAGGAGCCGCCGCATCATGTTGCAACTGTACAAAACTCTAGTGCGGCCGCACTTGGAGTATTGTGTGCAGTTCTGGTCGCCACATTATAAGAAAGATGTGGAGGCATTGGAGAGGGTACAGAGGAGGTTTACCAGGATGTTGCCTGGTATGGAGGGCAGGTCCTACGAAGAGAGGTTGAAGGATTTGAGGTTGTTTTCGTTAGAAAGGAGGCGGCTAAGAGGGGATCTTATTGAAGCATATAAGATGATTAGAGGTTTAGATAGGGTGGACAGTGATACCCTTTTTCCTAGGATGGAGAAAGCTAGCACGAGGGGACACCGCTTTAAATTAAGGGGTATGAGTTATAGGACGGATATCAGAGGTAGGTTCTTTACTCAAAGAGTGATTAGGGAGTGGAATGCCCTGCCTGCAGCTGTTGTAGATGCGCCAAGTTTGGTGGCGTTTAAGAGTTAATTGATAAGTATATGGAAGAGAAGGGAATGGTTTAGTTTGGAGGGGCATTGCTTTTTATTTTGGTCGGCACAACATCGAAGGCCGAAGGGCCTGTTCTGTGCTGTAGTGTTCTATGTTCTACAGGACACTTACCTTAACTCTATAGTGGGGGGAAATGCTTGAATCTATCAAGGAACAAATAGTGAGACATCCGTTTAAAAACTGTTTCACTGGGAAGACAGCATGGGTTTATGAAAGGCAGGTTATGTTTAATCAATTTAGAATTCTTTGAGAAAATTACGAGCACGGTGGACAATTGGGAACTGGGATGTGATATGTTTGAATTTCCAGAAGACATTCCACAAAATGCTGCACAAAAAGCTGCTGCCTAAGATAAAGATGCACATTGCTCTGGGTAATGTATTAGCATGCATACAGGGTTGGTTAACTAGCAGAAAGCAAAAAGTGGGGATAAATGGATGTTTTTCAGTGTTGGGACTGCCATTGTTTACAATTTACATCGATGATTTGGAGTTGGGGACCAAGTGTAGTGTGTCAAAGTTCACAGATGATACTAAGATGAGTGGCAGGGCAAGTGTGCAGAGGACACTGAAATTCTGCAAAGGAATATAGATAATCTAAGTGAATGGGCAAGAATCTGACAGATGGAGTACAATGTTGGTAAGTATGAGGTCATCCATTTTGGTAGGAATAACAGCAAAATGGACTATTATTTAAATGGTAAAAAAATGCAGGATGCTGCTGTGCAGAGGGACCTGAGCGTCATTGTGCATGAGGTGTAGAAAGTTGGCTTGCAGATGCAGCAGGTAATTAAGAAGGTAAATGGAATCTTATCCTTCATTGCTAGAGGAAAGAAGTTTAAAAACAGCGAGGTTATGCTGCAGCTGTATAAGGTGCTGATGACACCCGGAGTAGTGTACAATTTTGGTCTCCTTACTTGTGAAAAGGTGTACTGGCACTGGAAGAGGTGCAGAAGAGATTAACTAGGTTGATTCAAGAGTATGAGAAGACTGGGACTATTCTCATCGGAATTTAGGAGAACGAAGGGGGACCTTATTGAAGCATATAAAATTATGAAAGAACCGGTGAGGTTATTTGCACTTGCATGCAAAACTACAATTAGAGGGCATGGCCTCAAAATAAGAGGGAGCAGATTTAGGACTGAGCTGAGGAGGAACATCTTCACCCAAAGAGTTACAAATTTGTGGAATTGCCTACTCAGTGAAGCAGCTGAAGCTACCTCATTGAATGTTTTTACAGCAAAGATAGATTTTTGAATATTAAAGGTATTAAGGATTATGATGAGCCGTAGATGTAGTTGAGTTCACAAAAGATCAACCATGATAATATTGAATGGTGGAGGAGGCTCGATGAGCCAAATGGGCTACTCTTGCTCCTGGTTCGTATACAAGATATGACGGATATTAATTTTGAGTCTTCATAACAGTTTTTTTTTGAAAAGTCAATCAGAATCAAACCATAGCGGTTTTTTTAAAATACTGACTTTTGGATAAAGAATCAAATACTGAGTGAGCCACACAGGGCTTGACCTGGGAAACCCTGGTCCCAAAGACGACACTTTAATTGGTCAGTCCAAAACAAACACAAGGTGTTTTAATTGCTGATGCTACTCTAAACATCAACGTGATAGTTCTCAACACTTCAAACCAGGAACTACAGTGAGAGGGAAGCAAGTACGTTTCTCACTCCTTTCAGCAGCTGTACACTACAATCCAGACCAATAACAAAGGCCCTTTGCATTTAGCTGCTGTAACTGTAAAACCAGGGTGCTTTCACACAGCTCAGAAACTTACCCTCCTTCTTTCTCCACTTCTCCTCCTCACTGAGCCTCGACTTCCTGGGGAAAATTTCAGAAAGGAAAGCAGTCATTGAAAATTAATTAAAAGCACAGCTTTTAATGCCACAAAAATCTTGACTTATCATATCTATTGGGCCTAGGTGATGGCCTGCAAATTAACAGCTTCAAAAATAATAATAATATAGTGGTGTTCCCTAGAGCTCAGAATTCAGATTACTTTTATTTTTACATACACATTAATGGCTTGGACTTGAGTAAAAGAGCATAACTCAAGTTTACATATGATAGAATACATAGAAATATAGCAAACAATGAGGATTTGAACAGACATCAAGGCATTGGCAACTGGTAAAATGGTCAGAAATAGGTGGTGAAATTTAACGTGAGAAGCATGAAGCTTAGTAGGAAGAATAGAGAGGCTATACAAAATAAATGGTAAATTTTAAAAGGGGATGCAGGAAGACAGATGTGGGGGTTCACATGCACTAATCTTTGAAGGTTGACTTTGAGGCTCAAAAAATATGGGATTCTTGGCTTTCTTTACTAAGAATATTAAACAAAGTAAACATATTATGCTTCTTTATTAACATCCCCCAAATCTGAAATCTCTTTTGTTCACTTAGAAGCACAACGGCAACAGATACACAGTAAAACCTTTTCTGACAATATCTTTTTGTTAGTTAGGGACCAAACCAAAGGTATCATAATGTGCCACCTACATATGTTATGTGAAGGTAATCAATCGTAGTGGAATTTTAACAAATACTGTAATTTTGAACTGTAGTTTTGAAGGTACATGTGAGCTTTGGTCAAAAACAATTGCGCCTTTCGTAATGGGAAGAAGTGAAATCAGACAGACTGCATTTGCTAGTAACAACAGGACACAGGATTATTAGCATAAAGTCCTGCAGCTGGAGAATTCAGTTGTAGATGCGCCAAGTTTGGTGGCGTTTAAGAGGTTAGTTGATAAGTATATGGAAGAGAAGGGAATGGTTTAGTTGAGGGGCATTGCTTTTTATATTGGTCGGCGCAACATCAAAGGCCGAAGGGCCTGTTCTGTGCTGTAATGTTCTATGTTCTAATTGCTGAGATTATCAATGAACAGAAGTGTTCAAGTACTAATTGCAACGAATGGAAGTATTCAGCTTTTGCTGAAAAAGATATGGCCAGCCAGATTGGGAAAGTGATTAATTATCAATTTCCATGGTCTGACACTAGCCTGATGTACGCAAGCAGGTTGTTGTTAAGTGATAGAGGAAAGGCTTTGGATTCAATTAGCCAATGTGTTCCTAATTATGCCAGGAGCAGAATGCCAAAGTGGATGTGTATTAATGTAATTGGACCATCCAGTCAGTATGATATTAATATAAAGGTTATTAATATTTATATTAATATTGATATTAATATAAAGGTTTAGGGAGATGGGCTTTTTTCTTTGGAGGAGAGGAGAAAGAGAGGTGACTTAATAGAGGTTTATAAGATGATGAGAGGGATTGATAGAGAGGACACGCAGAGACTTATTGGGCAGCAAATATACAAATCTTCAAAATTGGTATATTCTTTGTGCTCATGCAATGTAACTTTAGAGAGAAATTGGAATCCTTCCTGCATCTCTTCCCAATACAAATTTGTCAAATAAAAACATATCTTTCAATCAGGACAGTGAGCTTGAGAGTCTCTGATTTTAGCAATATATAGCCTCAAAAGAAAATTCCTACCAACACTTAGCAATTAGGTACACAACAATGGACTGATGGCTGGGATCCTACGAATAGGAGATCACTCACACCCTTAAGCCTGCCCTGCCATTCACTGAGATTAGGACTGATCTGTATGTTAACTTATCTAGCTTAAATCTGAAAACTTTAATATCCTTGACCAAAATCTAAAAGTGTGTGTTTAATTTTGCAATTGACCTAGTTATACCGACATTGGTGAGATCACATTTGGAATATTGTGTTCAGTTCTGGTCACCTTGTTGTAAGGAGGACGTGGAAGCATTGGAGAGTGCAGGGGAGATTTAACAGGATGCTGCCTGGTTTGGAGGGTAGGTCTTATGAGGAAAGGTTCAGGGAGATGGGCTTTTTTCTTTGGAGGGGAGGAGAAAGAGAGGTGACTTAATAGAGGTTTATAAGATGATGAGAGGGATTGATAGAGCGGACATGCAAAGACATTTTCCTCAGGTGGATGTAGTTTTACCAGGGGGCATAACTATAAGGTTCATGATGGGAGACATAGGAGGCATGTCCAAAGTAGATTCTTCACTGAGTGTGGCTGGAGTGTGGAATAGACTGCCTGCTGTAATAGTGGAGTCAGATACTTTAGGAACTTTCAAGTGGTTATTGGATAGGCACATGGAGCATACCAGCATTATAGGGAGTGGGATAGCTTGCTCTTGGGATTGGACATAGTTCAGCACAACATTGGGACCAAAGGGCCTGTACGGTGCTGTAATGTTCTCTGTTATAGCAGCTGTATGAAAAATGGCTTCTAACATGATGGTGAAATAGCCCCAACTCAAATTTTAAGATTACACTGAAATGATTGGGATGTTCCACCAGTGAAACTAGTTTCTCTGAGTTGTCCAATGAAACAATTTTACCTTAAAAACCTCCCTTGATTTTCAATATTCAAAGAAATAAAAGCCTGCTCACAATTCAACCCTTTTATCTCTAACATGGTTCTAACATTATTTCAACTTATACCATAACAAAAGTTCAGCTACAAGATCAGATTTTATCTTTAGCAACAATGGAAAAAACTCATTTGATGTTCCTGCAGGAACTGGATGATTATATTTAGGGCACCCATTATCTTGGCTGCAGAAACAACACAGAATTTGTTCTCTGCTGATTTTCTCCCTAATTATAAATAGTAATTGGGGAGAAAAAAAATTGCGGCAGTGCGGTAGCACAATGGTCAGTACTGGTGCTTCACAGCGCCAGGCATTCGAATTCAATTTGCAGCTTGGGTCATTATGTGTGTGGAGTTTGCATGTTCTCCCATGTCTGTGTGGGTTTCCTTCCGATGCTCCAGTTATCTCCCACATTCTGAAAGATATGTTGGTTAGGTGCATTGACCCGAACAGGTGCCAGACTGTGGTGACTGGGGGAATTTCACAGTAACTTCACTGCAGTATTAATACGCAAACCTTATTTGCAACTAATAAATAAATTTTAAAACTTTAATTCAGTGCTTTGGTCCATGTCTGTGTGGAGTTTGCATGTTCTCCCTGTGTATGTGGGTTTCCCCAGGTGCTCCAGTTTCCTCCCACAATCTGAAAAATTTGATCAGGTGGATTCACCATGCTAAATTCCCCCTCAGTGTACTCAAACATGCACCGGAGTCTGGCGATGAGGAGATTTTCACAGCAATTTCATTGCAATGTTAAGGTAAGCCTATTTGTGACTAATAAATAAAGTGTACTTTACTAGATGGCTACCTACTTTTCTAGATGGCTACCTACTTTTCCCTACTATTGGAAAATGTACACCCACGTGCACTTCGCCACTGGTATTAGTTTATACACTTAGGCTACTCAATTAGCTAACCTATTTTATTTCAGCTTCTCATTTTATCCAAATTGCTGCTCTCAATTTAACTAATAAAGCAGATATCAATGGGATCAACTAACATAATATAGCAGAATTACTAAAAGTTAGAAGTCAGGAAATCCCCTCTTCTTGTTTGGATGCATGCAACTCCAAGAATATGCAAAAGCTCAAGATCAGGTTGATGTTGACTAGCATGCTAAAAATTGCCCCTTCGTGTCCTGAGATGTGTAGGTTAGACAAATTAGTGGATAAACATACAGGAATATGGGAGTAGGGCTTGTTTGGGATTGTGGTCAGTGCAGACTCGATGGGCCAAATGGCCTCTTTCTGCACCACAGGGTTTTTATGATACTTCTATGATCATTCAAGCCAAAACCGTCATCTTGAACAGTACTTCATCCTCTTACACTGTGCCAACACTGACATACTGTTGCTGCAGTGTGATCAGATGACAGCATGTACTGCACCAACTTGCCAAACCCCTTATACAACACACTTGAAACCAGCAAACCCCAGCAATTTAGACAAGCAGCAATTGCTTGAGAAACTCACTACCTCCACTTCACACACAACTGTCATATGGACATGTTAGTGATATTCCTTCTTCATAGCTGGGTCAGAGCTTAGAAATTCTTTGTTAGTTCACGTTTAATTATATGATACTGACACACGCATCAGGAGTAGGCCACTCCACCTCTTCAGCCTACTATATCATTCAGTAAGAATCAACTTTACATTCTCACCTATCTCAAGTAACTTCTCACTCCTTGCATATCAAGAATCCATCCACCTCTGCATTAAAATATTCAAAGATACTGCTTCTTCCAAATTTTGAGGAAGCGTTCCAAAGGCTCTCAATCATCTGAGAGAAAATATTTCTTCTCATCCCTATCTTAAATAGCTGACTTAAATGGCACTATTTTTAAATAGTGGCCCCTTGTTCTAGAATCTCCCACAAGAGGAAAATATTCTTTCCACATCGTGGCCCGAATTTTACTGTCATGCAGAATGGCATTCTCATTGGCCTCAGGTAGCATCTTACCAGCTTTGGGTGGGCGAGTCAGTAAAATTCCAGCACCTGTCTCAATCAGGTGACCTCTTACTTTTCTAAAAAGGGGGAGTGGCGTTGTTAGTTAAGGAGAGCACATGGCAGTGCAGAGGGAGGACAATACAGAGGAATTAGGAGTGGAGTCGCTGTGGGTGGAGTTGAGGAATAGAAAGGGGGCAATTACTATGCTAGGGGTGTATTATAGGCCACGCAACAGTCCACGGGCAGTTGAAGAAGGCATGTGTAAAGACATTTTGGATAGGTGCAGAAAAAAGAGTCGTTATAGTGGGAGATTTTAATCTCCCTAGGGTGGATTGGAAAGTACCTAGAGCTGGAGGTTTGGATGGGCAGGAATTTGTAAAATGTGTACTGGAAGGATCGTTGGAACAGTATGTGGCTAGCCTGACTAGAGAAGGGGCTATATTGGATTTAGTTCTGAATAATGAGCCAGGGCAGGTGGTTGATGTTGTAGTAGGGGAACATGTGGCTAACAGTGACCACAATTCTGTCTACTTTAGGATTCAGATGGAAAAGGATGCTTGTTGCCCTAGGGGCAGGGTGTTGAATTGGGGGAAGGCTAACTATGGTCGGATTAGGCAGGAACTTAGGGAAACTGATTGGGAACGGTTGTTCGAGGGTAAGTCCACGCTAGGCATGTGGGACTCTTTCAAGGGAATACTGAAAATGTTGCAAGATAAGCATGTGCCGGCCAAGAGGAAAGATGGGAAAGGTAGGATTAGAGAGCTGTGGATTACTAGGGATATTGAGGACTTGGTTAGGAAGAAAAGAGAAGTGTATGATAGGTCAAAGCAGCTGGGAACCAAGATAGCATTGAAGGAATATAGAGAGAGTAGGAGGGAGCTCAAACAGGGAGTTAGAAGGGTAAAAAGGGGACATGAAATGATTTTGGCGGATAGGATTAAGAAAAACCCAAAGGCTTTTTACTCCTATGTTAGGAATAAAAGGGTGGTTAGAGGAAAAATCGGACCTCTTAGGGGCAGAGGAGGGGAACTGTGCTTAGAGCCCGAGGGAATGGCGGAGATCCTGAATGAATACTTTGCGTCGGTATTCATGAAGGAGAGGGGTTTGTTGACAGCTCCTGTCTCTGAGGGAGCTGTGGACCAGTTGAGGGAAATATCCATACCGAGGGAGGAAGTGCTAGAGCTTCTAGGTAGCATTAAAACTGATAATTCTCCTGGGCCTGATGGCATTTATCCCAGACTGCTTAGGGAGGTGCGAGGCGAAATTGCTGGGCCTCTGACGCAAATCTTTGTCTCTTCCTTGGACACAGGTGAGGTCCCAGAGGACCGGAGAATGTTGTACCATTGTTTAAAAAGGGTAGTAGGGATAACCCTTGAAATTATAGGCCAGTGAGTTTGACGTCAGTGGTAGGGAAGCTGTTGGAGGGGATTCTTAAGAGTTAGGATATATAGGCACTTAGAGCGTTGCGATCTGATTAGGGATACGCAACATAGATTTATTAAGGGAAGGTCGTGCCTTACAAATCTGGTAGCATTTTTTGAGGAGGTGACGAAATCAGTGGACGAAGGGCGAGCCATTGATGTTGTCTATTTGGATTTTAGTAAGGCGTTTGACAAAGTCCCTCATGGGAGGTTAGTCGAGAAGGTCAAGGCAAATGGGATACAAGGACAGGTAGCTAGATGGATAAGAGAGTAATAGTGGAAGAGTGTTGCTCTAGCTGGAGGTCGGTCACTAGTGGTGTGCTGCAGGGCTCGGTACTGGGACCTCTTCTATTTGTAATATATATAAATGACTTGGAAGAGGGAGTAAGTGGAGTGATCAGCAAGTTTGCAGACGATACAAAGATGGCTGGACTTGCGGATAGTGAGGAGCATTGTCAGGCGATGCAGCAGGACATAGATAGGCTGGTAGCTTGGGCAGATAGATGGCAGATGGAATTCAATCCTGATAAATGTGAGGTGATGCATTTCGGGAGAAAGAATGTAAGGGGGAGGTATATGATAAAGGGTAGACCTATTAAGAGTATAGAAACGCAGAGGGACCTGGGGGTGCAGGTGAACAAGTCTGAAGGTGGCAGAGCAAGTGGAGAAGGTGTGAAGAAAGCATATAGTATGCTAACCTTTATAGGAAGGGGTATAGAGTACAAGAGCTGGCCTTTAATGTTGCAGTTGTATAAAACATTGGTTAGACCTCATTTGGAATACTGCGTCCAGTTCTGGTCGCCTTACTATCGGAAGGACGTGGAGACTCTGGAGAGAGTGCAGAGGAGGTTTACCAGGATGCTGCCTGGTATGGAAGTCTGAGTTACGAGGAGAGGTTAGGCAAATTGGGACTGTTTTCCTTAGAAAGACGTAGACTTAGAGGAGATCTGATAGAGGTGTACAAGATTTTGAAGGGGATTGATAGAGTAAACAGGGTTAAGCTTTTTCCTAGGATGGACTCAAATAGCACGAGGGGTCACGGGCTTAGGGTGAGGAGGGTAAGGTATAATTTGGATGCTAGAGGGAGTTTTTTCACACAGAGGGTGGTGGGGGTATGGAATGCGCTGCCAAGTAAAGTGGTGGAGGCAGGTACTCTGGAGTTATTTAAGAAATACTTAGATGGGCACATGAACAGAATGGGAATGGAGGGGTATAGAAAACTGATTTAAAATAGGGATCATGAGCCTTGGGAATCCCTGGGAAGTGTGTAAATAGATGATGATATTGATGTACTTGTTTTTATCCTACAGGTGCTTTGGTCCACCTTGTTGTCTAACGAGGGGCATACACGTGATGGGTCGTGAGAGGGCTGCTCTTGGATTTTTTTCGAGAGTATCCTAGTGCTTCACGTGGTTAGTGTACGCTTGACCTGGACCATTTGATGGGCAACACGACAGCTCAGTGACTATCGCTGTGCTGTGCAGATACATGGATTTGGGCCTGTGTCTGTGGGAGTTTGCGCATTCTCCCCGTGCTTGCGTGGGTTTTCTCCGGGTGCTCCGGTTTCCTCCCACATCCCAAAGATGTGCTCTTAGGCTAATTGGCAAAACAAATTCTCCCTAAATTGTCTCAAATTTGGTTTTTAATCCATAGATCTATAAATATGGACAGGGATCGCGGGTAGAGATGGGAACATTGGGGTGGCGGCGCAGGCTCGTTGGGCCGAAGGGCCTGTTTCCCGTGCTGTTTTGTTCTTTATTAAATTCCAGATATAGATGAATTATATCTGGCACTAACTGCTGCCCCTACAAAAAGGCAAGGGTTGAGTAAGAGAATGCATTTTGTAATGTGCTTCTCTACAAATAAATGCTGGTAAAGGTATGTCAAGGTTGGCTTAATTCCTATCGTTCACCACCCAGCTTTCTGGAATGTAACCACTTCTGAGCTAACAGCACAGCAAGAGCATTCTTCGAACACAATTCATGAAGCTACGCCACCACCTTCTCAAGGACACCTATAGATGCCAACAAATATTTCCCTTCCTGCCACAGCCAAAACCTGAAAATGAAAAAAGGCCAGGTACAGAGAAAACTCAAATAGATTACCCTAATTGTACCATTGCGGTACTTCCATTCCCTGTCCTGACCCTCTCTTTAATGTTCTGTGAAGTTATAGATTTGTTAAACTTTGGCCACATTTGCAGTCTGGATTTCTATGCATTTATTACGAACAATAACAATAATTGCATTGAGCCACCAAATCCCAGCAAAGACATGCTACCTTGAAAACCTCAGACAAATGATGAAATTACAATTACAGCATTGATTAAACTGGCTAATATTCACTTGAATTTAACTGTCAAGGGGTGATCGAATCAAGATATTTAGTACAGAAAGATTCAATAGACAGGTAAAGAACTATTTTCTTTAACGGGCAAATCCAGAATATGAGAGTATAATCCTAAAATTAGAGTTCAATCATCTAGATCTTTCTCACATCAGAACACACTATTTCAAATGAAGTGTAGCACATAACTAAAAATGTCCCACCCTGATTAAAAAACTTGTAGTTGCTCGGGCTCAGTGGAAATTGAAGTCAAAGATAGCTAAGGGTTTCATTTGCTAAGAGGATCAGTGTCATGGTATCAAAGTAAAGGAATGGAGTTCAGCCTTCAACAGGTGGCACGGTAGCACAGTGGTCAGCACTGCTGCTTCACAATTCCAGGGACGTGGGTTTGATTCCTGGCTTACGTCACTATCTATGGGGTTTGCACATTCTCCCTGTACTGCATGGGTTTCCTCCGGGTGCTCCAGTTTCCTCCCACAGTCCAAAGATGTGCGGGTTAGGTTGATTGACCGTGCTAAATTGTCCCTTAGTGTGCTGGGATGCATAGGTTAGAGGGCTTAGAGGTAAATAGTGCTAAGGCCTGGGTGGGAACATGGTCAGTGCAGATCTCTAATGGCCTCTTTCTGAACTGTGCAGTTTCTATGATTCTAATAACTAGGTGATGGCGGGGGGTCGGATGTCAAGAGGAGCCAAGTGGCTACTCTGATTTATGCAATTCATTAATGACCTTCACGAACAGTAAAGAGTTTCATCAATGAGTTTCAAATTCAATTAGAGTAAGCAGTAATGTGCCAACCCAATGCACTGCCAATCTAACTCGCCACATGCTTATCTTCCTCAGCCTCCCATACTTGAGTGTGATCTGTATCTGCCATCATCCTTTTCTCTCCTTCTGTCTTTCCTCTCGTCCTCCTCCAGTTTTCTGGAGCCTCCTCGGTTGTCATTTCTATCATCCCTTTTTCCATTGACAGAAGATCTGAAATGGAATGGAATTGTTTAAGCAAGTCTCATTGATAGATATTTCAGATACTTTCTCTTAGTCAATGTGTCACAAAGATAGAGGGTAAAATATTTCAGATGCAAGATTGAGCTAATTTATTACTTAGTGGCAGAACAGCATTGACTGAAAGTTCTAACAGATTAAAATGTGCTAAGTACTTAACAGGAACTTTGTCAAACAAAATTTAACAAACTAAATAAGGAGCTAGTAGGACGAGTGAGGTTTTAAGGAGCGTATTAAAGAAGGAAAGAGAAAAGGGAAGTAGAGAGGCGGAGAAGATTAGGGAGAGTACTCCAGTTTATTATCCAGATAGCTGAAAGCACATTGCCCACCATGAAGTGTTAAAGATCAAGGTTTCACTAAATGCCAGAAATGGAGATGCACACAACTAAACACAGTTAATAGAAGCTATAGGTAGGGAGATGCAAGACCATGGACAGTTTGAAAACTAGGATGAGATTTTAACATAGAGGCCAGAGGAAGCCATTATAGATCAGCAAGGTAGTGATGAATGCACAGGAGGTCACAGTAAAACTTCCCTATCCGATACATATTTGTTCTGCAGAATCTCTGGGTCACAACCAGGCTCGCGGCCACATGTTTCTCACTCACCACAGATAAAACTGTTATTAATGGTACTTTACACCAGCTGGGATTGGCTGGCTCAAAATTGGACTTCAATCTTCGGATCTTGTCTGTAAGCTAAGTCACTAAGTTAGCTGTCACTTCTGAGAGATCCTGCATTGTTGGGTTTTCTGGGCTGAGGCAGAGGAGTATAATTCCTGACATACCCAAAATTTCAATAGTGCAAGCGTGGAGAGTGGCAGGCCACATATCTTCCATTGCAGCTTTTTCTCACAGCTGCGTGGGATTAGTTTGAAGTGCTCTGGTTGCTGGAAACTTCCAGCTGAGAACCTGTTTCAAGTCACATTTTGTTCCAACGGCGGTCAGAGACGATCTGTCTCTAGACCCTACCTCAAAACAGAAGTTGCAGGGCTCAACCTTCCTGACAGTACTGTACGAGTGCGAAGAATGGCATGAAAAGAGTGATCATTGGCTGGAGTACATAAACCCACGTGACAAAGAGCTAAGAGCAAAAGAGGAGGAAGGTCAGCTCCATGTAGCTGAAGTCAGCTCCATGCTGCTGAGAGCGCTAAAGCTCTCAGACTGCAGATGACGCATTTGCTCATTGCAGCTGAGGAGATTAGAGTTCAGGGAAACTTTGCGGCAGCTCTGTGAAACTGGCCATTGGGGCAAAGGGAAGACCAGAAACAATGATGTCATGCTCAAGCAGCCAGAGAGCAGGAATAGTGCTGGTTATCACACGCTCGGTTGCAACCTTGAGAAGCTAGTGGTCATAGTCTAGGAAAAAATAACTGAGAAACTGGGGGGTGAGCAGATGTTGGGCAAGTTAAAGCGACTGTTGAGGAAAATCATTAGCTGTGTCGTTGAAAGGGAGCTGAAATCGGAGCGGAGTTTAAAAAATTTCACAGCTCAGTAATTGTTGACGTCAGAGTAGGTTCTTGACAAATTCATGGGATGTGTTTTTAGTTGCGTTTGCCGTTTAATGTGCAGTTAGTGTGTTTGACCACAGCATGCCTATTAATTATATTCATGGTATGTTCAAGTATTAAACTGTCTGCACTTTGCTGGCTTGTGTAGTGTAAAACCTTTTATCTTTGGTTAAAACTGAAATCTTGGGGCTTTATTGTCTAAGTAGCTGGGATTTCAAATTTTGCCAACTTGACAACAAAAGTTATTGGTCCCTAGGTGGATTCAAAGAATCATAGCATCTTACAGTGCAGGAGGAAGCCATTTGACCCATCAAATCTGCATTACCCACAATCCCTCTCAAGCCCTATCCCTACAACCCCACGCATTAACCTAGTTAGTCCCCTGACACTAAGGAGCAACTCAGCATGGTCAATCCATCTAACCCGCACATTTTGGATTGTGGAAGGAAACTGGAGCAAAACCATGCAGACATGGGGAAAATGTGCAGACTCCACATAGACAATCACCCAAGCTAGGAATCAAACCGAGGTACCTGACGCTGAGAGGCAACAGTTGTAACCGCTGTGTCACTGTGCCGCCAAAGCAAAGGTATTGAAGGAAAATTATTGCTTATTTGACATGTACTAGTCCTAGTGAATGCACAAACGATAAAAAAAAATGCGAAGAACAATCATCAAGCTCAAATCTGCTTGGTAAAATCAGAGTAGCCTTCAGTAGAAGCACTTACTTGTCTCTAGACTGATCTCCATCAGTCACACTTCTTCGGCTGGAACTCTGTTTGGAGACCTTCTTCGCATTCCCTGCTTTCTGCTCCGTGCGCTTCTTACAGCCAGGTTCACTTTTGGCCTGAACACACAAACAGCACACTGCATTTTTATGGAATAGCAGTTGTAGCTGGTTGTTCATCACGCATCACAGCCATGAATTCCATCTCCATGCGGAACCATCACCTCTCCAAATAAAATTATAAATCCAACATATTAATTGGCTATAAAAACTTTGCTTCTATCTATCTCCGTCAGTATTTGGCTGTTCCGGTGATGCCTGTGACATTCACTACATTTATTCAGGAAAATATCAGGTAATCTGTGCAAGAATGCAACAGGTGACTGGGAATGCCATGCATTTTTGGAAAACTGAGAAAAGATAATGTTTAGAATGCCTGCTTTCACCACTTCAGAAATTTTGTTGAACCCCTATGTTCTTACACATTTCAATACATTTAAGGCTGTTGATACTTTTAAAATGTTTATTCCTATGGTTTATTACGTTTGCAGAACAAACCTTGTCTTTTTAAAAAAATCACATGAATCTAAATAAACTTAGTTGTTGCACATTTCTTCAAAATGAAAAAAAATCCATCTTGCACCATCTTAACTTTTCAAACAATGGACATTCTCAGACAAACTTAAAGCTGAATTTCGTGATTGTTCCACCCCAATTAGCTGAATATGTAAATGTTTCTTTATTTAAGCAGAGAAGCTCTGATGTATGAGAATTTACTTTTGTTTCACAAAGATCATAAGAAATAGAACATAGAACATAACAGCGCAGAACAGGCCCTTCGGCCTTCGATGTTGCGCCGACCAATTAGAAAAAAGCAATGACCCTCTAACCTAAACCATTCCCTTTTCGTCCATAAACTTATCTACTAACCTCTTAAACGCCACCAAACTTGGCGCATCTACAACTGACGCAGGCAGGGCATTCCATACCCTTACCATCCTCTGGGTAAAGAACCTACCTCTGACATCTGTCCTATAACCACCACCCCTTAATTTAAAGCTATTCCCCTCGTGCTAGCTTTCTCCATCCTAGGAAAAAGGCTATCACTGTCCACCCTATCTAAACCTCTAATCATCTTATATGTTTCAATAAGGTCTCCTCTTTGCCGCCTTCTTTCTAACGAAAACAACCTCAAATCCCCCAGCCTCTCTCATAAGACCTGCCCTCCATACCAGGCAACATCCTGGTAAACCTCCTCTGTACCCTCTCCAATGCCTCCACATCTTTCTTATAATGCGGGGACCAGAACTGTACACAATACTCCAAGTGCGGCCGCACTAGAGTTTTGTACAGTTGCAACATGACGTTGCGGCTCCGAAATTCAATCCCCCTACCAATAAAAGCTAAGACTCCATATGCCTTCTTAACAACCTTATCAACTTGATTGCCAACTTTCAGGGATCTATTAACATATACACCAAGATCTCTCTGATCATCAACACTATTAAGAGTCCTACCATTAGCCCTATACTCTACACATTTGTTATTCCTGCCAAAGTGAATTACCTCACACTTTTCCACATTAAATTCCATTTTCCATCTCTCGGCCCAGCTCTGCAACTTGTCCAAGTCTCTCTGCAAACCATAAGACCCCTCTTCACTATCTACCACTTCTCCGACTTTGGTGTCATCCACAAATTTACTAATCCATCCTTCAATACCCTCATCCGGATCATTTATAAAAATTACAAACAGCAGGGGCCCCAAAACAGATCCCTGAGGTACTCCACTTGTAACCGAACTCCACGGTGAATATCTTCCATCAACCACTACCCTCTGTCTTCTATCTGCTAGCCAATTCCTAATCCAATTAGCTAAATCACCCTCAACCCCATACATCTGCATTTTCTGCAGAAGCATTCCATGGGCTACCTTATCGAACGCCTTACTAAAGTCCATATATACATCAACTGCCTTACCCCTATCCACCTCTTTGGTCACTTTTTCAAAATACTCAATAAGGTTAGTAAGGCACGACCTACCCTTCACAAAACCATGCTGACTATCCCCAATCAATTCATTTCTCTCTAAATAACTATAAAATTGACCCCCAATAATTCTCCCATACTTTGCCCCCAATATTGCCCCATTCTCTCCCATACTTTGCCCCAATAATCCCATATTGCCCCAATAATTCTCTCCCATACTTTGCCCCCATAATTCTCTCCCATACTTTGCCCCCAATAATTCTCTCCCATATTGCCCCCAATATTCTCTCCCATACTTTGCCCCAATAATTCTCTCCTACTTTGCCCCAATAATTCTCTCTCCCATACTTTGCCCCATATTCTCTCCCATACTTTGCCCCCAATAATCTCCTCCCATACTTTGCCCCCAATATTCTCTCCCATACTTTGCCCCCAATAATTCTCCCCCATACTTTGCCCCCAATAATTCTCTCCCATACTTTGCCCCCAATAATTCTCTCCCATACTTTGCCCCCAATAATTCTCTCCCATACTTTGCCCCCAATAATTCTCTCCCATACTTTGCCCCCAATAATTCTCTCCCATACTTTGCCCCCAATAATTCTCTCCCATACTTTGCCCCCCAATAATCTCTCCCATACTTTGCCCCCAAAATTCTCTCCCATACTTTGCCCCCAATAATTCTCTCCATACTTTGCCCCCCATAATTCTCCCCCATACTTTGCCCCCAATAATTCTCCCCCATACTTTGCCCCCAATAATTCTCTCCCATACTTTGCCCCCAATAATTCTCTCCCATACTTTGCCCCCAATAATTCTCTCCCATACTTTGCCCACAAAGTATGTGGGCATACTTGTGAAGAGGCCATTCAGTGCTTCCAGCCAGCTCTGCCAATCAATAAGATCATGGCTGACTTGATTGTGGCCTAAACTCCACTTGATTAAAAATCTGTCTAACCCAGTCTTAAATATATTTCTTTCACTCTCCAGCTTAATATCAAGATGTATATTTTTCTTGGTGTTTATCACCTAGTTTCAAGTCAATTTGAACTGGTGTGTGAAGAAAGCCAGAATAAATTAGATGTTGAGACATCAAATGATGGCAAGAAACGAACAACAAACATCTACAGATGAACATAGCATTCAGCAGATTAAAAACCTTGGCATGTTTGCTCACAGTTCCTATTAGTACTTCTACGTGCTCACCATTTCTACAGTAATGGTTTGTCCATTTAGTTTGGACTGATTCAGAGAGTTGATGCTTTCTGTTGCCTCCTCAGGTGTCAACATGGTTATGAATCCATAGCAGCGTGCACCAGGATTACGAGCATCAGTTACCACTTTGGCACAAATAACCTGTAATTATGAAGGACAGGAGAGACTAGTTATGGAAATATTGTTACTTTGTCATTTTTGGCTGGTTAAACATCTACTTGCAAGTCAATATTTTACAGAAAGTGGATACTCAAATTCTTAAAACAGCTGGACAGATCCAACATTAATAGGTACAGGTGTCATTGCACTTTAAGGAACAGAGATTGAAGTTTGACAAATTTATATTGCAGCCTGTCAAAGAATGCTTTCATTCTTAATTGGCTAATGGCTAGTTTCCATGTTGAAGTGTTTATGACAATATGCTCACGCACAGTAAATATATCTTTTCCAATCCTGTTGTCCTCAACAGCAACATTCCCCTCTATTCACCAATTTTAGCATGACTAATTATATGCATTTTACTATATTTCTAAGAAACAATTCAGAATAGTCACATGCAAGCAATCCCACCAGTCTTTTATCAATAATATTCATTCAGTTTTCTTCAGGTTGTTTGCCATCTTCATCTCTTTTTTTGTATAATCAGTAACTAAACCTGATCTCTTCTGTCTTTTCAATGCAACAATGGAAAAAAATTGATTCTCGTTCCTGGACTATGAAGCACTGGTTTAAAATGGAACTCCTAAATTTGCCTCCCTCGTAATCTTTTCTCAACCAAAGCCCAAATCCATCCAATAGGTGAAATCTGATTCAAAATCCCTCAAGCACTTCTCATACTCCTGACTGCAGATCTAAAAAGAATCTTCTTTCACCTTCAATACATCTCCATCAAAACCAGGTCAGTTTTATCAATGTTATCATATTCCAAGCTTTGGTTTCACCTCTCCACATTCTTAATGATAAACAGCCAGGAATAACTTGCATAGTCTCCTACACTATCTCATTTTCTACTCAACTCCTCCAAATTATGAGATGCCTGCCTTTCAATTATCTTAAAATTTTAAAGCTATACTGTCTAGTAAAGCCAGAAGCTTGATTTCACCTACTTGCTATGTTTTTTGATTTCACTTAATACTCGTGTTGCAAAGGCGCTCCACATAATGGGCCTTCCCCCCCTTCAACAATACTTAATGAATAAAGTTCAAGAGATGATATTTAGTGTTTTGGTCTCACTAAACTTCAAAACATGTCACAGATCTATGTTCATAAATAAGCTGAGTTATCTTTTTAAACTCCACTATGGTTCATACAACAGTGGTCATGAAACAATCACTGCTTTGCTTTACTCCTTGGCAGTTAACACGTTGCAATCACTAGCCTACACAAGATGCAGATCTTAGAATGGATTGGAACATTGATATTACAAAGAACACTAAAGGAGTCAACAACAATTCAAAAAACTATGCTGATTCAACATGAGTCACATTATAATAGACTTTACATTTAAGCTATTGGTGGACATACATTTTGTAGCCACAATGACACCCTCTCCTTTTGGATCTCATGTAGACATTTCAGCTCTGATGAGCTGTTAAAAATATGATATTATGCATTTGCCTAATACAGTTGATAGTACTCATGCTTCAGGTGGTTTTGGGTTTAATCCTTACTGAAGGACTTGAGCACATGATAGGCTGACAATTCAGTATTGTATCAAAAGTACTGTGCTGCTGCAAGCACACCTCAACTACTTGTTTGGAGCCGGGGCAGAAAAATGTTCCAAATACCATTCAATGAGCAACAAGTCCTGGGTCCTGGTCAACATTCCTCTCTCAACTACTAACACCACCAACAGACTAATTTATTATGCATCTGTTTATGTCACTTGCTGAATCTTGCTATTTGGTTCTTACATATGTTGATATAACATCAATAATGGCAATTTAAAAAGTATATCTATTGGTTGTAAACCATCTTGAAGTATCTTAAAAATGTGGTATAATAGTACAAGCTCCAATATATTACTTCCCCCCAACAATAACAACATGAAAACTCATTCTCACCTTGCCAAATTTACTGAAGAGGTTTTTCAAGTCAATTGCTCTGGTAGCTGAGGACAGGCCACTCACCCAAAGATTCTTGCCTGGAGTGTCCAAAGTTCTTCCTAAATCACAGGAAAATTCTCATCTGTAATTACCTTCCAACTGATGCAAGGAGAAAACAGCACAATTTGTAGCCTGCTCCCTCTGCAGCAACTTCCATATCGTAAGTGACAACAGGGGGAGAGAAACTGCTACAAGTTTAAATATCCACTCAAATATACTGAAACCTGGGGGTTGCATTCTGTGCTCTACTTGCTTCCAGCATGCACTATCTCTGTCCAGTGTTTCAAACCCATCAAATGTGAGAGATTCAGCAGTGTGGGGAGAATGGAAGCACAAACCCCAGACTTAAAAGAAATTTGTCCATGAAATTCTCAGCGTAGTCTTTGTAGTTAAAGATGGAATCACTGCTAAAACTGTGCCGGGGTTAAGTAGTAAGCAGATTTTTAAGACATTGAAAAAAGATGGTGAGAGTTGTGTTTAGGTTTCCACATAGCAGTGGTGAAGTTACAGAATAATTAATGCAGTGATTAGACAAGCATGTTGTCATAGTAGAGCAGTTTAAAGTGGGGATTTCAATTTACATAAAAGCAGAAATGGTCTGAAAGATAGAAAATTTCTCCAGAATGTTCAGGTTCATTTTCTGCACTGTTTTATTCTAGAACAAATCAAGGGTCAGGACATAGCAACTTTACTACTGAGCAATGAGTCAGATTTAGTTAACAGTCTAATAGTGCTTAAATATTCAACTTATTCTTGACTGCTGTTAGATAAACGTGGGAGAAATAACATGCAGGTACAAAAATACTAGATTTGGCTTAAGCAGATTCCAATAGATTGGAAGCAGAAACTGTTCACAGTGAACTAGACAAACCTGTCTATGAAATAAACAACAAATCAACGGCGAGAGGTGTTCAAAAGATAACAATGTGATTCAGAATCAATTTGGGACAGGCGCTATACATGCCTACGTATAAAAATGATCTGAAATTAGTAAGATTAGAGCCATAGTTAGATCACACCTGGCAAACTGTGCTGGATGGATACAGAACTAGCTTGGTCATAGAAGATAGAGTTGTGGTGGAAGAGTTTTTCAGAATTGAGATCTATAGCTAGTGGTGTTCTATAGAGATTAGTACTGGGACCTCTGTTCTTTGTGGCATATATGAATCAGCTGGAAGAAAATGTCTGATCGATAAATTTGCAGATGATACAAAGACTGGTGGAGTTGCTGATACTGCTGAGGATTGTCAGAGGGTAGAGCAGAATATTTGAGCACAGAAATGGCAGATGGAGTTTAATCCAGACAAATGCGAGCTGATGCACTTCCCTATGTCTGGGGAGAGATACAAAAATGTCCAGAGGGCAATTTTTTCACATATAAGGTGGTGTCTGGAATAAGCTGCCAGAGGTAATAGTAAAGGTGAGTACAATTTCATCTTTTGAAAAGCATTTAGATAGTTACTACATGGGTATAATGGAGATAGAGGGATATGGGCCAAATGCGGACAATTAGCTTACAGGTTTAAAATGTGGCATTAGCTTAGGAGTTTTAAAGAAAAGGGCAGAATGGACAAGTTGGGCCGAAGGACCTGTTTCCATGCTGTAAATCTCTATGACTCTAGGTTGGACAATCAAATTGAGGTGTAGTGGTAGAACCTTTAGGAATATTAACATGCAGAGGGATCTGGGTGTGCAAGTCCACAGTTTCCTAAAAGTGGCCAAGGTGATAAAGACGGCATATAGTATCAGTTTAGGCAGAGTACAAGAGTTGGGAAATAATGTTGCAGCTATATGAAACCTTGGTTAGGCTGCATTTGGAGAACTGCAGAAGTTACACTAAAAAGGACAAGGATGTTTTGGAAAGAGTACAAAGTTCCAAAGATCTTTCTTTGGAAAGAGTACAAAACATCCAGCTAAAGTGTGTTGACTATGAGCAGAGATTGAATAAACCAGGATTATTTTCACTGGAAAGATGGAGGCTGAGAGAAGAATTGATAGATGTCTACAAAATTAGGAGAGGCATAGATACGATGATTAGTCAAAATATTTTTCCCAGGGTGGAAGTGTCAATCAACTGGGCACAGGTTCAAGGTGAGAGGAGGAAAATTTAAAGAGATGTGCAGGGGAAGATTTTTCACGCAGATAGTGGTGGATGCTATCAGAAGTAGGCACATTAGGAACATTGAAGAGGCATCTGGATGGATACATGAATATGGAGGAAATAGGGGGATATGGACAAAGGGCAGAAGGTTAGTTTAGCTAGAGCATCATGATCGGCATGGGCTTGGAGGGCTGAAGGGCCTGTTCACGTGCTGTCCTTTTCTTTGTTCTCCGTTCAGACATACCTTAGGAAGGATATACTGGTCTCAGATGAAGTACAATCCATATTAACAAGAATAACTGGTTTGCAAGGACTAATTTGTGAGGAACATTATACAAAGGTTTGCAATCCCACGAACTGAGGAAGTTAATGGGTGATTTGATCTCAATTTTGAAAATATTCTGGTAATTGAAGGTAAATAGGTATGATTTTCTCTGATTGAGAAATCTAGGACTGGGGGAAAAGGATTGACTCAGGTCTCTCAGGAGTGAAACTAGGTAATATTTCTACAAGCAAATAGTAGTAAACATTCAGAACCCGCATTGGGCAGCTAAATCTGGACCAACTGTTGAATTTTGAATCATGGAATAGTTACAGTAGAGAGGGGCATTCTGCAAAAGTATTTTAGCTAGTCCCCTGAATCCTGTAACATTTTACCTTAAATGTATAGAAAGCCATGTTTGAAACAGCTTACATCACACTCTCAGGCAGTACATTATTCTAATCATTTGCTGCATAAAACTTTTTCCTCATGTTCCCTTTGGCTCTTTTGCTAATCAGCTGAAATCTGTATCCTCTGGTGTTTCAACCCTCTGCCAGGAGGAACAAATTTTCTCTATCTGCTCTGGCTGGACAAATTTGGATCTCAAACATCTCTATTCAATCTTTCATGCTTCGTTTTTTTAAGGGGAAAAATATCAGCTTCTCCAATCTATAACTGTAGACTCTCATCCCTAATATCATTCTCAAGTCTTCTCTGAATTCCCTACAAAGCACATCCGCCCTGAACTTCGGTGCTCAGATTTGGATACAGCAGTTGAAACTGAACTTTATAAAGATTCATTATAACTTCCTTGCTTTCACATGTAATGTCTCTGGTTATAAAGTCCAATATGCCATACATCTTTTTAATCACAACAAAAGCTGCCCTATCACCTTTAACAATGCGTGTTCAGGCACATTCTCCCCACCCCATTCATCCCAGTTTCTTTATTTCTACATTCTCTTGAGAGTAGTTTCTTGCATTTGCTCAGACTTCCAACCGAAAACTATCACATCAATTTTCTGGATTTAATTTCATCTATCCCATGACTGCCCACTCCACCAGCCTCTGTATTCCAGAAGTGAGCACATAGCCATGGCAAGTGAGTGTGCAGAAAAAGACCATTCAGCTCATCAAATATGCACCGACTTCCGTAACCCCACACATTTACCATGGCCAATCCACTTTGGATTGTTGGAGGAAACCAAGCATTTGGAGGAAACCCACGCAGACATAGGGAAAATGTGTCACATAGTTACCCAAGGCTGGACTCAAACCTGGGATCCAGGCAGTGTGAGGCAGCAGCGCTAACTACTGGGTCGCCCTTTATCTCAGTAAGGATATTATTGCTGTGGGAGCGCAACAAAGATTTAGCAAACTTATTCCGAGGCTGTTTCATGAAGAGAGATTGGGCAAATTGTGCTTGTATTCCCCAGAATTTCAAAGGATGAGAGGTGATCTCACTGAAACATGCAAAATACTTTAAGGAATAGACAACAGGATAGATGCAGTTAAGATGTTTCCCTTGGGTGCAGAGTCTCAAACCAGGAGGTGCAAATTCAAAATAAGGAGATACCACATAAGACTGAGATGAGCAGAAATTTTTTTTAAACACAAACAGCCACCAAGTCTTTAACATTCTGTACTCCAGAAGACTGTGGAAGCTCAGCCATTGAGTATGTTTAGGAAAAAAGTAGAAAAAAACTACAGCACAAACAGGCATTTGACCCACAAGTTTAAGGTAAAGACTGATAGCTTTCTGATTTACAGTAATGTAAAGGGTTTGAGGATAAAGTATTTAAGTATCTGATGATTGTACTGAACAGTGCAGCAAGCGCAACACGCTGATTGGTCAACTCTTGTTTCTTTATTCCTAGTGCGAAGAAAATGTCACTTTATACATCATATTGTTAATCAAATTACACTCCAAATTACAAAAAAAAACTGAATAAGCTGATGAGGTTGCAGCGATACTCTCTTGGACTCTTGAATTCATGTTGCCTGCTGCTTGTAACTTCTTAATTGTGGTTAAACTGATCTTTTGAGGTGAGGGTTAGCAACTAATTGCAAGAATTTTGAGTTGTCATTGTTACTATTTCTTCTGTATTCTGATTACTTCTTTTTCTAGTTGCTGAACAGTTTATGAATTATGGAGCATGGGTTGAGGGTGGACAAGCTAACATGGATTTTGTGTGTAGTCTACAACTTACCTTTCTCTTGACTTGTTGCAGTCTTCGAATCTTTTGCATCCTCTAAGCTAAAGACAAGAATGTGGATTTTGTTAGACATTTAAAAAATGATTAAAATAATCAAGACAGTCATCAAGCACCAACATTTCTATCCAGATAAATTCTCCAATACCTACCCATTACTACACCTACCATCAGCTGTACAACACTGTAAATGAAACAGTTACAAATATGTTGTTTGCAGAAGGGAATATCAGTGATGCTTTAGACCCAACTACAATCTGATCTGTTTAAGAAATACCTCAATTATATTTTGATATCAGTGAAGCGTGTGTACAAGAGCAAAATCTCCATTTGTTAAGCAGTCTTGCAGGTTGGAGGAGAGTGCAAAGAATAAACAAAAGCAGCCTCTAATGGTAGAGGGAAAAGATAGGAGCTTTTAGAAAAAAAATGAAATCAGGTTTAAAATTACCACCACTGCGCAGGACAGTTCATGAGACAAGTTTACTGGAATCATCTTAGCATGAATGAAAATCTTGTCTAAAACTAAGAAACAACAAACCTCTTCTGATCACTGCCCTCTACAATCGAAGGTTCTTTCTTAGCTGCTTTGTCAGAACCTTCATCTTCTGCTTTCATTGCACTGTCTTTACATTCCTCAGCTCCAGACTCAGGTTCTGTCTCAATCTTTTCTACTTCATACTCCTGCTGGTAACTTTCCAACTTGTTCATTTTTTCAGCTGTATTCATCTTCTCAGTGTCCACATTTTCCTCTGTAGGCTGCTTACAGTCAGTCTCCATCTTGGGTCCATCTACATGCATTGCGTTATCCACGTCCAACGTATTGTCCTCCATTTGAACCTTGGTTAGAGTGCTATTTTCCTCTTCTTTCTGGTAGGCATCCATATCAATCATATATTGCATCAATAGCTGTGGATCTTCAGGGGGCTTCTCCTCTGTAGGAACTGAACTACAAGTTTCCCCCGAATTCTCAGCTACATTCTCCTTTTCTATGGGATTAATGGAATAGAATAGCACAAGGTTTAATTACAACATATATAGCAAGTATACATGTGGAGCTAATATGTTGCCCTACCCTTGAATCCATTGGGAGATTGGAAAACTGAGGGAACATACAAGATAGAGAAGGTTCTAGCGTAATAGTTATTACTTTCTTATTCACCCATGTCACAAAGCGACAAGATAATTGCTCCAGATGTTAACAGGAGCACTTCAAATGGTCAGAACTAAAAACATTTATTCAATTCCTGTAAACTGAATGGAATGCCTGGATTGAGGACCCAGAGATTCAACATTTTAACTCCTCAAATACCCTACAACTAACACAACATACAGGATGGCACTACACAAATGTGGTCGACCAGTCCCAACTCTTCAGTTCTTCGATGTAAATTCATGTTTGTGCACACGCAGACACAAAATGCAAATATTTCTTTATAATTTCAAACCACTTCATTTCCACCACAAACTCATTGCCAATAAATTAATTAACAATTTTTGTACTGTTTTGCAAAATTTAAGATAGTGTTACCCAATCTGTAAGGTTTTTGTAGTTTGGTATACTTACACGTGCTACCAAGTCTGTAATTGAAAGCACAATTGGTGAAGTGTTGAAATAACTTTGAAACTTAAGTACAGTCTGGCTTAGCCATGTCTGAAGTTTGATCATCCTCCCCGCCAACCCCCGCTTATCTTGCCACACAGAGTCACGTCAGAGTCACTGGTCACAAGATTTCTTAACCAGCTAATTTTTGGTTTAGCTTTTTTGCTCACCTGGCTCTCAGTTTTGATCACTTCTGAGTAACATAAGACAATGGAAGCTTTGGTGTCGGAAGCCAAAATGTGGCTCTGCAGGAGCACTCTTTTTCTCCCAAGTCAGGAAGTTCTAAATTGAATCCCCACGCCAGGGCTTGAGCACATAAACCATACTGAAATTCCAGTGTTGTACTGAGGACTGCTGCATTGTCAGAGGTGACATTAAACCGTGTTTCCTTCTGTCATCTCAGATGGATCAGGTATCGTGGGTCACTATTCATCAAAGATCATTAAAACAAATTATCTAATGACTTTTTTCATACTTCTTTGTGCAGAAATTGACTGCTGCATTTTCTATAGCAACCATCGTCAACAGTCCACCACTGGGGTTTTGAAATGTCGTGGGACAACCTGAGTTTGCGTAAAGTGCTATGTAAATAAAATATCCCTTTCAACTGTAAAAAACTGTATTGAACTAATAATGAAAATTAATCCCTGCTCATCTTTTATCAAGCACATTTTCATACAGCGCAACCAGCAATGAATATCTAAAAGTGAAGGTTCTTCTTGAAATAAAATGTTAGTGATTAAAATATCCTGTTTAACTCGAATACCAAGCCATAGAAAAGAGCAATACGTCATCTTTGCAGTCTCAAAACGTCAATTCAGCATTGCCAATACTGTCACGTAAGGACACTCAAATACGTCCCTTCAATTTTGTCTCCTGGCTATTTTTACAAAGTCTTCTGCTTCTTCCTTGTCACTAATTAACTGAATGGAGCAGATCAAGGTCAAAATTAAATCAAAGTTCTCTCTACTCTTCCCTGCACAGAATTTGCTTGAATGAGCATCAAAACAGCCAAAACAATTTACTCAAGGCAGCCAAATAGCAACTCTGACTGTGTAAAGAATGGGGCAATGACATAAAACCCAAGTCTGGCTGTATTTACAAGGAATATGCAACAATGCACCAAACACTTTCCTTCTGGGCTAGATAGCGAAAGGCAATTCTGCAGTGAGAATTAAATTAAAGTAACACACACACACGATGGTATAACCAAGTTAAATTGGACTTATCAATATTTTCTGCTTTCTTAAGTAATGACTGCAGTTTCAGACTCACTGACAAATAAAATTTCACTTCTTTAATTGATAAAACCAATACTATGCCAACTGTTGCTGAAGGCTGAAAAACATGCATTAAGTGGCTGAAAGCATCGGAGAGATCAACTATGTAATAAGCCGGCTGCATAATTTTCCAAATGAATAGATCACCTCAGTTTTCCATTCTTCCTGCAGCTGTTTTTCTTCAAGTGACCAGTAAAATTCTGTTACACTCGCTACTGACTATGCTTTGAGAGAAAAAAGGGCAAATAGAAGAGATGCAGTGTTTAGTAAGAAAGTTCAAGATCTTCAACAATACCTGATTGTTCTAGTATTACTTTACTTTCCTAAAAAGAGAGAAATATAGATGTATTAGAAATAGGAGCATTATATGCAGCATTCATTTACTATATGACACATACAAATTTTTAAATATAAGTAGGCCATTTGGCCTCTCGAGCCTACTCTATCATTCCATAAGATAATGGCTGATTTGATTGTATGCTCACCTCCACATTTCGCTTACCACCCGCCCCAACCCCTCCAATAATCTTTGGCTCCCTAGTTAAACTATCCTACTTCAGCCTTAAAAATATTCACTGAACTTGTCTCTGCCACTCTTTGGGGAAGAAATCTGTGCTGTAATGTTCTATGTTCTATGAGAGTTCCATAGACAACAAAAACATTTTTCCAATAAGCCAGACTGGATGCAACCATGCATGGAAGTATAAACAGTGGTGCCCAAGCCATCAATTAACTCATGAACAAATGTGGGACGGCATATTTTCAAATCTTTAAACAAAAAAGCTTGCAGATGTTGTTCTTCTCTTATTTTTCTTATTGAATTTAGAGGCTTGCCACTAAGTAGCTGGTTTCTTTTCTAGAAGCAAAGCTGAAACATACACGACATATCATGGTTACATTTCAACTTCCAAAATCCAGTTTTCATTGAAAGTAAAAAGGATTTTGCTCAGCAATGCAATGTCAGGCACACAAAACATGACGACAATGACTGCCCGATGAAATAAAATGCAGGGATACACTCAAACTGACGCTTTGGAAGAACACTCTAGGGCCTTAGCTTGGATTATTATTTTAACTATTCTAATGTTTTCTCAATAAGGGTAAAGATATTAGAATGTCAACAATTCAAAGTTGAGGAAATCAAGTTTTAGTTGCATAGTCTTGGTCAGAATCTTTTTGGACTAATTCATTCAGTTTTGGGCACTGCATCTTTGGAAGGATATATTGGTCCTGATGTGACGCAGTGCAGATTTGTTAGAATGATATCTAGGTATAAGATGATCAAACTAAGAGGACAGGTTCTTAAGATAACAAGTAATGGAATAGGTCATTCGGGATGTGGAGATGCTAGTGTTGGACTGGGATAAACACAGTAACACCAGGTTTAAGTCCAACCTATTTATTTGATAGTAAACTCACAAGCTTTTGAGGTTTCTCTCTTTGTCAGGTGAGTGGAGAGTACTGGCCTCAGACAGAGCATATAACAGCACACACAGTTTACAGATTACTGGTTAGAATGCAAATCTTTACACCTAACCTGCTATTCAGTCTATTGAGCCTGCTATGCCATTTGATAAGATCATGGTGGAACTGATTATGGCCTTAACTCCACTTTCCTCCTGACTCCATGTGACTCTCAACTCTGTTAGTCAAAGTTTGTCCATCTAAAAGAGTCCCTGAGAAAGAGTTTGCGGCTGACTTTTCAAACTACTACAGCTGACATTATGGAGGGAGATTCCAGGATTTTGAACAAGAGTGAAGGAACAGTGATGTAGCTCCAAGTCATGATGGTGTGCAGCTTGGAGGGAAACATGCAGCTGGTTGTGTTCACACGTCTGCCACCCTTGTCCTTCCAGGTGGTAGAGGTTGCGGGTTTTAAAGATGCTGTCAAAGGAGCCTTGGCAAGTTGCTGCAGTGAAAGTCACCATTCTCTGGGACCATAAGATGCTCTCCCAACTTTTGTAGGGGAATTGAATCCATACTGTTGGCATTGCACCGCATCATGAATTAATCAACTCATCTAATGGTACACACTGATGTCACCATGCATCATGATGGAGTGAGTAAATGCTTCATTGGGTAGCCGAGCAGGTCACTTTTTTCATGGTATTGAGCTTCTTGTGTGTCGTTGTGGAGTTGCAATCATACAAGCAAGTGGAGAGTATTCCATCACACCTCACTTGTGCCTTGTAAATGGCGGACAGGCTTTGGGAGTCATGAGACGAGCCTACATATTTCAATGGAGAAAGACTGCAGAAAGCTGCACCATTAGAGGATTTGGGGGCCCTTATGCATAAATCATAAAAAGCTAGTTGCAGGGAAGGCAAATGGAACGTTGGTCTTTATTCCAAAGGAATGGAGCATAAAAATAGGACAGCCTTGCTAAAACAATGTACTAGTTAGACCACAGCTGGAATACTGTGAACAGTTTTGGTCCTCTTTCCCAAAGGGAGATATACTGACAACGGAGGCAATGTAGACAAAATTCACGAGGTTGATCTTAGGTATGGAGGCATTATATAACGAAAGGTCAAATAGATTGTGTCTGTATTCTTTGGAGTTTAGAAGAAGAGGCTGGGATGTTAAACATGTTCAAAGCTGTGACGGACAAACGTTCAATCAATAAGGCAATCAAGGGTTACAGGGATAAGACAGAAAAGTGGAGTTGAGGATGATCAAATCAGATCAGGCATGATCTCACTGAAGATTTGATGGACTAAATGATCTACTTCTGCTCCTATGTCTTATGGGCTTATTCAGCGATGATAATGCTTTAAATGTCACAGCGAGGCAGGTAAATTCTCTCTTCAGAGAAATCATTATAGAAACAAAAGTGATCACAGAATCCCTACTGTGCAGAAGGAGGCCATTTGGCCCACTGAATCGGCACTGACCATAACTGCACCCAGGTTCTATCCCCATAACCCCGCTTATTTATCCTATTAATCCCCCCACATTAAGGGACAATTTACTATGGCCAATACACCGAACCAGCACGTCTTTGGGCTGTGGGAGGAAACCGGAGCACCCAGAAAAAACCCATGAAAACATGGGGAGAATATGCAAACTCCACACAGTCACTTGTTGGACAGATGGTCACTGCGTATTGTGAATTTCACTTGCTGTGCTGCTACATTACTTGCTACTTATAGGTATAAGCTTGCATGTTACCAAGATCTTGCTGTATGCAAACAGACACTGCTTCAGTACAAGGAGTCACAAATGTTACTCAATATTACGCAATCATCAACAAACATTCCCATTTCAGACTTGATTATGAAGAAAGGTCATTTATAAACAGCTGAATGTGTTTGCGGCAAGGACACCACCCTGAGGAACTTCTGCAGAAATGTCCTGGGACTGAAATGTTCAACTTCCAAACCACAATGGATGGTACAGTGGTTAGCACTGCTGTCTCACAGCGCCAGGGATCTGGGTTCAATTCCTGGCTTGGGTAGGTGACTGTGTGGAGTCTGCATATTCTACCTCTGTCTGCGTGGGTTTCCTTCGAGTGTTCTGGTTCCCCTCACAGTTCAAAGATGTGCGGTTTAGGTTGATTGGCTGTGCTAAATTGATTCCAGTTTCAAGGATATTAACAAGGTAAATACGTGGGCTGAGGGGGATAGGATGGGATTGTTGTTGGAGCAGGCTTGATGGGCCGAATGCCCTCTTTCTGTACTGTAGGGACTTTATGATTCTATATGAACCATTTTCCTTTGTGTTAGGTATGGTTTCAACCAGTGAAAGCTTTACCCCGAAACCCACAGACTTGTAATTTTGCTAAAATTTAACAACAACAAATATAGTCAAATATTGCAGGATGTTGTTCTCAGTTCCTGAGTCAGCTTATGTTTGGACCAAGGCTGCAGTCAGGACTAGAGCCAAATGGGCCTGGCGGATCCCAGCCCCATTAGCTGATGGTACAAGGATTACAGATGAAGGGGAGGAATACAAGGAAAATCATTTATATACAGTAAGTGGTAATGGCCTGGAACTCAGTACCAATGAAGGTTGCAAAAGTGGAAACAATTAATCAATTAAAAAGGAAATTGAATGGATACTTGCATGAAATAAATTTGCAAAGTACTGGGATTGAGCTGGCAAGTAGCATTGACTGGACTGGTCAATGGAGAGGCAGCAAGAGTCTGATAGGTTGAACGTTGCTTCTGTGCTATAAATAACTTTGACTGATCATTGATGAACAGGCTATTTCCAAGTACTATTTGATAGCACCATCAGAGATATCTTTCATCACTTTGCTGATGATGACTGATTAGCAGTAATTGGCTAGATTAGATTTGTCCTGCTTTTTGTGGACAGTGCATACCTGGGCAATTTTCCACAGTCAGGTAGTTGTCAGTACTGTAGCTGGATGACAATTAAGAGTTTCAAGACTGTGACAGATAGATTTGTTAGGTAACGGTATCTGGGGATAGGGAGGAAAGGCAGTTAAACGGAACAGTGGCACATGAGTAGCTGTATTAACAGTGAATAGAAACAGGCACAAGGGACTGAATGTTCCTTTGCTTATAAAACTAGCTTTAATATGAAAGATGTTGTTCCAATGTAACTAAAACAATTAGTTCAATCTAAATCATCTTTCACCCGAACATTTCTCAAAGAAATTATGTAAAATTGTTTGAATGAAATTCTGTCTTACTTGAGTAACCTGCATTGGCTCTTCCTCCACTGAGTTTTCTGTAGTCCTTTTCAGTTCCTCAACCAGAAAACATTCACATTAGCCTAAACAACAATGCCACACAGTCTGCAAGATCAACTGTAGTTTAAATCACATTTTACACCTCAAGTCACTGCTTTCCCTCTCCCTTCCTTTATCCAAAGGTGGACTTAATGCCTGGTCTTGACTGAAAATATTAAGAATCTGAACATCCCACAATGGGTGAGGGTTCTCAGTATATAAAGGCCAATCAGACCATAACTGACCTGCCGGTCACCAGTTTTAATGGAGGCAAGTGACCAAACCAGCAGCAGGTGGCAGATCATTCATCAAAATAGTTTAAAATGGAGGCATAATTTATTTTTTAGGAACTCCAAGCTAGGTTTCATGGGCCTCAGGAACACACCGTCTCCCCCTGAAAAAGGAACTGAAGGGGAGCAGTGAGAGTTTCATTCAATAAATGCTTTCATATCAGTGCTTGTAGGCTTCCCATAACCTTCAAGCAACCTTGTTTACCACCCCGATCACCCTCATTCAAACCCTTCCTTTTCCCATATGTTCATCCACTCTTCCACCACCAAAATGATATGATAGCTCCTGATCACAATACTGGGCTTGCCTCAAATCCAATCCCACCATTGCCTTCCAGCCCAACACCTTGTCAATCTGACAAGCTAGCTCACTGTTGAGTGGGATAAACTGTTTACATTCTTACAAAAAGTCATGCTCGATTAGATTGTTTATCAGCAAATCCTTCCCTTCCTACACTTTGGAGATACTAAAGGTGTTATTGGTTTCACTAGAAATTGTAGCCATTCATAAATAGCTTACTTTTTTAACTGAAGTTTAGAATTTGCTTGAGGCCCTTATCCATGTTATTATCTGCAGTTTCAGAAATGCCCAGTTCTTCTGAATCCTGTACCCGGTCAGCAACTGTTTCAATATCCTCTTATGGTGAAGGGAAAATAATTAAGCCTAGAACTACGCACCAATGGCTATGTTGCAACCACAAAATCCAACAGCATTTGGTTGTGGGATGCAGATTTTTACAAACTGTCTACAATTTTTTAGTGCTTTCGTCACTTCGAGTATTGCTACAAGGGAGGGAGGAACAAATAAAAAGAAGGCTGCACTATCTGCTCTCAAGTCACCACAATATGAAATTCACAGCAACGTAGCTGCTTCCTGAAAACACATTGTGTGCGTCCTTTTCTCAGATACTAATAAATAAAAAGACTTCCACTAACATAACTGGGCTCATAACCATAACTGTAACTTGTCTCCACCCACCCTGCGGTTCATCAGCTTGTAGCCATACGCAAATGCATTAACAATGTTTGAGGTGTTCAGAATGTTGAATCTGTGAAATGATCTGTGACTGCCACTAACCTGATCACCTAATTGTCGGAGACTTAGTAAGGCTGCTTTTAAACTTGATGTTACATTTGACCCCTGTCACAAAGCCACACCATCAAGAAGTCTGCCCACTGCTTCATAATATTTAGAAGGGCTGTCAAAGTGGAAAAGGAGGCAGAATAGCATTGTTGATAATAGATGAGATCAGTACATTCAGGGGAAGTTTAGATTGGAAGCTCAAGATGTAGAATCAGCTTGGAAGCAAACAAACAGCAAATATAGGACACCAAACTGTGGCAGCAACGTAAGGCACAGTATGAATCAGTAAATTAGAACTGCTCCTAACAAGGGTAATACAGTAATCATGCATAACTTCAATTTACATTCAGATTGAGTAAATGTAATTGTCACTTGGAGGATGAATTCTTGAAATGTAAACAAGTCAGTTTCTTAAAACAGCATGTTTTATGAAACTAGAGAATTATTTTGAATCTGTAATGAAAAAAGCCTAATTATCTTGTTGTAAAGAAGTCTCTAAAAAAGTGACATAATATAATTGAATTTTACATTATAGTTTGAAAGTGATGTCGTTCAATCCAAAATTAGGATCTTATATCTAAACAAGAGAAACTATGAAGACATGAGGGACATGTTGGCTATAGATTCCGAAACTATGTTAAAAGATATGATTTTAAGAATTAATACATAGTTTACAACAAATTTGCATTCCTTTGAAGTACAGAAAGCCAGCAGGAAAGTTGATTGAACTATGGCTAACAAGAGAAGTTAAAAATTCTATAAAATTAAAGGAAGAGGCCTATAAAATTGTCAAAAAGCTAAGGTTGAGGATTGGAAATTTGAGGACTAAGAAAGTGATAAAGAAAGAGAAAATAGAATATGAAAGAAAACTAGCAAGAAATCTAAAAAGATTTGAGATATATATATATAAAGGAAAACATAAACAAAGATGAATGTCAGGAGAATTAATGACAGGAAGCAAGGAAATGACAGAGAAACAAAAAAAGTATTTGCCTTCATGAAGGCAGATGCAAAAACCTCCCATGAACCCAGAAAAACTAAAGGACTAGCAAGAATTGAGGAACTGAGAGCAATTAATACTAATAAAATAGTAGCGCTGAAGAAATTAATGGGACTGAAACTTGATAAATCTCAAGTATTACTGTCCTGAACTCTCAAGCCCTCACCTTTAATGTATATAAAAAACAACAATTATCCTCACACAGCTCTGGGAAATATTGTACACTTCTAGTTTGTAAAACAAACCACTCAGCTGTTGCATCCTTTACTGCTATTATCCCTTTTACCCTATGGGCTTGAAATGTGCTAGAAGCCTGATATGATGTAGCTTATCAATTGCCTTTTGAAAATGCATACACACAAAAAATATACTACCCTTGTTCAAACATGCCTTGCCCTCAACAAATCGATACTGCGACTCTTTTTTGTTCATCTTGTCCAAGTGGCTGTCAATTTTCTCTTGGATTACTGCTTCTCCACCTCCCACATTAAACTGGCTGGCCTGTAATTGAAAATTTTACCCTTCATCTCTTTTTTTGAGCAAGTGAAATGGCTGTTTCTATAGAAGGAGGGAGATATACGATATTTCCCCTTCATTACATACGTCATTACTGATCTGGAAAAAGGAGTCAAATGCTAAGTTTCCAAATTTGCTGATGAAAAGAAGCTAATGGTGAGGATACAGCAATTCTCCAATTTGAGGCGCTAGAAATTTCTTCCGAGCATGGTTCATTTCTGGAATTCTCTGTCCCAAAGGGTAGTGAAGGCTGGATCATTAAAAATATTTAAAGCAGAAATGGATAAATATTTGACAGATTGAGGAGAGATCTATGGGGAAATGGCACAGAAAAAAACTCAAGGCCGACATATATCAGCAATTATCATATCGAATGCAAGGCAGGTTTGAAGAGCCTACTCCTGTTTCTGTTTCTAACATTCATGCTTGGATCACTGGACATAATTGCTAAATTTGATAATGAAGCTTCTCAGGCAGTGAGGAAGACTGTAACAGATGAAATATGAAGTCCAGTACTAATTGGATGGCATTGAGGCAGCAATGCTATGATGCATTATTATGGTCCTTAACACAGATTCCAAGAGAATGGACATTATTGAATGTACGGAAGGTTTCCAAAGGTTTTGCTGCCATTCAGTGTAACAGTCTAATATTGCTAGAAATACAAGAAATTTAAATTTAGTAGCTTTTATGAGTACAAGGATCGTGCATAATGCTACCAAGACCTGCCTTTACACCTCATTCCTAACTGCCCTAAAAGAGGTGGTGTGCCACGTCCTTGAATCATTGTAGCCGATGTGATGTGTGAACAGATCCACAGTTCTGTTAAGAGGAAGTGCTGGGATTATGCACAGGCTTTGTGGAGCCAAACCACAGAGTTCCCAGTCTCTGACCCACTGTTGTAGCCATAGTATTTGTATAGCTAGTCCAGTTAAATTGCTGGTCAATGGTAGATGCTGAATTATTGATGGTGGGTGTAATGCTCTGTGAATTTCACCGAGAGGTGGTTAAATTCTCTCTAGATGGTTATTGCCTTGCACTTGAGTGAATATTACTTGCCACTTATAGTCTACATGTTCTAGGTCCTGCTACACTTGAACACAGCCTGTTGCAGGCAGGAAAGGAACTGAGCACAATTGTCAGCAAATATCCCTACGTCTGACCATATTTTGGGAGAGGTCATTGATGAAGCAGTCGCTTGAGAAACTCTTGAACTGACGTCCTTCCAACAACCACAAGCATCCTCCTAGTATAACTCTGATCAACAGAGAGCTCAACATTTTCATTGATTTCAATTTTGCTGGGTCTGCTTGGTGTTAATACTGGCTCAAATATTGACCTCGAGTTCAGCGCTTTTGTCCACGTTTAGCTCTGGCAGAACCCAAACGGAGTGTTGAAGTTTATTGTCGAGTGCCAGTTGGAAGGTATCACTGACAGTGCTATATCATTCTACTGAAGATTGAAAATAGGCTGATGGAGCAATAATTAGGTTTGCCTTGTTTTTGTGGGAGGACACGTGAGTGCAATTTTCCACATTGTCAAGATGATGCTAGTGTGGCAGCTGAACTTTTTTTATATTTTATGTGGGGTGCCCATAGGCTAGGCCAGCATTTATTGCACACCCCTAACTGCCCTTGATGTGGTGGTGGTAGTTACACCCAGTGCTGTTAGGGAGGGAGTTCCAGGATTTTGACCGAGTGATAGTGAAGGAACAGGGATACTCTCAAATCAGGATGGTGAGTGACTTGGAGGTGATGTTCCTAGATATCTGTAATCTTTGTCCTTCTAGATCGTTATGGTTTTGGGTTTGAAAGATAAGGAACCTTGGTGAGTTCCTGCTGTGTATCATGTAGATGGTACACACTGATGCCACTGTGCGTTGTTGCTGGAGAGACTGAATATTCGTGGAAGCGATAGCAATCAAATTGGATGCTGTGTCTTGATTGGTATCAAGCTTCCTGAGTGTTGTTGGAACTGAATCAACCAGGTAAGAGAAGAGTATTCCATCACATTCCTGACTTGTGTCTTGTAGATGGTGAAGGAGCTTTGGGGAGTCAGGTAAGTTGTTTGCTGCAAGATTTCAGCCTCTTATTTATTCTTCTGGTCACAGCATTTATTTGGTTAGTTCAATTGTTTCTGGTCAGTGATAGAACATAGAACATTACAGCCCCTTCAGCCCTCGATGTTGCACCAACCTGTGAAACCAACCTAAAGCCCATCTAACCTACACTATTCCAATATCATCCCTATATTTATTCAATGCCCATTTAAATGCCCTTAATGTTGGCGAGTCCACTGCTGTTGCAGAAGGGCATTCCGTGTCCTTACTATTCTGAGTAAAGAACCTACCTCTGACATCTTGTCCTATATCTATTACCCTCAATTTAAAGTTATGTCCCCTCATGCTAGTCACCTCCATCTGAGGAAAAAGGCTCTCACTGCCACCCTATCTAATCCTCTGATCATGTTGTATGCCTCTATTACATCACCTCTTAACCTTCTTCTAACGAAAACAACCTCATGTCCCTTAGCCTTTCTTCAGATTTTCCCACCATACCAGGCAACATCCTGGCAAATCTCCTTTACATCCTTTGCAATGCTTCCACGTCCTTCCTCTAATGCGACGACCAGAACTGTACGCAATACTCCAAGCGTGGCTGCACCAAAGTTTTGTACAGCTGCAACATGACCTCATGGCTCCGAAACTCAATCCCTCTACCAGTAAAAGCTAACACAACATACGCCTGCTTAACAACCATATCTACTGGGTGCCAACTTTCAGGGATCTATGCACATGGACACTGAGATCTCTCTACTCATCCACACTACCAAGTAACTTACCATTAGCCCAGTACTCTGTTTGTTACTCCTTCCAAAGTGAATCACTTCACACTCTTCCACATTAAACTCTATTTGCCACCTCTCAGCCCACCTCTGCAGTTCATCCATGTCCCTCTGTAACCTGCAACATCCTTTGCACTGTCTACAACTCCACCGACTTTAGTGTTATCTGCAAATTTACTAATCCATCCTATTACGCCCTTATCCACGTCATTTATAAAAATAATAAACAACAGTGGCCCCAAAATAGATCCTTGCGGTACACCACTAGTAACTGAACTCCAGGATGAACATTTCCCATCAACCACCACCTTCTGTCTTCTTACAGCTAGCCAATTTCTGATCCAAACTGCTAAATCACCCTCAATCCCATGCCTCAGTATATTCTCCAATAGCTTACCGTGGAGAACCTTATCAAACGCTTCACTGAAATCCATATACACCGCATCAACTGCTTTACCCTCATCCACCTCTTTGGTCACCTTCTCAAAGAACTCAATAAGGTTTGACACAACCTACCCTTCACAAAACCGTGTTGACTATCCCTAATCAAATTATTCCTTTCTAGATGATTATAAATCCTTTCTCTGTAATCCTTTCCAAAACTTTGCCCATAACAGAAGTAAGACTCACTAGCCTATAATTACCAGGGTTGTCTCTACTCCCCTTCTTGAACAAGGGGACATTTGCTATCCTCCAGTTTCTGACACTATTCCTGTAGACAATGATAACCTAAAGATCAAAGCCAAAGGCTCTGCAATCCCCTTCTTAGCCTCCCAGAGAATCCTAGGATAAATCCTATCCAGCCCAGGGGGCTTAGCTATTTTCATACTTTCCAGAATTGCCAACACCTCTTGGTTATGAATCTCAATCCTACCTAGTCTAAAAACCCGTATCTCAGTATTCTATTCAACAGCATTGTCTTTTTCCTGTGTGAATTCTGACGAAAAATATTAATTTAGTGCCTCTCTATCTCTTTGGACTGCATGCACAACTTCCCACTACAGTCCTTGACTGACTCTAATCTTGTTCTAGTCATTCTTTTATTCCTGGCAGACCTATAGAAAACTTTAGGGTTTTCCTTGATCCTACCTCCAAACACTTCTCACGTCCCCTCCTGGCCAACTTATAACTCTAACTGGGCCTCCATGTCTCATTTTCACATAAATCTCCTTCTTTCTCTTCACAAGCGATTCAATTTCTTTAGTAAACCACGGTTTCCTCGCTCAACCACTTCCTCCCTGCCTGACAGGTTAATACTTATCAAGGATATCAGTAGCCATTCTTTGAAGAAGCTCCACATTTCAATTGTGCCCATCCCCTGCAGTTTCCTTCCAATCCTACGCATCCTAAATCTCACCTAATTGCATCATAATTTCCTTTCCTCCAGCTATAACTCTTGCCCTGCGGTATATACCTATCCTTTTCCATCGCTAATGTAAACATATCCAAATTGTGGTCACTATCACCAAAGTGTTTCCTATACACTGGAGCTACAATTCAGGTTCCCAATTCCCTGCTGAATTAGTTTAAACCTCTCAAAAAGAGTATTAGCAAATTTCTCCCTGAAGATATTGGTACCCCTCTGGTTTAGGTGTAAACCATCTCGTTCGTACAGGCCCCACCTACTCCAGAATGACCTCCAATTATTTGGTTATCTGAATCCCTCCCTTCTGCACTATCCCTATAGCCACGTGTTGAACTGCTCTCTCTCCCTATTCCTCTCCTCACTAGCATGTGACACAGGTAACAAACCAGAGAGAACAATTCTGTTTGTTCTAGTTCTAAGCTTCCAACCTAACTCCTTGAATTTTTGCCTTACATCCCCCATCCTTTTTCCTACCTATGCAGACTATAACTTGGGGCTGCTACCCTCTCCCCCTTAAGGATTCAAGACGTCCAAGATAACCCCCAGTATGTTGATAATGGGGAATTCAGCAATTGTAATCTTAAGAGGCAATGGTTAGCTTCTCTCTTATTGGAAGCAATCATTGCTCATTACTTGTGTGGCACAAATAATACTTCAATGTTATTAGAACAACTTGGTTAGAGGAATAGCAAAGTCTTCAGTACCACAGCTATGTTTTGTCAGAGCATATAAACCTCAGAGCAGAAAACAGCTGAAGGCACTCGAAGGTATCACATGGAATGAATCAAAATGACTGAAGACTGGCAGTTGTGATGCTGGGAATCTCATGAGCAGGTACAGAGGAATCATCTGCTTGGAACTTTTGCTGAAGAGTTGAAAATGCTTCAGCTTTATCTTTTGCACTTAAGCACTCGGTTTTTCCATCATTAAGGATAGGGACATTTATGGAGTCTGCTCCTCTTGTTGGTAGTTGACTGTCATCATTCACAACTGGATGTGGCAGGATTGGAGAGCTTTGATCTAATCCACTAGTTGCATGTGTAACAGCTTCAGCAGGTTGGCATTTCATTTTTATGTTGACTGGTGCTGCTCCTGGCATGCTTTCCTATATTTCTCACCAGTGAATATCTTTTATGACTACTATTGTAAGGTCAGTTTCTTGCATAATTCCTGAAATTCAATCAGACCTCTCGCTTGTGGTCATGGCTGAGCATGGGCTATGCCTGGCCATGAGGTTAGATTGTGGTTAAATAGAATTAAACAGCATATCATGGATGTTCAATTGGGATACATTCAAAACACATTTAGTATTTCTTTAGTATAGGGATAACATCATGCATGATTGAAAGTATTCTTAGTGTGAAGACTCTACAAGCACTGTGATGTGGGCACTCCCAATGTGACAGGTAAATTGGTGAAGGTAGAGTCCAGTAGGTTTTTTTCCCTTCTGATTAAATTGCCACTTGCTGCTGGCCCAGCCTAGTTGACATATCCTTGAGGACTCAGCCAGTTCAGGTACTTGCTGATGGACAGTGCAGTCCCCATCAGAGACATTCTGTCCTCTTGCTATAGTTGGTGTTTCTTCCAAGTGGTATTCAATATGAAATCGCAGTATTTCATCAGTTGAGGGAAGTGGTAAGCAGTAGGAGGTTTTCCTACCAAATTTTGACCTAATGCGTTAAAATATCATGGGATCCACAGTCGATGCTGAGATTTCCCAAGATACTAGCTCCCACTACATAACCTTACACTGCCACTTCTGATGCATCTGTTCTATCGTGGATCAGATCAGATCTCTCATCAGAACTTTCCACACACCTGAAGAAGGAACGGTGTTTCCGAAAGCTTGTGGGTTTACAATCAAGTGGTTGGACTTTAACCTGGTGTTGAGAGAATTCTTGCTGCATCTGTTCTATAACAGAACATTTTTTGTGTTCTTGTGCATGAATCATTGAAAACTAGAGTGGATGAGGTGTAGGTACACCCAACTATAGTGCCTCAAAAAAAATCAAATAAGCATAACCAAAACATCAAAGCTTGAATGCCTGTTTGGAAACATGATGTAAAACATTGTAACATACTGCTACTAATCTTCAGTTGTGAAGCTATACACAGCTCCAGAAAGAGATAAATCTGTTTTCTTGAAAGCCACTGACATGAATTATGTAGTAAAAATGTACATTCTGCCCTGAGTTAAGGTTAAGTATGGGAGTTGTGTATGTTTTCTTTAGCATCCACAGTTCTGTGGGGACTGGTGCAGGCAAAGGCAGGTGAGCTGTGGCACCTCAGGAGTGGTGAACATGTCTGTGATATCACAGGTAAGTGAGGGGTAGGTCAGTTTTTCTCTCTTCCACTTTTCTAACCCTAGAAATGAAGGCTACATAGGGAAATAGAAATTGCAGAAAGTAAAATTAGTGCTATAAGTAAAATCAAATTGAAATTCTAAATTAAATAAATACCAATCAAATGTTTTAAATTTTATCAGTGGTCAGGGACAGATGGATATGACAGAGTGAGGCAGGTGGAGAGATCTAAGATACAACAGCAATGTAACAGCCTCAGTCCCAGTGCAACAGGCCTTTCCTGCTCCATGTGGACGAAAACAGACTGTAGGGAGGATGAACAAACTAACCACAGCACTGTAGTTCAGGGAGCTGTTTAAGTGCAGGGAGAAATGACAAATATAGTTGTAGCTGAGGATAGCATAGTCAGGTCAATAGACACTTTTCTGTAGCTAGGACTGAGAGTCTTGAAGGCTGTATTTCCTGCCCAGTGTCAGTGTTCAGGACATTGGCTCTGAACAGGGGTGGTACTTGCGGTGCAAGGGGGAGAATCCCATAGTCAAGGTCCATGCAGGACTAACAGCATAGGTAGAACGCGGTTCTATGTTTGAGGATTTAGGTTCTAAATTAAGGAACGAAACTCCAAGATTATAATGTCTGGATTATTACCTGAGCTGGGTGAAGTGTAGGTAAAATTAGAGAGATGAATATATGGCTCAAAGATTGGTGAGAGAGAAGTGGCTTTCAGCTTGTGGGACATAGGTATCAGTACTGGGTAAAGAGGGGATGGTCTACATCTGAATTGTGCTGGAGCCAGTGTTCTTGTGGGATATATACTCAGGGAATAGAGAGGATTATAAATTAAATGCTGGGAGTGAGGGTTCAGTTGCATGGAAAATTAGGATTCCAAAGTTAAAGATGGTAGATTTGCAGATTAGTAATGAATCTGAGTGTCAACAGAATGCAAAAGATTGCAACAGATCATATGAAAGTCATATTGCACCAAATACTTATACACAAAAAAAAGGAAATTGGGGTGACATGGGGGCATAGTGGTTAGCAGGTTTACAACAGAAATGAGAAACTACTTCACTGAAAAGGGAACTCACCCCCCCTCCCCAGGCCATGATGGATGCTGGGACATTGAGTAAGTTTAAGGAAGAGGTAGACAGATTTTTAATTAGTAATAAGTTTGAAGTGCTATGGTGAACAGATAGGAAATTGAAGCTGAGCCTGAGATGAGATCAGCCATTGTCATATTCAATGGCAGAGCAGGTTTGAGGGGCTAACTCTTGCTCCAAATTTTTACGTGACCAATTTTTAAAGTGGTTTTTTCTGCTCAAGTAGAGGTCAGGGCCGTAACAGAGGCAAGAGAAATTTTAAACATTCGAAGGCATGTTCAATAAGATAGCTGTGGAACTAGAATGTGGAACATGCAGTTAGTTAGCTGTGAATATTGCTATGAAACTCCTTTGTACATCAAAAAAGTCCATCTCATCCAGCCTTGAAAATATTCAAATGACCCATCCTTCACTGGTCTCTGGGGTTGAGAATTCATGAAAGACCGTAGCGAAAAATCCCTCCTCATCCCAGTCATAAATTAGTGACCCTTATTTTGAACAGTCCTCAGAAGCAGAAACATCCTCTCGGCTATTACTCTAGCAAGTCCTCTCAGAACTTACCTGCTTTCCACCAAAATCGTCTTCTGGACAGTCTTCAGTCTCACACTCCTCAATTCTGCATCCTGAAGAACAAACATGTCAAACACATGGAAATAGTATTTTAATTTTCCAGGAGCAATCATGTCTTGTTGTGGACAGATTGACAGAGTGCATTAAGGCTGCTGACAGTTGGGCATAAATGCAACCCATACCAATTCTAGCTATCCTCTTCACCCAACTGCAAGGGTATCAAGGCTGGCCAAAGGAGGAAGTAGAACTGTCAAACTCTTCTCAATTTACAGGGAACATCAACTGATTATCAGGGTCATTAAAAACACCCCACTTCCTAACTGCAGTCCAATAAGCTGGCATAAAAATATACTCAAGTACAAATTTTAATATCTGCATCTTGGAAGTGTATTTTTGTCCCACCTTTTGCCATTTTCTTTGATGCTCTGCTGATTGGGGTCTCTGGGGCGACTGGAATTTCTTCAGGATTGCCTCCTTCCTCTTGTATGACCTGAAGAAGGATTCAAATCATTAGCATAGAGCAAAAATCAATTTTTTTTATGTGCTGCCATCACTCCTCCACACCCCCTCCCCTCACCTGCTACCTGCCCCCTCCCCCCACCATCCCTTCCCCATGCCCCAGCCTTCATCCCTTCAACCCCATCCCCATCAACCCTTCTTCCCTTCCCACCATTCCTTCCCCACCCCTCCTTCTACGTTGCTCACTCCCCTCCTTCACCTGTCCTTCTCCCTAACACCCTTATTCCCCCTTTTTGAGTAACCCCTTCTTCCCCTGCCAGGGTACCTCCTCCCACCCACATCCTTTCCCTCCTCAGCTCCTCCCTGCACCCAGCACCCAAGCACCCCCTACGAAACTGCCCCACCTGCCAAACCTCCCCCCTTTCCAAAACCCATCATTCCCACAACATATCCCCATCCTGCCCACCACCCCATCCTTCCTCCGTCATCACCCCCGCCACCACCCCCTTCAAACCTCCACACATCTGTCCTTTCTACCACCCCATTCCCTCCAAACCCTCCCCCCCCCCCAGCTAAACATCCCCTTCAACTCCTTCTCCATGTCCTACCCCCACCCCTACCACCGCCCCATACTCCCAATCCTTAACTCCCCAAACTCCATAAACTCCCGATCTCCCCTCCGCCCTTATCCATCCCATCACCCCAACACCCACATATCCCCCACTCCCACCATCTCGACACCCCTCTAACTCCCCCTACCACACATATCCGCAACCAACCTCCCCACCACCCCACAACAACCCCCTCACTACCCCAATACTTCCATTAACCCCTATATCCCCAATACCCTCACCAACCATCCCACACAATTTCCCCTCAACCCCATTGCTCCCCCTTCACCCCACCCCTTCACCTTCACCCCTCACGCATCCCCACACTCCCAGCACCCCTCTCCCTCATTCCCACTCCTGGCACCTGACACTAATCCCCACCCTGACCCCTGTCCCTCTTCACCCCGGCCCCTCCCATCTTCCAACCCCACACCTGGCACCTCTATCTCTGGCATCATCCTCACCCCTCCTCCCACCCCTGGATCCCCCATCCCCCGCCCCACCCATCCACCCCTGACATCCCCTCCTCCCCCCCACCCACTCCCCCCCCGGCATCCCCCCCCCCTCCTCCCCCCCACCCAACCTGGCATCCCCCCTCCCCCCCCCCCACCAACCCCCCCTGGCATCCCCCTCCCCCCCCCCACCCACCCCTGGCATCCCCCCCAACCCTGGCATACCCTCCCCACCCACCCTGGCATCCCCCTCTCCACCCACCCCTGGCATCCCCATCCCCACCCAGCCATCCCCCTCCCCACCCACCCAACCCTGGCCATCCCCTCCCAGCCACCCACCCACCAAACTCTGGCATCCCTCCCCCCCCACCCACCAAACCCTGGCAGCCCCCTCCCCACCCCCACCCCCCACCCCTGGCATCCCCCTCCCCACCCCCCCCACAACCCCCCGCCCGGCATCCCCCTCCCCCCCACCCCGGCATCCCCCTCCCCCCCCCCCCCACCCGGCATCTCCGCCCCACCCCCCCCCCCGGCATCCCCCTCCCCCCCCCACCCACCCACCCTGGCATCCCCTCCCCAGCCAACCCACCCACCAAACTCTGGCATCCCCCTCCCCCCCCCAACCACCAAACCCGGCAGCCCCCTCCCCCCCCCCCACCCCTGGCACCCCTCCCCCGCCCCCCCCCCCCACAACCCCAACCCCTGGCAGCCCCTCCCCACCCCCCCCCCGGCATCCCCTCCCCACCCCCCCCCGGCATCCTCCTCCCCACCCCCCCCCGGCATCCTCCTCCCCACCCCCCCCACACCCCAACCCCTGGCATTCCTCCTCACCCCCACCCCTGGCATCCTCCTCACCCTACCATCCCACTCCCCTTACCCCTAACCCCACACTGCATCACTCCCACCCCACCCCCCAACTCCACCCTTGGCATCCCCCACCCCCACCCCTAGCATCCCCCTTACCGTCCCCCCCACCATTCCCTCCCTCACCTGCCGGAGCCGCTCTATGAGGGCGCTTTTGTTGCCATTCGTGTCCAGATTTCTCTTTTTCAGCTCCGCCTTCAAATCCACCACCCTAAGCTCGGTGACCTTGCGAACACCAGCCTCAACAATAGACACCCCATCTCCGCTCTCATCCGCCATTGCAGCCGATCCACTGACAAACAAGCCGCTTCAAAATGGCGCCGGCTCCTGTCCTCCCGGCCGCCACTGCGCAGGCGCTTCGGCCGGCTCAACTCCGCCACTGCGCAGGCGCCCCGCCCGGCTCTGCAGCGCCACTGCGCAGGCGCCCCGCCCGGCTCTGCAGCGCCACTGCGCAGGCGCCCCGCCCGGCTCCGCAGCGCCACCGCGCAGGCGTCAAGCTGCAGGTTCTGGGCAGACAATGTCCCATGTCCTTGTGCACTCTGATCAATGGCAGCTCCTTGGCTCATATCACACTCCAATGATTTAGAACATAGAACACTACGTAGCAGAAACAGGCCCTTCAACCCACAAGTTATGCCGATCGTATCCATATCTACCAGGCCATAGAACTATCTGTAACTCCCAACCCCATTAAATCCCATGTACTCATCCAGAAGTCTCTTAAAAGACCCCAGCAAGTTCGCCTCTACCACTCACCCACTACCGTCTGAGTGAAAAACTTACCCCTAACATCTCCTCTGTACCTGCTCTCCAGCACCTTAAACCTGTGTCCTCTCGTAGCGCCCATTTCAGCCCTGGGAAATAGCCTCCGAGAATCCACCCTACCTATTCCTCTCAACATCTTATAAACCTTTATCAGGTCATCTCTCAACCTTCGTCTCTCCAAGGAGAAGACACCCAGCTCCCTCAACCTATCTTCATCGGGCATTCCTCCCAATCCAGGCAACATCCTTGTAAATCTCCTCTGCATCCACTCAATAGCTTCCATATCCTTCTTGTAGTGAGGTGACCAGAACTACGCACAGTACTCCAAGTGGGGTCTGAGGAGGGTCTTATAAAGTTGCAGCATTACCTCCCGACTGTTCAAGTCAAGAGTGGATAGGTTTTTAATTGACAAGGGAATTAAGGGTTACGGGGAGAAAGCAGGAGAGTGGTACTGAACCACTACAGATCAGCCATGATCTTATTGAATGGCGGGTCAGGCTTGAGGGGCTGGATGACCGACTCCTGCTCCTATTTCTTATGTTCTTTTTATAACTCTTAAACTCAATCCCTCAATTACTGAAGGATAGTACACCATATACCTTCTTGACCACATCCTTCACTCGCGAGGCTGAATTAAGACTAATCCTTTGGACCTGGACCCCAAGGTCCTTCTGCTCTTCAACACTGCTAAGAGTCCTACCTTGATATTGTACTCCTCCATCCCATTGGACCTGCCAAAATGGACCACTACTTTCTTTCATTCTCTTTATTTCCTCTCCTGTTTTTAATCTTTCCTCCATAAAGTCTCATAAAGTTTCCTTCTCTTAAAAGGCCCCTGTCCAGAGGGCCTTTTCCTAATTATGTTCAGCCTATCTCTATAGTCATTCACTCTCCACAGCATTCTGACACCAGATGATTAAAGATCATTAAACATCTTTGTGACTGTGGAAGGAAACTGCAGTATCTGGAGGAAATCCACACAGACACAAGGAAATTGCGTGTAAAAAATATTTTGCCTTTAAAACTTTCCCTTTTACTTTAAACCTATTTCCCATTGTAATTAATATTTCTACTCTGGAAAAAAGACTCCAACTGTCCATTTTACCCAAGCCTCATAAATTTTTAAACACCCTTCAGACTCCAACATTCATGTGAAGACAAACAAGTTTGTCCAATCTCTCCTCATAGCTAATATCATCCAGACAAAGCAACATCCTAAAGTTAGAGTTTATTTATTTTGTCACATTAACACTGCAATGAAGTTACTATAAAATCCCCTAGTTGCCACACTCCAGCATCTATTTGGGTACATTGAGGGAGAATTTAGCATGGCCAATGCACCTAACCAGCATATCTCTTAGCCTATGGGAGGAAACGGAGGAAACACATGAAACACAGAGAGAATGTGCAAATTCCATACAGAAAGTGACCCAAGTGGGATATCGACTCCTGGTGCAATCAGGTGGCACTGCTAACCACAGCTAACCATGCTGCCCATCTCGTAAACCTTCTCTGTACCCTCTCCAAAGCCTCTTTCTGGTCTTGTGGTGACCAGAACAGTACGTAATATTCCAAATGTTACCGAACTAAAGTTCCATACAGCTGCAACATGACTTGCTGATTTTTATACTCGATGCCCCAACCAATGAAGGCAAGCCTGCTATATGTTTCCTTGACCACTTTATCCACTTGTGTTGTCATTTTCAGGGAACTGTGCACCTGTACACCTAGATCTCTTCAAAAAGTTCTGCCAATTACTGTATGCTTCTTTCCTGCATTAGACCTTCCAAATGCATCACCTCATATTTGTCCAGATTGAATTCCATCAATCCAAGTCTCCAGCCTATCTATATCCTATTGTTTCCTCTAGCTATCCTCCTCACTATCTGCAAATCCTCCTCACTATTCTGTCATCCATAAAGATTCTAATCAGACCACCTAAACCTATATCAGACTCTTATTTATCAACTTCAGCTCAGCCTTCAACCCAACATTCCCATAAAACGCATCTCCAAACTCTGTGGCCTAGGCCTCAGCTTCTCTCTCTGCGATTGGATCTAAACTTCCTAACTCACAGACCACAACCAGGACGGATAGGCAACAACACCTCCTCCATAATCTTCCTCAACACCGGTGCCCCACAAGATTGCGTTCTCAGTCCTCGACTGTGCTCCTTATACATCTATGACTGTGTGGCCAAATTCCTTCAACTTGATTTTCAAGTTTGCTGATGACACCACTATTGTGGGTGGGATCTCAAACAATGACAAGACAGAGTACAGGAATGAGATAGAGAATCTGGTGAACGGGTGTGGAAACAATCATCTCTCTCTCTCTCAATGTCAACAAAACGAAGGAGATCATTGTAGACTTCAGGAAGCGTAAAGGAGAACATGTCCCTGTCTACATGAATGGGCACAGATTAGAAAGTTTTAAGTGTCCAGGTCACTAACAACCTGTCCTAGTCCCCCCCATACAAACACCGTAGTTAAGAAAGCCCACCAGTGCCTCTACTTTCTCAGAAGATTAAAGAAATTTGGTACGTTGGCTATGACTCTCACCAACTTTTACACACGCCCCATAGAAAGCACTCTTTCTGGTTGTATCAAAGCTTGGTATGGTTCCTGCTCTGCCCAAGACGGCAAGGAATAACAAAAGATTGTGAATGTAGCCCAATCCATTATGCAAACAAGCCTCCCATCCACTAACTCTGTCTACACTTCCCACTGCCTCAGCAAAGCAGCCAGTATAATCAAGGACTTCACGCACTTTGGACATTCTCTCTTCCATCTTCTTCCGTCAGAAGAAAGATACAAAAGTCTGAGGTCACATTCCAACTGACTCAAAACAGCTTCTTTCCTACTGCCATCAAACTTCTGAAAGGACTTACCTCGCAGTAAATTAATGTTTCTCTACACTAGCTATTACTGTAACACTACATTCTGTACTCTCTTGTTTCCTTCTCTATAAAGGGTCTGCATTGTATAGCAAGCAAGAAACAATACTTTTCACTGTATGTGACAATAGTAAATCAAATCAAAATCAAAATACTTCACATCATTTATATTACAAAGAACAGGGATCCCAGTACTGATCCTTGGGGAACACCACTTGTCACTGATCTGCAGTCAAAAAAACACCTTTTCACTGCAACTCTCAGTCTTCTATGGCCAGGATATGGAGATGTCGGCATTGGACTGGGGTGAACAGAGTAAGAAATCTCTCAACACCAGGTTAAAGTCCAACAGGTTAATTTGGACTTTATCACCTAACGAAGGAGCACTGCTCTGAAAGCGTGTGGCTTTTGCTACCAAATAAACCTGTTGGACTTTAACCTGATGCTGTGAGACTTCTTACTGTGTTCTTTGGCCAAGATGTAGAGATGCCGGCGTTGGACTGGGGTAAACTCAGTAAGAGGTCTGGCAACACCAATTTTAAATCCAACCGATTTATTTGATAGTAATTCTGCTAGCTTTCGGCATTTATGCCTTCGTCAGGTGAATGATAAGATAGATTGGTAAGATAGATTCTTTGGCCAAGCCATAGAATGTATCTTACCAGTTAACCATAGATTCCACGTAACCTTAACTTTTGTATCAGCCTACCATGAGGGACGTTGTGAAAGACAACATCCACCATCCTGTCCTCATCAATCATCTTTGGCACCTCCTCAAAAAACTCAAAGAAGTTTGTGAGGCATGGCCTCCCCCGCAGCCTATTGCTAATAAGTCCATATTTTTCCAAATGTGCATAACTCCTGTTCTTTGGGTTTTCGAGTGCATTAGTCACAAAAAGCTCGCAGACAGATCCAACAAGTAGTTAAGAAGTCAAATGGCACCTTGACCTTTACTGCAAAGGGTTGTGGTTTAAAAATAGGGAGGTTTTATTGCAATTGTACAGGGTGTTAGTGAGGCCTGACCCAGAATACTATGTACAGTTTTTGTCCCCTTACCTTAAAAAGGATTCAGTAACATTGGAGGCAGTCCAAAGGAGATTCACTAGGCTAATTCCTGGGATGAAAGGGTGATCTTATCAAAAGAGACTAACTAGTCTGGGTCAGTTTTCCTTAGAGTTTAGAAGAATGAGGGTGGCCTTATTCAAATATATAAGATCCTGAGCGGGTTTGACAGGGTAGATGGTGAGATGTTTTCACTAGTGGGAAAATCTCAAACAAGGGGATGTAGCTACAAGATAAAGGGCCATTCATTTAAAACTGCATGGAAATTTCTTCTCCCAGAGAATAGTAAATCGCTGGAATTCTCTGTCCCAAATGGTGATGGAGGTAGGATAATTAGAAGTATTTAAAATGGACATGGATAAATATTTGATAGATCAAGGAAGAGGGCTATGGGGAACTTTAATTTGATTTGATTTATTATTGTCACATGTATTAGCATATAATGAAAAGTATTCTCTCTTGCGCGTCAAAGCATACTGATCATAGAGAAGGAAACAAGAGAGTGTAGAATGTAGTGTTACAGTCAAAGCCAGAGAATGTAGAGAAAGATCGACTTAATGCAAGTCCACTCAAAAGTCTGATGGCAGCAGAGAGGAAGCTGTTCTTGAGTCAGTTGGTACATGACCTCAGACTTTTGTATCTTTTCCCCGAAGGAAGAAGATAGAAGAGAGAATGTCTGAGGTGTGTGAGGGTTCTTGCCGAGGCAGAGGGAAGTGTAGACAGAGTCAGTGGATAGGAGGCTGGTTTGTGTGATGGATTGGGCTTCATTCACAGCCTTTTATTTTTCCTTGCAGTCTTGGGCAGAGCAGGAGCCCATACCAAGCTGTAATACAACCAGAAAAAAATGCTTTGGTGCATCTTTATCATATGGTGCATCTGTAAATGTTGGTGAGAGTTGTAGCCGACATGCCAAATTTCCTTAGTCTTCTGAGAAAGTAGAGGCGTTGATGGGGCTTTCTTAGCTTTAGTGTCGGCATGGGGGGACCAAGACAGATTGTTGGTGAACTGGACACCTGAAAACTTGAAGCTCTTGTCCCTTTCTATTCGTCCACATTGATGTGGACAGGAGCATGTTCTCCTTTATGCTTCCTGAAGTCGACGACAATCTCTTTTGTTTTGTTGACATTTTGTTGAAATTGCACAGAAAAGGAGTTGAGGCAAATATAGATCCACTATGATCGTATTGAAGAGCTGGGCAGGCTTGAAGCGTCTGATGGCCGACCTCTGCTTCTTTTCCTTGCGTTCTAAGAATCTTCTCCAATAATTTCCCTACCACTGACATAAGGCTCACTGACCTGTAATTTCCCAAATTATCCCTGTTACCCTTCTTATAAACAAAGGAAAGCATTGGCCATTCTCCAGTCCTCTGGCACGTCTTGTATGACTAAAGAGGATATAAAGATTTCAATTATAGCTCAACAATTTCCTCCCTTGCCTCCCTCTGTATTGGGGATAGATCCCAGTAGGTCCTGGAGCCTTGTCTAACTTAATGGTTTTCAAAGCACACCAATCCTTTTTTAATATCGACAATATTCATTAAGGGCCTCAGCCACTTCCTCCGGCTCCACATATAAATTCCCTCCATTGTCCTTGAGTGACATACCCCTTCCCTAGCTACCCTCCTGCTCCTAATATACATATAAAACACCTTGGGTTTTTTTTAATCCTGATTGCCCGGGGAATTTCATTGCCCTTTTAGCCCTCCTCCTTACTCCTTGTTTCAGTTCCTTCCTACTCTCTTTACATTCTTTGAGGGTTCTGTCTGTCTTCAGTTGTCAGTGGGAAGCTTTCAAAAGTGCGTTAACCAGGGTTCAAGGTAAGCACATTCGTTTTTAAGTGAAGGGCAAAGTTGGTAGAAATAGGGAACCTTGGATGACTTGCATATTGGGTGTTGGTCAAGAAAAAGAAGGAAGCATACGACATGCATTGACAGCTGGAATCAAGTTGATTCCTTAAAGGGTATGGAGGAGTAGAGTTAAGAGAGAAATCAGGAGAGGAAAAAGGGGACATGAGATTGTTTTAGCAGATAAAGCAAAAGAGAATCCAAGGGGATTCGACAAATATATAAAGGGCAAAAGAGTATCAAGGGAGAGATTAGGATCTCTTAAGGATCAACAAGGACTTCTAAGTGTGGATCCACAAGAGATGGCTGAGATTCTAAATAAATATTTCTCATTGGTATTCAGTGTTGAAAAAAACATGGATGTTAGGGAACTTGGGGAAATATATACTATTTTGAGGAGTGTACATATAACAGAGAAGGAGGTACTGGAAGTCTTAAAATGCATCAAGGTAGATAAATCCCCAGGACCTGATGAAGTGTACCAGAGAGGCTGAGGTATATGTGGGAAGTATATGTGGGAAGTATATGTGGGAAGCTCGGAAACTGTGGGTCCCCTAGCCGAGATATTTCAATCATCGACAGCCACAGATGAGGTGCTGAAGATCGAAGGATGGCAAATGTTATGGCTTTGTTTAACAAGGCCTATAGAGAAAAGCCTTAGAAACACAGTCTTAGTACAGACTACCCAACGTCTGTAGTGGGTAAGCTGTTAGAAGATATTCTGAGAGACAAGATATACAGGCATTTAGAGGCAAAAACCAATTAGGGAAAGTCAGTATGGCTTTGTGAGTGGAAAATCATGTCTCACAAATTTGATTGAGTTTTTTGAAGAGGTAACCAACAAGGTAGATAAGGGCAGTGTTGTTGATATTGTCTACATGGGCTTTAGCAAAGTCTTTGACAAGGTACTGCATGGTAGGTTGTTGCATAAGGCTAAATCACACGGAATCCAAAGCGAGGTAGCCAATTGGATGCAAAATTGATAACAGAAGATGGTTGTACAGGATTGTTTTTCCACTTGGAGGTCTGTGACCAGCAGTGTGCCTCAGGGATTGGTGTTGGGTCCATTGTTATTCATATTAATGATATGGATGAGAATTTAAGAGGCATAGTTAGTAAGTTTGCAGGTGACACCAAGATATAGTGAGTCCACTATATCTAGGATTGCAAAGGGATTTTGATCATTGGGCTGATGAATGGCAGATGAGGTTTAATTTAGACAAATACATTTTGGTAGGTCAAACCAGGATAGGACTTACTTAGTTAATGGTAGGGCATTGGGAAAAAAGAAATCTAGAGGTACAGGTTCATAGCTCCTTGACAGTGGAGTCACAGTGGACAGAGTAGTGAAGAAGGCATTCAGCATGCTTGGCCTCATTGGTCAGGACATTGAATACAGAATTGGGATATCTTGTTGAACTTGTACAAGACATTAGTAAGGCCACAAATGGAATACTGTGTTTAGTTCTGGTCACCCTATTATAGAAAGGATATTATTAAAGTAGGAAGTATGCTGAAGAGATTTAATAAGATGTTACCAGGACTTATAAGGAGAGGCTGGAGAGATTGGGACTTTTTTCCCTGGAGCATAGGGGGCTTAGGGGTGATCTTTATAGGGGTCTATAAAATAATGAAAGGCATAGATCAGCTACATAGTCAACATCGTTTCCCAAAGGTAGGGAGGGCCTAAAGTTAGAGGGCATAAGTTTAAAGTGAGAGGGGAGAGATACAAAGGGATCCAGAGGGGCAACTTCCATTCATAGGATAGTGAGTGGCATGAACTGCCAGAGGTATAGTAGAGGCGGGTACAACTTTGCCTTTCAAAAAGCATTTAGACAGTTATATGGGTAAGATGGGATTTGAGGGATCTGGGCCAAATGCGGGCAATTGTGGGTTAGATTAGTAGTAAAAACTACTGGGCAACACAGGCAAGTTGGGCTAAAGGACCTGTAAACCTCTATTACTTAGTGATGGATAGGGATAGGCATGAAGCTGGGGGCAGTAGTTATAGCTGGGGGAATGGTAATTATGAGGCCATAAGGAGGGAATTAGGGTGCATAGGTTGGACTAGGAAACTACAGGGACTGGGAACATCTGAAATGTGGAGCTTATTCAAGGAGCAGCTACTGCGAGTCCTTGATAAGTATGTCCCTGTCAGGCAAGGAGGAAATGGTCGAATAAGGGAACCATGGTGTACTAAAAAAGTTAATTCGCTGGTTAAAAGGAAAAAAGAGGCTTATGTCAGGATGAGGTTTGAAGGCTCAGTTAGTGCAATGGATAGCTATAGATTAGCCAGGAGGGAGCTAAAGAGTGAGTTGAGGAGGGCTAAGAGGGGACACGAGAAGACTTTGGCTGATAGGATCAAGGAGAATCCTGAAGCTTTCTTTAGATATGTTAAGAATAGAAGATTGGTTAGGGCAAGATTAGGGCCAGTCATAGACAGCAGTGGGAAGTTGTGCGTGGAGCCTGAGGAGATTGGAGAGGTACTGAATAAATATTTCTCTTCGGTATTCACGCAGGGTGATGTAAATGTAGTTATGGAGAACACTGAGGTACAGGGTAGCAAACTGGAAAGTGATTGAAGTAGATAGGGAGGATGTGCTAGATATTCTTGAGGGTTTGAAGTTGGATAAGTCCCTGGGCCGGACGGGATTTACCCTAGGATTCTCTGGGAGGCAAGAGAGGAGATTGCAGAGCCTCTGGCTCTGATCTTCAGGTCCTCGTTGGTTACGGGTGTGGTTCCGGAGGACTGGAGGATAGCGAATGTGGTCCCATTGTTTAAGAAGGGGAAGAGAGACCTTCCAGGGAATTATAGGCCAGTGAGTCTTACTTCTGTTGTGGGCAAGGTATTGGAGAGAATTATTAGGGTTAGGATTTATAGTTATTTAGAGAGAAATGAATTGATTGGGGATAGTCAGCATGGTTTTGTGAAGGGTAGGTCGTGCCTTACTAACCTTATTGAGTTTTTTGAAAAAGTGACCAAAGAGGTGGATGGGGGTAAGGCAGTTGATGTGGTATATATGGACTTTAGTAAGGCGTTTGATAAGGTGGCCCATGGAAGACTTCTGCAGAAAATGCAGATGTATGGGATAGAGGGTGATTTAGCTAATTGGATTAGGAATTGGCTAGCAGATAGAAGACAGAGGGTGGTGGTTGATGGGAGATATTCATCGTGGAATTCGGTTACAAGTGGTGTACCTCAGGGGTCTGTTTTGGGGCCCCTGCTGTTTGTAATTTTTATAAATGATCTGGATGAGGGTATTGAAGATGGATTAGTAAATTTGCAGATGACACTAAAGTCGGTGGAGTGGTAGATAGTGAAGAGGGGTGTTATAGTTTGCAGAGAGACTTGGACAAGTTGCAGAGCTGGGCCGAGAGGTGGCAAATGGAGTTTAATGTGGAAAAGTGTGAGGTAATTCACTTTGGCAAGAATAACAAATGTGTAGAGTATAGGGCTAATGGTAGGACTCTTAATAGTGTTGATGAACAGAGGGATCTTGGTGTATATGTGCATAGATCCCTGAAAGTTGGCAATCAAGTCGATAAGGTTGTTAAGAAGGCATACGGAGTCTTAGATTTTATTGGTAGGGGGATTGAATTTCGGAGCCGCAACGTCATGTTGCAACTGTATAAAACTCTAGTGCGGCCGCACTTGGAGTATTGTGTGCAGTTCTGGTCCCCGCATTATAAGAAAGATGTGGAGGCATTGGAGAGGGTACAGAGGAGGTTTACCAGGATGTTGCCTGGTATGGAGGGCAGGTCTTATGAAGAGAGGCTGAGGGATTTGAGGTTGTTTTCGTTAGAAAGGAGGCGGCTAAGAGGAGACCTTATTGAAACATATAAGATGATTAGAGGTTTAGATAGGGTGGACAGTGATAGCCTTTTTCCTAGGATGGAGAAAGCTAGCACGAGGGGACATAGCTTTAAATTAAGGGTGGTGGTTATAGGACGGATATCAGAGGTAGGTTCTTTACCCAGAGGGTGGTAAGGGTATGGAATGCCCTGCCTGCGTCAGTTGCAGATGTGCCAAGTTTGGTGGCGTTTAAGAGGTTAGTAGATAAGTTTATGGACGAAAAGGGAATGGTTTAGTTTGGAGAGTCATTGCTTTTTCCTAATTGGTCGGCGCAACATCGAAGGCCGAAGGGCCTGTTCTGCGCTGTAATGTTCTATGTTCTATTACTCAGTTTTCTAAACTGTATGCCTCCTTTTCCTTTTTGACTAAGCTCACAATTCCTCTCTTCTTCCAAAGCTCCTGAATCTTGCCATTCCTGTCCTTCATTTTCCCAGGATTAGAGTCCTGAACTCTAATCAACTGACCTTTAAAATATTCCTACATGACAAATGTGGATTTATCCTCAAACAATTGCTCCAAATCTATATTCCCCAACTCTTGTCTAATTTTGTTGTAGTTAGTCTTCCCAAAGTTTAGTTCTTTCACACAAGAACTACTTTTATCCTTACCTACAAGTAAATTAAAACTTACAGAATTATGGTCACTATTCCTGAAATGGTCCCCCACTGAAACTTCAATTATCTGGTTACGCTGATTCGCTAATTTCAGGTCTAGTATGGCACCATTCCTGGCTGGATTATTTACATATTGTTTCAAGAAACCCTTTTAGATGCATTTAACAAATTCTCCTCCATCGAATTCCCTGGAACTAAGAGAGTCCCAGTCAATATAGGGGAAGTTAAAATCACCCACCACAACAACCTTGTTGCTTTTACATTTTTCCATAATCTGTCAACATATCTGTCCCTCTATATCCTGCTGGCTATTGGGGGGTCTATAGTAAAACTGCATCAACATGATTGCTCCTTTCCTATTCCTGAGATCTACCAAAATGGCGTAAGTGACAATATTGAGCTGCTTTATTATAGTTTCATGTATTAATATACAGTGAAAAGAGTTCTTTCTGCTTCTTCCTGCTGCTGTCAGGCTTTTGAATGGACCTACCTCGCATTAAGTTGATCTTTCTCCACACTCTAGCAATGACTGTAACACTACAATCTGCACTCTCTCCTTTCCTTCTCTATGAACAGTATGTTTTGCCTGTATAGTGCGTGAGAAACAATACTTTTCACTCTGTATTAATACATGTGACAATAATAAATCAAATTCAAATCAATCTAATCTGATCTAGTTCTTGCCCGTTAGATCGTCCAGGAGGAAGCTGTAGCACCTGCAGGAAGCCCATGCAGACACAGGGAGATCATCCAGGCTCCACACAGACAGTCACCCTAGGCTGGATTTGAATCCGGGTTCCTGTATGTATGGCAGCAATGCTAATCACGATGCCACCCACTTTGTTGAATGCCTTTTTCAAATAAATCTATTCTGTATTTTATTAAATGCCTTTTGAAGAACTAAATATCCATCCACTGTATTACCTTCATCAAATCCTCTGTTCCATTATCAATGGTCTCTATCAGCTTACTCAGATATCATTTGTTTTTAACATGTTCAGGCAGCCTGTCTCTTCTAAACCCATGCTTTTCCAGGTCATTAATTATTCCTTGGACAATTATACCTTGTAGTTTTCTCATTACGAACAAACTGGTCTCCAGTTATCAGGTTTGTTTTTAAGAACATTTGCCCTTGGGGCCACTCCCGTATCCTGGTAGGATTGAAAGGTTATGGTCAATCTCCACTTTTGCTTTCCTTAGCAACCTAAAAGAACAACCACAGCCTTGCCAACTTAACCTTGTAACTATCCTGTTAATACTGGAGCCAAACATCTTCTGATTATTTAATAAGTCTCACAACACCAGGTTAAAGTCCAACAGTCTTTACTGTAAAGAATTGATTATCTGTGAAGATTCACATTCCAACCATTATCTTGCAATTATGAAAGTCTTTGCCTTTTTATGTCATGTTTGTGAAACCTACCTCTCCCTCACCTGATGAAGGGATAACGCTCTGAAAGTTTGTCATTCCAAATAAACCTGCTGAACTATTAACCTGGTTTTGGGAGAATTCTTACTGTGCCCACTCTGGTCTAACACCAGCATTTCCGCATCGTGGCTTCTAGGTATGAAGTTCAAGTTCCCAGATGCTTCAGTTACCACTCTCGATATGTCCTACCATCGTCAAAGAGTGATGCACATGCTTCCAACTCTGCATTCTCTTCAGAATTCTCTCATTAAGTTCATTTTGTCTCCCCAATAACTTATGTCAAAATGCATTACCTCGCACTTTTTTGTTAAAATCCAACTGCCTATTCTGCTAGACTACCTGTGCAGGTAATTAATGGCACCTTCACCATTTGCTACTCCTCCAAGTTTGATATCATCAGCAAATTGTGAAATTTTCCTTTGTCTTCCAAGAAGGTACATATAGTGTTCCTTCTTGGGTGGTGCAGAGAAGGTTCACCAGGTTGATACCGGAGATGAGGGGGTTAGCCTATGAGGAGAGATTGAATAGACTGGGTCTGTCCTCGTTGAAGTTTAGAAGGCTGAAGGGGGATCTTATAGAGACATACAAGATAATGAAGGAGATGGATAGGGTAGAGATGGAGAGATTCTTCCCACTTAGAAAGGATCGCAGGACTGGAGGGCACAGCCTCAAAAATAAGGCGGTGGGGTAGAGTTTAGATCGGACTTGAGGAGGAACTTCTTCACTCAAAGAGTGATGAATCTCTGGAATTCTCTGCCCATTGAAATGGCGGTGGCTCCCTCACTGAATATATTTAAGTCGCGGGTAGATAGATTTCTGATAGACAAGGGAATTAAGGGTTACGGGGAGAAAGCTGGAAAGATCAGCAATCATCTCATTGAATGGTGGGGCAGGCTCGAGGGGCTGGATGGTCTTCTCCTGCTCCTATTTCTTATGTTCTTTCTGTCATTCAGTCAATTTCTTTACTTCCACCTCCTCCAGGAATGCTGACCCCCTTATTCCCTATGTGTGGGATTTGTTAAGCAGTCTGCTTTGTGGTAATCAGTCAAAAGCTTTGATGAAACCCATTGAGACATCAGCCACACACTCAGTCAAATGGACATCCAGCCTTGCCACTGTGATCAGAGGGAGCCACAGCAGGATTGACGATGGGGATAGTGAGGTGAACACCATTCCCCGGGTACAGACCAAGTGTTTAACCCACTGCTCCACCCACCCGGAAATCCTCACACAGGCATGTTGAGCGACATCGATTCCAGCCTATAGGAATGCGTTGCTAGGACGGTGACGTGTTCGAGCAGCCAATCAGCGTCCCGAGCCTGTTCACGGAAGCGGGCGGGGACCGTGTGACTGGCAGCTCAGTTCACCAACGGGAGCCCACGTCGTGCGGCTGACGCGGGACGCATAGCCAATGGTCGGAGACGCCGCAGGGCAGGGGCGGGCCTAGCGGGCCGTTGATGACGCGGGCAGAGATCGGTAGCAACTGTTGCCTTGAGAATAAACGCCATAGTCACGGTAGCCGTGGAGACTGTTACCCACCAACAGCTCGGGGCCCGCAGCAAGGTGAGCACCCGCTTCCCGGGGAGCCTGAGGCCCTGCGCCGCCTTCCGGGGCCAGGGCCGCCTCCTTCAGCCGCCTGTCTCCCGGAGCCATGTGCGGCCCCACGCTCTGTTTACCGCCTCCACCGCAAAATGGCGGGTTCAGCCGGAGCGGCCCTTGGGGCCCCGGGCAGGGAGGGAGCCGGGGGGGGGGAGGAGGAGGAGGACGCCGGGCTGGGCGATGGGGCACCGTGGGGCGGGTAGGAACTCAGGGCCTGGGCACTGAGGGTGCCGGGCTCTCATTCGGGCGCTCTGCTTGGTATATCCGGAGCGGGAGGCCGGCTCGCCCTGTAACCCGCAGCCCCCCCTCCTCCTCCTCCTCTCTGGGGATGGGTATGGAGGGAGGCCGCAACCCGGTACTGTCAGTTAGACGGGGGGGGCGGGAAGTGTTGTCCCTTTGGGGGCAGGCGGGTAGGGCTGGTGGGTGGTTGGATTGAGGGACAGAGTGGCAGGGTTGATGGATGGTTGGGTTGAGGAGCAGGCTGGGCTGAGGGGCAGAGTGGCAGGGCTGGTGGATAATTAGGTTGAAGGGCAGGCTGGCAGGGCTCAGAGCTGTGATGATGGATTGAGATTTGGAGTGGCTGATGCTCTGTCCAGACTGAGTGGTGGGTTTAGGTCCTCTATCCCTGCTGGCTGATTTGGGATAGTTTCAATTATAATGTGAGAAAGTGGTCTTAAGCTCTGAATTAATTTTAGCGACTGGCTGTATTTGTCCAGAGGTTTCTGTAGGACCTGTTTCCCTTTTGCTGTAGGACCTGTTTCCCTTTTGCTGTAGGACCTGTTTCCCTTTTGCTGTTTTGATATATCTCTTGCTTTCCTTGTTTTTTAGAATTGTTATGTTTTCTTTGGTTTATGCAAAGTCCAACAGGTGCTGTAAAAATCTTTTTTCAATAAAACTAGTGAATCTACCAGGGTATTGTCAAGTTGACTTTGTATAATAAGAATATTACTGTTTGATACAATCAGCTGCTGTGTTTAGGGATTGTGGAAAAGGGTGGGATGTGATGAAGGAAAGTTTGGGTAAATGAGGAGAGAATGGATGAGTCAAAATCATCTAAAGTCTCTAATTTAAATCAAAAGTTTTGGATGGTTCCTGTTAAAAGTTAATTCACAGAGAATTCCCTCCTTTTTGGACCTCTGTATACCTCATATTGAAATGGGGAGCCTTAATGTGGAAAAATTATGAAGTTTTCTTTGGGAGGGAGAATAGAACAGCAGAACATTATAGGAGTTGAGAGAGCTCAAAGAGCTCTGCATCAAGCAACCTGGGTATCCTGGCATATGAATCACAAAAGGTTAAAATATAGGTATAGTAAATGATTAAGAAAATAAATTTATTATTGTTTATTGCAAGAAAATGGAGTATAAAAGCCGGGATGTTTTGTTACATTTGTACAAACACTGTTAGTGAGACACTGAAGAGTATTGTGTATGGTTTTGCTCTCCTTTAAGAAAGGATATGAATGCATTATTTCAGGAAAGATTGACTGGACTGATTCTTGGTTGGGTGGGAGTGTTTCCTCTAATGAGGGAGGATTGAACAGGTTGGGGCCTTATCCGTTGCAGTTTGGAAGATTACGTGATCTGCTTGAAACACTCAAAATCCTGAGGGGATTTGACAGGATGGATGATGAGAGGATGTTTCTCCCTGTGGGAAATATTAGAACTAGGGGATGCAACTTAAAAATAAATGGTATTCCATTTAAGACATGGATGGGAAGATTTTTTTTCTTGGGTTTGCGTCTGTCGAACTCTCCCCTGGAGATTGGTGGCAGCAGGGTCACTGAATATTTTTAAGGCTGAAGTAAATAGATTCTTAATTAACAAAAGTGTCAAACATTATCAGGGGTAGGTGGGAATGTGAAGTTGAGACCACAATCAGATCAGTCATGATCTTATTGAATGGTGGAGTAGGCTAGAGGGGTCGAATGGCCTTGCTGCTCCTAATTTTTATGTTTGTGGGACAGGCAGAAGAGATATGGAGTATAGGGTTAGGATTGTTTGACAGCAAAGCCACTGAATTTTGTGCAATTGTGGGAACTTAATGTGCAACATTCTGAATCTAGTAAATGCTTGTCAGTTTCAAAACAATTGCCTTGGTTGAAAAGATGATGGTCTCGGTTCCTGCACTCATCTTGGTGACGGGCTTCTATGATGCAAAGCAAAATTCCATCCTTCTACCAATGCAAAAACACAAGCTGGTTGCAAGGTTAAGTAGTGTAGACTGGCATTGTCTTTTTTTTTTGCCAGATGTTTGATGAATTTGCATCTAATTTTATTGCCAAACAACGTACCTAAGTCATTCATTGTTTAGTTAAGTTGGCTTTCAGATTCATTGTTACCAGCTTTGTAATCGTGTTGAGACTTTTCAGAACTTCTATGAATTACTTCATCAGGGTCTGTTAAAGTCACACCGTTTGATGGGCTGGTAGCAAACACAATTTTACAGTTGCTGCTTCTGGTTTGTGATTTATACTGGCCCTGCGGTGTCCAAATATTTCAGTGTCTTTACCCAAGGAGCAGAAAAGCTTAGAACAAGAAATACTTACACATTTATTTAACACATTTGAGTATCTTTTTGAAATGTACTGGGTGAAGCCATAGGCTGCAGCCAGAGAGCATCATTGCTGGGAACTTGACTTGAGAATTGCAGTCATGGGAACACTTCTTCTTTGTCTAAAGTCAAAAGGTGAGAGAATATAGATGGGCAATGTACAAATCTGCGAATGAAACACTAAAGCCTAAGTTTTTGTGCCTAACCATGTCTGAGAATGTATAGATTGAATTGCAAGAAAGAAATGAAAGCAAAGTTTGTGTGTGCCTGTTGCTGAACAGCCCAGTTTAAAGCTCTTGTGGAAACATACTGGTACATTGAGTAGCCAATCACTCCCAGAGTCTGAGTACCGACTGTTGAATGCTGATGACTGGGTTCACACAGAGTCCTGGCATATGTGAGCAGTCGGGTTTTTTTAATCTTTTGATTTAATCATTTCGAGCTGAAACTATTAATATGCATCCCAAACTTGCATTCATATTCTATTAATGTGCCATAGTTGTTGCCTCCCAGTATAGAAAGACATTTCCATTTGCCACCCATGTTATGAATTCAAAATACCAGATATAATTATACTCAACTCCCAGGGCTCAAAGTAGGCAACTGTTTGAAACTTCGGCCAAACTTTTATATCTCTAATTCAGGTTTGAGATTGACTTGCTGTTTACAGACTTTCCTTGTAATGCAAGGAATGGGCAATGTAATGGGTTTTATTCTTGGATGTCTAGTTTTGCCAGCTTTTAAAATTATTCTGTACTTGAGAACCCAGGATTATGAGGTTTGATTGTTGGCAGCAAGTGTGTGTCTCAATCTTGTCCTTTTATATTTGTATGTATTTTGAAACTATGTAAAAATATTAATGGTTTTCTAGATTAAGTATTTGTTTTTATTAGTATCACTGGATGTGAGTACTACAGTAATTTAAAAAAATCATTAATGGGATATGGGTGTCGCTAGCTGATTCGGCATTTATTGCCCATCCCCAGTTTTCTTAGAACAAGGAACCCATGCATCCCAGACATTCTCTCTTCCAGATTCTTCCATCAGGCAAAAAGATACAAAAGTCTGTGGTCAGGTACCAACCGACTCGAACAGCTTCTTCCCTGCTGCCATCAGGCATTTGAATGGACTTGCCTTGCATTAAGTTGATCTTTCCATATACCTTAGCTATGACTGTAGTACTACATTCTGCGCTCTCTCCTTCTCTGTATGGCATGCTTCATCTATATAGCGCACAAGAAAAAATACTTTTCGCTTATATTGATACACATGACAATAAATCAAATCAAACTGGCTTACTTGGCTATTTTGACCCACTTTGCTGTGGGCCTAGAGTCACGTATAGGCTGGGCCATGTATGGTTGGCAGATTTCTGTCTCTAAAGGACATTATGGATGAAAAGGGAATGGTTTAGGTTAGAGGGTCATTGCTTTTTCTTAATTGGTCAGCGCAACATCGAAGGCCAAAGGGCCTGTTCTACACTGTTATGTTCTATTATTGACCTAGATGGGTTTTTACAACAATGGACAATGGTTTCATGATCTTGGTTAGAATTTTAATTTCAGATTTTTATTGGAATCAAATTTCACCATCTGCTGTGGCGGGATTCAAACCATGGCCTCAGAGCATTATCCGGGGTCTCTGGATTGCTAGTCCATTAATAATTCTACTAGTTCAGTAACATGAATACTGGTAGCGTAGTGGTTGTGCTACTGAATTATTAACCCAGTGCCTGACTTAATAACTAGAGTTTAAATTCCACCAAGGATTCAAATGAATCGGAGCCATTCTCTGATCAGAACTTTCCAGACACCTGACGAAGGAATAGGGTTTCTGAAAGCTTGTGGGATTACTATCAAATAAATTGGTTGGACTTTAACCTAATGTTGTGAGAATTTCTTACTGTGTTTACCCCAGTCCAATGCCGGCATCTCCACATTGTGGTTCAAAAAGGCAGCTTTAAGGAAAATTAGGCACTGGATGATAAATGCTGTTACTTCTACATTCTGAGAAAGAAAAAAAATCATTACTTCAGTCTTGCTACCTTGATTCCTATTGGTAACATTCAATGTTATAACACAGTTGCTCAGAGAACAAAGAACACAACAGCATGGGAAACAGGCCCCTTGGCCCAACGAGCCCGCACCGCCACCCCGACGCTCCAACGTCCACCCGCAATCCCTGTCCATATTTATAGATCTATGGATTAAAAACCAAATTTGAGACAATTTAGGGAGAATTTGCCTTGCCAATTAGCCTAAGAGCACATCTTTGGGATGTGGGAGGAAACCGGAGCACCCGGAGAAAACCCACCCAAGCACGGGGAGAATGTGCAAACTCCCACAGACACAGGCCCAAATCCATGTATTTGCATAGCACAGCGATAGTCACTGAGCTGTCGTGTTGCCCATCAAATGGTCCAGGTCAAGCATACGCTAACGACGTGAAGCAACATACTCTCAAAAAATCCCAGAGCAGCCCTCTCACGACCCATCGCGTGTATGCCCCTCGTTAGGCAACAAGGTGGACCGAAGTACCTGTAGGATAAGAACAAGTACGTCAATATCATCATCTATTTACACACTTCCCAGGGATCATGAGCCTTAGGAGTCCCTATTTTAAATCAGTTTTCTATACCCCTTCATTCCCATTCTGTTCATGTGCCCATCTAAGTATTTCTTAAATAACTCCAGAGTACCTGTCTCCACCACTTGGCAGTGCATTCCATACCCCCACCACCCTCTGTGTGGAAAAAACTCCCTCCAGCATCCAAATTATACCTTACCCCCCTCACCCTAAGCCCGTGACCACTTGTGCTATTCGAGTCCATCCTAGGAAAAAGCTTAACCCTGTTTACTCTATCTGTACCCCTCATAATCTTGTACACCTCTATTAGATCTCCTCTAAGTCTACGTCTTTCTAAGGAAAACAGTCCCATGAAAATAGTCCCAAGAACTACATATTGATTCTAGTTTATTCACATTGTTTTTTCGGTTGAATGTATATTACTATTCCATGGGTTTTCTCCCAAAATCTATTATTGTATATTTCTCCACTTAATTGCATATTCAATCTGTCTATTTCTGTTTTGGGACTTTTAGAAGAGCCAAATCATTAGTAGCTGGTTTGCTTCTGACTGAAAAGTCTGAGCCCAATTCCAAAATGGAAATCATAATTGAGGCCGACAATTGTGCAACAGACCACATTTGGGCACTTCATTTCACCATGTTATAAAAGGGATTTAGAGGCACAGGAGAAAGTATATGGAAGATTTATGAGGATAATGCAGATATGCTATTAAAAATCAGGAAAGGATCAACAGGTCTCAAAAAGATGGTGGAGAGTTGCACTACTTAAAAAAAATTCGCCAAGGGTGGTGGGAATCTGGAACGCACTTCCTCAAAGGGTGAGCCATAGAATCCCTGCAGTCCATCAAGTCAGCACCAACATTCTGAAAGCTCACCTTACCCAGCTCCTACCTAATGCCTGTAACCCTGCGCATTTAGCATGGCTAATCCACCTCATCTTGGGACTGAGGGAGGAAAACGGAACACCCAAAGGAAACCTATGCAGACACGGGGTGAATGTGCAGACTCTGCACAATGACTCAAGGCTGTAATCGAATTCAGGTCCCTGGCGCTGTGAGGTAGCAGTGCTAACCACTGTGTCACCATGCTGTTGTAATTGTAGAAAATGGTATAATCAATAATATGTGCATTGCTCCTTCCTTTCATTATTTGAAGCAAGCATTCACAGCCTTGGCTAAGTTAAAATCTAGCATCTTGAGCTAGTTTCACATCTTATTTTTATTCATGTATGTGCTGATTTGTGTAAACAGTCAATCTAGGATTGAATGTTGACTGTGTATGACTTCGCAGGTAGTCTTGCTGTAAGTAGTGTTGACAATTCTGTACAGTTTTGAATGTAAATGATCTGCTGTCTCCTACAGCCTAACATTTTGCCTTGTAATGTACTAGTAATATTTTTTAGCAAATGCCTAATTATCTTGTTTCAAATTTGAACAGATTTTGTAACACTAATTTTTCTTTGGGCTGGGTAAGTGGTACATTTTGGTATATAGCTGTACCTTTTAAATATTTTTACTGCGCATAACGATTACTTTTTATTAAAATCATATGTCAGTAGGCAAATGACTTTCAGATCCTCTGTAATACAAGCAAGTAAAACTTCATTGCTATATTAAATTCAGGAGACATGCCAGTTGCTGTTTATTCCTTTACCTTTCCGTTTCTTTGAGGTGTGGTTGAGAGCATCGTGTTTCCAGAATCTTCAAAACTCCTAAATTCAATGTCTGACAATCTCAAGATTAAACTCTCCTTGTAATGCTTGCACGTTACAGGAGCTGCAATATAATTATCTCACTCTGAAAAGCAACTTTGGATGTCTACTTATCTGAAAAACAAAACAGCTTATATGGCTGGTTCCACATCACAGTAACTTCATTGCAGTGTTAATGTAAGTCTACTTGTAACACCAGTAAATAAATATAATTCTCTGCCAATGGAAGCACAGATCCTTGCACTATGTAAATGCTAGTTAATTTTGAATTCAGGGCACTGCATTTTAGGCATGATGTTGAGGGCTTGCAGCGATTTACTGAAGTGAAGAGAATTCTTTGCGCTCAGTTGTTTAAACTTGAGAATTCTCTTCCCCGACGACAATGGAAGCTGGCTATTGAATCTTTCTAAGGCGGTGTTAGATATTTGATTGACAAAAATATAAGGAGTATGCAGGAAAGTAAGAGCTGAGGCCACATTGGGTCAACCATGATATTATCAAATGTTGGAGCAAATTCGTGGCCGAATGGCTCACTCGTTATTTGTATGCTTGTAGCAGGAACAATTAAGGGGCAAGAGGTGACAGGTATGTTACAAATCATGATAGGTTTTGGTAGCATAAATAAGGAGAAACTTCCTCATGGCAAAGAGTTGGGAATCAGAGTGGACAGATCTAGGGTGATTGGCAAAAGAACAAGTGGTGACATGAAGCCTTTTTTTAATGTGAATGGTCATCTAGAATTTACTTCCTAAAATGTTGGTGAAATTGAGCCTTGGAGTGAAGGTAGAGGAGATTTTAGCGGTGTCATTGAGGAGCAGGCATGATTCTCAGTGGCATTTTGCATATTCATCAGATGTACAATCTGAAATTCATCTCTGCCAAATGTTCATCGTTTGCTCATCAATGTGAAATTGGTTTTGAAGTAATTGAAGAAATAGTCATGTCGGTGAAGAGTTGTCAAGGTCATGACTGTTAAGTGGATCAGGGAACCAAATCTTGGAGCAAATGGATTTGAGTCTTGTGCGTAGTTGGGCCAATCCTCAGTTCTACTTTTGTCACAATGGTCTTGGTGTTATATATTGAATTATCTAAAGTTCTGGTTTAGGTGATGGAGGGACTGAGGGAATGCAATAATTCAAAGGAGATGATTTGGCTTTTTCTTTTTTGAAATCATTGCCACTCAGTGCAAGGTAACGTTACCCAGTACACATCAACTGAAGCCTGGCTGTTGACCAGATCCTGCTTTAGGCTGACGATGGGTTATTCTTTACTGGAAGAGTGTAAACTAGTAGATTTAAGCAGTGAGGGAGAGAAGTGAATTTAGAGGTGAGGTTTAGGGAAGAAATTTTAGATGGCTGAAGGATTGGTTGAAGGAATACTTTTCATTGAGGCAGGTTGAGGGTTCAAAGTTGTTTCCTGAAAAATCAACAGTGAAAATGCATTTCAGAAGGTAAATTATTGACCCACTGTCCTGAAGGTGTGAAATGTGCAATGTATATGGAAACTGTCCAAACTGTGCATTTGATGAATCACCTTTTGGTGTGTGGTGAATACCATAGTGGTTTTCTTCACGTAGAAGACACAGTAGCTTGGTTTTGATGCAGCAAAATCTCGAACAATAATTGATTGAGATAAATATTGACCAGAATAACACTCTTGCTCTTCTTTGAACTATTGTCAGGTTCTTTTACCTGCGAGGAAAGATGTGGCCTTGGTTTAATATCTTATTTGGAAGCCTTGTCAGTACTGCAGTAAAGTGTCAACCTTGTTTTACATATATACTCAAGTCCTGGATTGGGACTTGAACACAGAACCTTCTGACTCAGAGGCAAGAATGCTACTGACCCACAGCTGACATTAAAATGGAATGTTAGTATCCCCTACCGTGAACTTTTTCCGGCTTTGCTTCCACTGATTGTTGCTCCATGCAATGAACTGAAAAACAAAGAGCAGTCTCCCCTTTGAGAAATATCTAGCTGTTCCCTGAAAGCTGTAAATACCAGAGACTATGGTCATTTTAATCAATACCCTTGTGTTGCTTCACCAAAAAGGCTAATGTCTAAATGTGATGGATTTTATTTTTACTTGTACTGAAGTAGTCATCTCTCTTTACACCCTTCATTTATGGTATAAAACGCTGCTGTACTCCAGCATACAAGTTGCATGTTCTGACTTGTTTCTGACGGTTGCCGCCCAGTTCAATTTTAAGAATTTAACATGCAGCTAAACGTGATTAGCCTTTGTGATGCAAAGGTGAAAGGAGATTTCTGCTCCTTTGCAACTCTGCATGGGGCCTACAACCTGCCCCATAACATTCCACCCATTCAGTGTTGGGTTTTGAACAAGCAAGGTGATTACGGCATTCTTTCTTTGCTCCTCTCTGTTCAGCAGAATCCTATTCTTTGTTTACTTAATCTGACTGAACTTCATTTGTGAGTTGGACAAGTTGACCACTTAATCTTCCAGTTATTGACAGTTTGGACATTTATTTATTTAAAATCGATTCATTAATTCAAACAGTTTGTTGCCCCACCCCAGTGTTCAGTGAGCACATGTGGGATGTTTCCTTGGCCTGTCTTTTGTCTGAAGGTTGATACTGCGTGCAGAGGTGCAGAAATTTAAAATAAACCATTCTTGTTGAAATGACCAGATGACTTCAAGTTATGATCAGATGCTTTGAACAGTCTGAATTGCTATTTAAGCTCAATTTTAATTTGAGTCAATAAAGTTTTCATTGAGTGTGGGCAACAAACCTACCCCTTTTAGTATGCTGTAGTGCATTTATCCTTATCCAGACAAATTATGCTTGCTTTAGTTATTCTCATCATGCATTGCTGTTTGTAATGGAAGTACGGAAAGAGAGTTCCCAATGAGATCTGTTCTGAAACATACTTTTATGTTGATGTCTATCAGTTTGTCTTTGAGTTTATCCAAAGATATATATTGCCAGTTTCATACTTGTCTGTTCAAGGTAAGCTTCATGTGTTTAAAGTTGAATCTTTAAACAGGAGCCTTTCAGGATCATATTTTAGCTTTTTACTTGACAGTGTTGGTGGGCTGCTTTTACTTATTAGCCCCTGATTATGCATGAAATGAAAATGTAAAATAGACAATCCAATGGCAATGTTCATAATTCAAATCTTCTTTCTATGCAAGTTCAATATTGGGGTCTTTTCAAAGAGTTTGCTATTTATTGCTGCTCCATATTCTCATTTCCACTACTCTGGCTGTCAAAGGGGCTTTCAACCATAGGGTCCATACAATTCTGTTCCCACACAATGTTTGCAGATATGTCTGTGCGTGAACACACAGTTTCTGGCAGGGACAATGGAATGGTGACCAGAAAGCAGCTAGTCTCTCTAACACAGTGTATATTAACAAATGATCAATTAGATTTTAAGAAGCAATTCATAATTATTTCAAGTTCATCATTAAATTTCAGCATGTTTACAAAGTTTCAGGTGTAATCCCAGTTTTGATTAGACCATTTAGAACATAGAACATTACAGCGCAGAACAGGCCCTTTGGCCTTCGACGTTGCGCTGACGAATTAAGAAAAAGCAATGACCCTCTAACCTAAACCATTGCCTTTTCATCCATAAACTTATCTACTAACCTCTTAAACGCCACCAAACTTGGCGCATCTACAACTGCAGCAGGCAGGGCATTCCATACCCTTACCACCCTCTGGGTAAAGAACCTACCTCTGACATCCGTCCTATAACTACCACCCCTTAATTTAAAGCTATGTCCCCTCGTGCTAGCTTTCTCCATCCTAGGAAAAAGGCTATCACTGTCCACCCTATCTAAACCTCTAATCATCTTATATGTTTCAATAAGGTCTCCTCTTAGCCGCCTCCTTTCTAACGAAAACAACCTCAATCCCTCAGCCTCTCTTCATAAGACCTGCCCTCCATACCAGGCAACATCCTGGTAAACCTCCTCTGTACCCTCTCCAATGCCTCCACATCTTTCTTATAATGCGGGGACCAGAACTGTACACAATACTCCAAGTGCGGCCGCACTAGAGTTTTGTACAGTTGCAACATGACGTTGCGGCTCCGAAATTCAATCCCCCTACCAATAAAAGCTAAGACTCCGTATGCCTTCTTAACAACCTTATCGACTTGATTGCCAACTTTCAGGGATCTATGCACATGTACACCAAGATCCCTCTGTTCTTCAACACTATTAAGAGTCCTACCATTAGCCCTATACTCTACACATTTGTTATTCCTGCCAAAGTGAATTACCTCACACTTTTCCACATTAAACTCCATTTGCCACTCTCGGCCCAGCTCTGCAACTTGTCCAAGTCTCTCTGCAAACTAGAACACCCCTCTTCACTATCTACCACTCCTCCGACTTTGGTGTCATCCGCAAATTTACTAATCCATCCTTCAATACCCTCATCCAGATCATTTATGAAAATTACAAACAGCAGGGGCCCGAAAACAGATCTCTGAGGTACACCACTTGTCACTGAACTCCACGATGAGTAATTTCCATCAACCACCACCCTCTGTCTTCTATCAGCTAGCCAATTCCTAATCCAATTAGCTAAATCACCCTCTATCCCATACATCTGCATTTTCTGCAGAAGTCTTCCATGGGCCACCTTATCAAACGCCTTACTAAAGTCCATATATACCACATCAACCGCCTTACCCCCATCCACCTCTTTAGTCACTTTTTCAAAAAACTCAATGAGGTTAGTAAGGCACGACCTACCCTTCACAAAACCATGCTGACTATCCCCAATCAATTCGTTTCTCTCTAAATAACTATAAATCCTATCCCTAATAATTCTTTCCAATACTTTGCCCACATCAGAAGTAAGACTCACCGGTCTATAATTCCCAGGACAGTCTCTATTCCCCTTCTTGAACAATGGGACCACATTCGCTATCTTCATAACTTCATTGCTATAACTTCATAAGTCATACAGATATACCAAGGGGAGTTACAGAACCAAGAGATCTATGGGTACAGGTTCATAGCTCCTTGAAAGTGGAGTCACAAGCGGACAGGGTGGTGAAGAAGGCAATAAGCATGCTTGGTTTCATTGGTCAGAACGTTGAATACAGGAGTTGGGAACGTCTTGTTGAAGTTGTATAAGACATTGGTAAGGCCACACTTGGAATATTCTGTACAGTTCTGGTCACCCTATTATAGGAAGGATATTATTAAACTAGAAAGAGTACGGCAAAGATTTACTAGCATGCTATTGGGACTTGATTGTTTGAGTTATAAGGAGAGGCTGGATAGACTGGGACTTCTTTTCTCTGGAGTGTACAAGGCTGAGAGGTGATCTCATAAAAGTCTATAAAATAACGAGGGCCAAAAGTCAGCTAGAAAGTCAATATTTTGTCTAAAACTAGAGGACATAAGTTTAAGGTGAGAGGGGAGAGATACAAAAGTGTGCAGAAGGCAATTGTTTCTCACAGTGGTGAGAATGTCTGGAATAAGATGCCACAGGTGGTAATAGAGGCAGGTGTCATTTTATCTTTTAAAAAGCATTTACAGTTATATGGGTGGGATGATTATAGAGGGATATGGGCCAAATGTCGGCAATTGGGACTAGTTTAGGGGTTTAAAAAAAAAGCAGCATGGACAAGTTGGGCTGAAGGGCCTATTTAGAATATAGAGAAACTACAGCACAAACAGGCCCTTCGACCCACAAGTTGCACTGATCATACCCTGTAACCCTCAATCCTATTAAGCCCTATGTACTCTCCCAAAAGTCTCTTAAAAGACCCTATCGAATTTGCCTCCACCGATACTGGCAGGCGATTCCACTCATCCACCACCCTCTGAGTAAAAAAAAACTTACCCCTGACTCCTCCTCTGTACCTATATTGTTTCTGTGCTGTAAACTTCTCTCTAACGTAAGAAGGCTAATGGAATGTTATCCTTCATTATGAAAAGAATTGAACATAATAATGCTGGCATCTTCACATTGAAGATGGGTTAGAAAGATTGAGCTTGTTCCCACTGTAGTTCAGAAGGCTGAGGGCGTGACTTAATTGAGGTATATATGATATTGATGGGGTTGACGTGGAAATTATGTTTTCCCTTTTAAAATTAGGAGTTGTTCCTTTCAGACATATTAGTTTTTTTTTTGAGGGTTGTGTGACTTTGGAACTGTCTTCAGAAGCTGTGGAGTGGGAGGATCATTGAATATTTTTAAGATCGTGGTTGATGGATTCTTGCAAGCAAGAAAATCAAAAGTCATCAGACATAGATGGGAATGTCAAAGTACAAATAGATCAGCCATTATTAAATGGCAGAGCAGGGCCGAGTGGCTGACTTCTACTCTTAATTCAAATGTTTATATGTTCACTCAGTAGCAGAACACTAGCCTCAGATGTACGTATGTTGTAGCTGCCACTATCATCTAATTCTATCTCTATTGTAACAGGTGTTGGAGTGTAATTTTACACAGGTTGAATCTCTCATTAAAATAGCAGAGAGGGAACCAAATACAGGTGGAGTGTCCATTATCCAAAATCTTCGGGGCCGATCACATTTCAGATAATTTTGCATACAGCATAGAGAACTGGGCCTGCTTGTATTACAATTAAGCTCAGGATAATCTAAAGTAAATAAAGAAAGATGTATTGATACAGGGTACCTGGAGTAAGTTCTCACTTGTGGTATGATCCACAATTCTGTTTCTTGGAGAGGGTTCATATGTTGATATATTGACAAAAACCTAGACTTCTCGTGCTAAAGGTTGGATGTGGCTGGCAAGGTTAGTGTCAGCCTGGGTCAGGGACTTGCTGCACTAAAGGTTGATGGGTTTTAAAAAAAAAAAAATGCAATTTTTTTGGATGTCTTTGGATTTCTGATTTATGGATGAAGTATATGTAACGTTTATTAACACTTTGGGCAGTTATAGTTATTTTTTGAATTGTCCTATTTATATATCAGTCCAAATACTACTTTACACAGTAAAGTATTCATTTAATGTCTTCAACATGAATGTTTTGTGCTACTTTGAAAATATTTTATGCCAGACTTTGCCAGAATTTCCAAGCTTCAAGTGATATGCAGATCTTCATGGTAGTTGACAAAATGCAAACAGAAGGTCGTTTGAATAAAGTGGATTGAAAATCATCAACTTCTTTCTCATCCACCCGCCCCCCCACCCAACCACCTTCTAACCACCACAGCATCACTGTGACAGGAATGAAACACTGGTTGCTAGGTTTTACAATATATTCCTACTTCAAACAAATATGTTGGTAAAGTACAAGATTGAAACAAGTCTCAACAAACAAATGGATTAGTTTGGAAGTGAGAAGTCTCACTGGAAGTACAGACTGCCTTTCATAGGTTTTCTCTCGAGTATGTTATTTAATTGCAATAAGTATTACCAAAACACATTGTCAAATACATTTGGAGTCGATCATCCTTATGACTATGTTCAGTATGAGACCTGGATATTTATAAGGATGAACTATTTTAAAAGTGCTGAGCTTAATTTTTGTGGGCAGATTGGAAGCTCCTCACCTTTTTTAAAGTGAGCGAGTAAAGAACGAAGAAATCCCGGTGTATATTAGACATAATTGGTGAAATATTAGTGGGTATTTAGTTAATGAGGAGTACAGGGAGGATTTAGGGTATAGCATTGTTTGATTTTCAGAGTATTCATCAAGTTGCTTGGCAACTAGCTCCTAGAAACACGAGTGGACGAGGTCTCCCATGGCAACTGCTGTGATTTAGCAAACAATGTGAGCTAGCACAAACACAGTCAACCACTTGGCTTGATTTTAATTGAACATCTGTATGTGTTTTTCTGTGATTAAATGGTGTTTGTTACACATGCCCATGATAGATGTGCAAAGGTAACCCCCCATTAGAATCTGTAGTAAGGTACGGATAAATATTCAACCAAATAAAGGTGCCTAGAGTGGTAAATAAACACCAGACTTTCAGAATGTGCAAGACTGGTACTTGTTGCTTTGGTGTACTGAAACTGGATCAAAATATTAAATGTTTGCAACAACTATACTTCATCCCTGATTGCCAAGAACACTTAGACACTTTCTCATGTCTTGCAACCTTAGACATGAGGGGCAGAACGGGTGGCACAGTGGTTAGTACTGCTGTCTCAGTGCCAGGGACCTGTGTTCGATTCCTGGCTTGGGTCACTGTCTGTGTCGAGTCTGCATGTTCTCCCTGTGTCTGCGTGAGTTTTTTCTTGGTGCTCTGGTTTCCTGCTACAGTCCAAAAGATGCGCAGATTAGATGCGTTGGCCATGCTAAATTCTCGCTCAGCATTCCCTGAACAAGTACCAGCGTCTGGTGATGAGGAGATTTGCACAGTAACTTCATTGCAACATTAGTGTAAACCTACTTGTGACACTAATGAATAAACTTAAAACACTTTATTCACTGCCATCTCTGGGTATGTGTCTGTGGATGTAGAGAGACACATTTTAGTATTTGAAGGGCCAGGTTCAGATTGTACTGTGGTGCTATGATTGACTGTGGTGAGGAGCTATGATTGATCACAGTTTCTCAGAATAGCAGAGGCTGTGAATGGTCAGATCTGTCAATGTTATTGTTGTTGATACCATATGCTGTTGATGTTAATGGTAGGACAGCTCAGCTTTGTCCTTCACAGTTGAATATTAAAACGTAATGAGGGCCTGGATCTTCTAACAGTCATGATGTGGAGATGCCGGTGTTGGACTGGGGTAAACACAGTAAGAATTCTCAACACCAGGTTAAAGTCCAACAAGTTTACCACTCAACCTTCCATTCACCTGACAAAGGAACAGCGTTGTGAAAGCTTGTGGATTTACTATCAAATAAACGTGTTGGACTTTAACCTGGTGTTGTGAGACTTCTTACTGTTCTCAGTGACATGTAGAATTGAATTTGATGAGATGCTACATAACAGACTTGTGAGCAAAGGCAGAATATGTGAAATGAAAGGGAGAGTAGCAGCATGGATGCAAAATTGGCAGAGTGATGGGAAAATAGTGTTTTTTTAATACACGTCAGGGAGGCCTATAATAGAGTTCCTCAAGGGTTAATTATTGGATCGCTTGTCACTGCACAATGTAAAAGGGCAGTATATAAGCAGGCATAGAGGACTGGTTAGTTAACTGGAAACAGAATCTGCAGAAATGGATCATTTTTGGGTTGGCATGATATATAACAAATAGAACACTGTAGAAATCAGTTCAGGGGCCTCAACTAGCAGTGCTGGCATATGGAGGAATGATACAGCAGTTTGCCTCTTACCTTCAAGTTTATTCGAATAAAGCTCAGTAGAGAAACTCCTTATGGTTCACTCACATTAACTGTTCCAGCTGTTTCCATTGATTCTCATGGAAGTTGAGCAAATAATCATCACCTGCTTTTTAATAACAGAATTAGATTTAATGTAATTGCCAAAGCATGCACTTGCTGGGGCATTGACAAAATTCATGATCTATAGAAATAACTTGGATGAAGGGACTTAACTGTGTGATTGCTAAATTTGCTCATGACCCAAAGATGGCTAGAACAATGCGCTGTAAAGAGGAAATGAGTCTGCAGAGGAATATAGATTGTGAGCGGACAAAACATTTGATAGCTAGAGTATAATATGAAAATGTGAATTTTTCCGTTTTGGCAGGAAGACTAGAAAAGCAATATCCTATCTAAATGGTGAAAGGTTGCAGTGCTGAGGTGCAGATAGATCTGGTTGATCTTGTATATGTCAATGTGTATAGCTTCTGTCTCCTTCATTTAATAAACATTACCTCAATTCCTTCCTGGAAACAAGGAGAGGTTGAACCTCTATCCACTGGAGTTTAGAAGAGTTAGGTGATCTCATTGAAATGTTAAGTTCCCTGATGATCTTTTGTAAGAGTGGATATTTTTTCTTATGGGAGGGACTAGAACTTGGGGAATATCGTTTAAAAAGTCTCCCATTTATAATGATGAGAAATTGAGTATTTTGTGAGCTTGTGGAATTCTCTTCCTCGGTATGGTGGAGACAGGGCATTGAATATTTTTGATTAACAGAGGAGTTGAAGGTTATTGGTGGGGTAGGCAGGAAGAAAATGGATTAGCCATGGTCTTATCAAACATCAGAGTAACTGCATAGAACTGAGTGGCCAATTGCTCCTAATTTTTGTTTGTATAATCCTTGCTCTTCCTGGTAAATCTTTTACATTGTATAAATATATATTAATGATCTAGACCTTACTGTATAGGGCAGATTTTAAAATCTGTGACTGATGCAAAACTTCGTAGTGTTATGAACTTTGAGAGTGATGGTTTTGAACCTGATAAGGGTGTAGATGGCTGGGTGGAATGGGCAGACAAGTAGCAGATGAAAAATTTAATGCAGAGAAATGTGTAGTGTTTTTAATTTTGATAGAACTTAGACAAAATAGAATGATAGGTATATTGATGTACCAGATTTCAAATTGTGACTTCTTGGATGTCCTCTGGATGTCTGCATTGAGGAGATATTTGTATAACTTGGAACTGTTTCAGTGTGTCCTCTGCCAACTCTATTGTAAGGACGATCCTGAAAAACCTCTATAACTGGTCCTGAGACTTGTAGGTCTTGTTTTGAATGTTTTAGATATGCTGCATTGCCCAGCCTTCTGGCATCTGTTGTTTCTACCTTTCAGTCTGCTCCAACAAAACAGCTAACCATTGAAAAGGGGAAAGAGATCCTGGCCAGAACACTCACTTTGCCTGCCATGGAATCGATGCAGGTGAGGGTCTGACAAACAAAATCTCTGATCTTGGGTGAGAATTTTCAGTCTCACCCGAGTGAGGCCATAAAACCCTACCCACTATTTCTGAATGGAGGAGTGAGAGACGTGATTCTGGCAGATTTTAACTGCGGAAGATTATTGGAGCTTCTGTTGTGATCAGCCAGATCATTGAACAAAGAACAAAACAGCACAGGAAACAGGCCCTTCGGTCCAACAAGCCCGTGCCACCACCCCGATGTTCCCATTTCTACCCGTGATCCCTGTCTATGTTTATAGATCTATGTATTAAAAACCAAATTTGAGACAATTTAGGGAGAATTTGTTCCGCCAATTAGCCTAACAGCACATCTTTGGGATGTGGGAGGAAACTGGAACACCTGAAGAAAATCCACGCAAGCACGGGGAGAATGCGCAAGCTCCCACAGACACAGGCCCAAATCCATGCATCAGCACAGCGATAGTCACTGAGCTGTCATGTTGCCCATCAAATGGTCCAGGTCAAGCGTACACTAACAACGTGAAGCACTAGGATACTCTCAAAACAAAAATCCAAGAGCAGCCCTCTCACGACCCATCACGTGTATGCCCCTCATTAGACAACAAGGTGGATCAAAGCACCTGTAGGATAAAAACAAGTACATCAATATCATCATCTATTTACACACTTCCCAGGGACTCCCAAGGCTCATGATCCCTATTTTAATTCAGTGTTCTATACTCCTCCATTCCCATTCTGTTCATGTGCCCATCTAAGTATTTCTTAAATAACTCCAGAGTACCTGCCTCCACCACTTTACTTGGCAGCGCATTCCTTGCCCCCACCACCCTCTGTGTGAAAAAACTCCCTCTAGCATCCAAATTATACATTACCCCCCTCACCCTAAGCCATATCTTTAAGTATTTACACTGCAGTCCACAATAATTATTACAATGATAGAAATCAATATGGGTGCAAAAGTTGAAACTAAATTAAAATTCACTTCAGAGTAAGGATAATTTTTACCCGAGTTGAATGAGTGCAGGACCAAATTTTCCCTCAAGCTGCTTCAGGTTCACAATCAGCAGCAAGTATGGAAAAGGAACGGCATGTGAGCTAAAGTGCATGAGCCTGATTACAGCAGTGGTAGTATTTGGGGGGGGGGGGATCCAGGTGGCCATGGGGAGGGTCAGGGGACATCTTTTTTAAAAGCTGCTGTTATGTTCTATTGGCCCAATGAATTGACATCTTTTCAAATGGATTCTTAACCATTTGACAGGTGATTGTACAGTATTTTGTGATTAATGGTTGTCTTCATCACTTATTTTGCAGCTGTGGGCGTAATAGATCTTTCAAAAAAAAATTAGATTCCATGCATCTGAGGAATCTTTTAGTGTATTAGTGTATTTAGTGGATGTTAGGAAAGAGGATGTGTTAGACCTGTTAAATTCTATCAAGATTGATAAGTCACCGGGACCAGATGGGATGTACCCCAGGTTATTGTGGGAGGTGAGGGAAATGGTTGCAGAGCCCCTGGCGATGATCTTTGCGTCGTCCATGGAAACGGGAGAGGTTTTGGAGGATTGCGGATGTGGTCCCTATCTTTAAGAAAGGGAACAGGGATAGTCCAGGAAATTACCAACCGGCGAGTCTGACTTCAGTGGTTGGTAAGCTTATGGAGAGGCTTCTGAGGGATAAGATATATGAACATTTGGAGAAGTTTGGACTGATTAGAAATAGTCAGCATGGTTTTGACAAGGGCAGGTCATGCCTTACAAGCCTAGTTGAGTTCTTGGAAAATGTGACTGAACACATTGACGAAGGAAGGGCGGTGGACGTAGTGTACATGGACTTTAGCAAGGTGTTTGATAAGGTCCCCCATGCAAGGCTTCTGGAGAAGGTGAGAGGGCATGGGATTCAAGGGGCTTTGGCCTCTTGGATCCAGAACTGGCTTGCCGGCAGAAGGCAGAGAGTGGTTTTGGATGGGTCTTGTCCTGCATGGAGGTCGGTAACCAGTGGAGTGTCCCAGGGATCTGTTCTGGGACCCCTGCTGTTTGTCATCCTCATAAATTGGATGAGGAAGTGGAGGGATGGGTTAGTTAGTTCGCTGACAATATGAAGGTTGGTGGTGTTGTGGAGGGATGCCAAAAGTTGCAGCGGGACATAGACAGGATGCAAGACTGGGCAGAGAAGTGGCAGATGGACTTCAACGTGGATAAATGTGTAGTGGTCCATTTTGGCAGGAATAATGGGATGAAGGAGTACAATGTAAGGGGTACGAGTCTTAGCTGTGTTGTAGAGCAGAAGGATCTCGGGGTCCGGGTCCATAGGACTCTTAAATCGGCCTCATAGGTGGAGGAAGTGGTCAAGAAGGCGTACGGTGTACTGGCCTTCATTAATCAAGGAATAGAGTTTAGGAGTCAGGGGGTAATGATGCAGCTCTATAAGACTCTTGTCAGACCCCAGTTGGAGTATTGTGCGCAGTTCTGGTCGCCTCACTATAGGAAGGATGTAGAGGCTACTGAGAGGGTTCAGAGGAGATTTACAAGGATGCTGCCTGGATTGGGAGGCAGGCCTTATGAAGATAGGTTGAGGGAGCTGGGACTCTTCTCACTGGATAGACGTAGGTTGAGAGGCGACCTGATAGAGGTTCATAAAATGTTGAGAGGAATAGATAAGGTGGACTCTCAGAGACTATTTCCCCGAGCTGAAATGGTCAGTACGAGAGGATACAGATTTAAGGTGCAGGGAAGCAAATACCAAGGAGATGTCAGGGGTAGGTTTTTCACTAAGAGGGTGGTGAGTGAATGGAACTGACTGCCGTCGGAGGTTGTTGAGGCAAACTCACTGAGGTCTTTTAAAAGACTTCTGGATGAGTATATGGAAAAAATTAGGATAGGAGGTTATAGATAAGTCTGTGGATTGGTAGATGTGATCGATGCAACTTGTGGGCTGAAGGGCCTGTTTGTGCTGTATTGTTCTATGTTCTATTCTCTTGGCCTTGATGTCTAAGGGGCACCTCAGCATCGAACTGCATTGTGAACCAGCACAGTGCACAAACTTGTGTTTGTGTAATTGTCTAATCAAGACTTCGTGTTCATTAACATTTTGAGAAGCAGCTAATGATCCACTTCAGCCATCAGCTCAGAAAGCTGGCTGTCAGGATGTCTCTGTCTCTGCTTGTTTTCTTTCTTTCACTGGAATTGAAGGTCATTGATGCAGACCAGATATTTGGAATACAAAGGCTTTAAATCTAGGGGATTCATAGAATCATAAATTCCCTACGATGCAGAAGGCATGCAAAAATTCAGCCCATTAAATGTGTACTGACCCAGGCCCTATTCTTGCAACCCTACTGTTTACCCTGCTAATCCCACTGACACAACCATCTTTAGAGTGTGGGAAGAAACTGGCGTACCTGAAGGAAACCTGCGCAGATATGGGGAGAATGTGCAAAATCCATACAGACACCCAAGGTTAGAATCGAACTCAGGATCCTGCCACTGAGAGGCAGCAGTGCTAACCACTGTTGAAGGAGAACTAAAAGTTGATGGAACTAACTTCTTGTAATTAGTCGCAACAAACTTTAGGCAGAACTGTTTTAACATGAGCTGAATTTATATTTTAGAATTAAGTTGTATCTTAAAGAAGATAAAACCAGCTGCTGAATCCAACTTTGCTATTTTTCTCAAAGGAACATTTTGAATAAATGATTTTTTTTTAGGACTTGTGTAATTTGTTTTTGACAAGAGATTTATTTCCAGTCTGAAATTGTTAACTGGTTTTATTGAATGTTCCTGTCACTGTACTTATAGAATTAGAACATAGAACATAGAACAATACAGCACAGAACAGGCCCTTCGGCCTTCGATGTTGTGCCGACCAAAATAAAAAGCAATGCCCCTCCTAACTAAACCATTCCCTTCTCAAAAGTTTGAAACAAATGTTGTACAAAAGTAGATAAAGAGTTCATCTTTCCTTCTCCACTGAGATCCTCCTGTTTGGAGTTTTACTGCAGGACACTGCTGTGGTGCATGATGCTGATCACTATTGCACTGTTTAATTGTGTTCTAGCTTTTTTGACATGTAAGTAGTTGGAGTAGCACTAATGTGAACATAATAAGATTGCTGTCTCCATACTGGAAGCAATCCATCTGGTGCAAGAAAGCACAGATTTCAGCTCCACATTCTTGGTCTTGAGAATCACATTTTGAAACACTGCATCCTTTTTTGAACTGTAATCATGTCTTAATTTTAAATTTCCCACTTTTATAAAAAATTATCTTTTCTCAATTCAAAGCCAGCATAGATTTAATGATGCTGGTACTCAGTCCTTTAGTACATTTATTTTGCATTTCTTAGCTATGCAAGTAGTTTTATTTCCATGTTTGAAATATTTAAGTCTTCCAGGACACATCATTTTTAGCTTTGAAAGTAGAACGTTAATAGGTACCAAAATGTACAAGGGAGACGCTTTTCTGGAGATAACTAGATTCTCCTAGGATATCAATCTCCCTTTAAGTATGCAACCTCTTTCTATAATTTCACGATTTGCAATAGTTGCAGATTGGATGTTTATGTATTTAGTATTTTCATGTACCTTGGATTTTTTTTCCTTCCAACAAATTGAAGAAATGTTGAGTCCTATTAATTTATGTCCCATTGCACTAAGCACAAACTCAGCTTTTATTAAGGGCTCCTGAATTATAATTTACCTAGAGGACACAACCTAGACTCGAAGTTGGAGGTTTGCAAATGGCCAGTTGTGTACTCTAAGACTGACTCCATGTTCTAGATTTTCCATGATGTAGAGATGCCGGCGTTGGACTGGGATAAACACAGTAAGAAGTCTGACAACACCAGGTTTAAGTCCAGTCGATTTATTTGATAGTAAACTCACAAGCTTTCGAGGTTCTCCTCTCCATCAGGTGAATGAGGTGTTCTCCAACCAGCGGAGAGCTCTCCACAGCACCCACCTTGTTAGACCCATTAAGAATAATATATGCTTCACCTACATCACCTCTTATTCTTTTGAAGTACAGGAATGAGGGGCCTAGTCTTCTTGATCTGCCAGGCCAAATATCTTATCCCTCAAACTCGTGTAGTGAACACTTATTGCATTCTATCTAGGGCAAGTGAGTCCTTGGGTAAGGCTTACTCTGGTAATTTGTAAACTTGGTAGAATTAGATAAATGTTCAACTGTTGTTGTTAATGTTTATGCCACTTTTTCTGTGGGGGTTGTTATGTCTTAAGGGAGTGTATATTTCTAGTAAATTATGCATTTATTCTTAAAACCAGTCATTGTTCTTATCATTTCATTCAACATAGTTTCCAAGCTACCTTCCCCAACTTGCCCCTCATGGCTAAATATTTTGTTTCAATTTAGGTTTAAGACCTTAGTTTTGGACTTCACTAAATGTTCAAACGTGATAATTGTTTGATTATTCTGATCACTTTGTCCTAATGGCCCCTTTCCTGCAAAGTTATTAAGCCTTTCTCATTTAGATCTAAAGTAGTCTGTTTCCTAGTTGGTTCCTTGGCTATTTTATGAACTTGTTCTCCACATTGTTGCTACAAATGTGGTTTGCTCAGTCTACCTGAAAATTGAAGTCCCCCATGCTTCCTTAATTACCCTTTAATTTATGCACCTCTAACTTTTCTGATTTATACCCTCCCCTACACTACAGTTACAGTCTGGGGGGGGGTGGGTATTTGTAGGCATCTTTCACCACCCCCTGTATTTTCTGTTCCTCACTTTCCTTAACTTTATCTAAAACTGGTTTTCTCAGCTTAGATCTTTCTTTTTCAACTGTCTTTGTCCTGTCCTTTGTTATCGAGATGTGCTCAGTGCTCCTTCCACTCACATTGTTAGCCACTTTAAGACTTGAATAGCAGGTTAGGTGTTAAGATTCGCATTCTAATCTGTTATCAGTCTGTGCTGGTATGTGTGCTGTTGGAGACCAGAACACCTCATTCGCCTGACAAAGGCCATAGGTAGAAAGCTGTGAGTTTACAGTCAAATAAATTGGTTGGATTTAAACCTGGTGTCGTCAGACTTCTTTGTTATCGAGGCCAGATGCCACCACTTTCCTTGGTTCTCTTTTTTTCCCTTTTGCTGATCTCTTCTATAAGTCTAGGATTCTTCAAAATTTAGTTCCTAATTTTGCTCACCATCTTCCTTCTGCACCAAAGCATTTCTATCAATAATTCGTTTATCTATCTTTATTGCAAATGCTTCTCATTCAAATATTATGCCTTTGGCTTTGGCTTCTGAATATCTTTTTCCTGATGTCACCATGGTAAATATCCTTTGCTTTGTTGCCCTTGCACTTGTTGTCCCTTCTTGATAACTCTGCTCTTTGGCATCTCCCTTGTTGGTAAATTTTCCATCTCCTCTTTAACTGGACACAATTTAAGAAACAGCAACCTAAAGGGAAAAGCTCCCTTTTTCCCCAGTGGCTCTGTGCAACCCTTTACTTTAACCTTTCAGTGTATTTATTCCAATGAAAATTGATGTGTGGCTTGGCTAACAACCCAGAGGTTATTCATTTTGAGATTTAACTTTTTAATTTGGACTTTATTCCCCAAATTATCCTTGAAGATGGTGATGAGCCATTTTATTGAGCTACTATAGACCATAAGGTACAGATACATTCACAGTTTGGGAGAGAGTTGGTGATGATGAAGGAACGATTCCAAGTCAGGATGGTGAGTGAATTGGAGGGGAACTTGGAACTGGTGGAGTTCCTGTGTGTCTGCTGCTCTTGTCCTTCTAGGTGGTTGTGGTTTGGAAGGTGATGTTTGAAGGATCTTTGAGTTGTTGCAATGGTGGTACACATGCTGTTGCTTTATGTCTTTTGATAGAGGAAGTGAATGTTTAAGAAAATGGTTGGGGTGCTGATGAAATGGGATGTTTTGCTCTGGATGGTGCTGAGATTTGTGTTGTTAGAACTGCCCTCATCAAGAAAAAAAAGTATTCCATCATGCCTTTGACTTGTGCCGTGTAGATGGTGGACAGACTTTAGGGAGTCAGGCAGTGAGTTACTCGCTGCATGATTTCCAAGCTCTGATCTATTCTTGTTGGTATTCATATGCCAGTCCAATTCAGTTTCTGATCAATGGTAACCCCAGGATATTGATCATACCATTAAATGTCGTGGGGGAGATGGTTAGCTTTTCTCTTGGAGATAGTCATTGCTGGTATTTGTGCAGTATGAATGTAAATTGTCACTTGACAACATTCAGGCTTGAGTTGATCAGATTGTACTGCATTTGGACATTGCTTCATTATCTGAGGAGTCATGGATCATATGAAGATTGTGCAATATTCCCACTTCTGATCTTGTGATGAAGGAAAGAAAATTAAGCAGCTCAGATGATTGGACTGAGGACATTACCCTGAGGAACTTATGCAACCATATCCTGAGATTGAGATGATTGACCATCAGCCATCTTCCTTTGTGCCTAGGTATCACTCAAATCAGTGGAGAGTTTTCCTCCTTCATAAGTCCTTAAGATATAGGGACAGCGTTAGGCCATTCGGCCCATCGGGTCTGCTTTGCCATTCGATATTGGCTGATATGCTCCTCATCCCCATTTTCTTGTCTTCTCCCCATTACCAATTGAAAATCTGTTTAACTCCAAATTATCCTAGCATCCATCACACTTTGGGATTGCAAATTCCACAGATTCACAACTATTTGAGAGAAATAGTTTCTCTTCAACTCTGTTTTAAATTTGCTACTCATTATTCTAAGACTATGATCTCTTGTCCTAGAATGTCCCACAAGAGGAAGCATCTGCTTCATGTCTTCTTTATCCATATCTTTTATCATCAATGCTTCAATTTTATCTCCCCTTGTTCTAAATTCCAGAGAGATAGGTCCAAACTTTTGAAATCTCATACGACAAACCCCTCGTCTTTGAAGTCAATCTAGCAAACCTCCTCTGAGCTGCCTCCAATGCCATTATACATTTCAAAGAACAAAACAGCACGGGAAACAGGCCCTTCGGCCCAACGAGCCTGCGCTGCCACCCCAATGTTCCCACCTCTACCTGCGATCCCTGTCCATGTTTATAGATCTATGGATTAAAAACCAAATTTGAGACAATTTAGGGAGAATTTGTTTTGCCGATTAGCCTAAGAGCACATCTTTGGGATGTGGGAGGAAACCGGAGCACCCGGAGAAAACCCACGCAAGCACGGGGAGAATGCGCAAACTCCCACAGACACAGGCCCAAATCCATGTATCTGCACAGCACAGCGATAGTCACTGAGCTGTCGTGTTGCCCATCAAATGGTCCAGGTCAAGCGTACACTAACGACGTGAAGCACTAGGATACTCTCGGAAAAGAAATCCAAGAGCAGCCCTCTCACGACCCATCGCGTGTATGCCCCTCGTTAGACAACAAGGTGGGCCAAAGCACCTGTAGGATAAAAACAAGTATATCAATATCATCATCTATTTACACACTTCCCAGGGACTCCCAAGGCTCATGATCCCTATTTTAAATCAGTTTTCTATACCCCTCCATTCCCATTCTGTTCATGTGCCCATCTAAGTATTTCTTAAATAACTCCAGAGTACCTGCCTCCACCACTTTACTTGGCAACGCATTCCATACCCCCACCACCCTCTGTGAAAAAACTTCCTCTAGCATCCAGATGGTACCTTACCCCCCTCACCCTAAGCCTGTGACCCCTCGTGCTATTTGAGTCCATCCTAGGAAAAAGCTTTCCTCAAATGAGGGGACTAAAACTGCGCACAATACTCCAGGTGCAGCCTCCCAATGCCTTGTATAGTTGCAACGATACTTCCTTACCTTTATGTTCTATTCCTTTAGCTACAAATGCCACCATTCCATTTGCTTTCTTTATTATCTGCTGTACCTACATGCTAGTTTTCTGTGACTCATGAACAAGGGCACACAGATTCCTCTGCATTGGAGTGCCCTGAAGTCTCTTTCAATTTGAATAATAAGTCGCCATCCCATTTTTCTGACCAAATGCATGACCTTTCACTTATCACATTAAACTCCATCTGCCTTCTCTTGGCCCATTCTGTTAACCTATCTAGATCTATTTGTTGAGTTCTTATTTCCTCATTGCAACTTACTGTCCCACCTATTTTTATCATCCACAAAATTGGCTGTTGAGCCTTCTATCCCTATATCCAAGTTGCTAATATAGATTGTAAATAGCTGGGGCCCAAGGACCGAACCCTGTGGCACCCACACTGGTTAATTTTTGCCATTCGGGGGGGGGGAAGAAACATTGATCCTGACTTTGTCTTCTGTCCATCAGCCTGTCCCCTATCCAAGCTAATAAGTTACTCCTAATCCCACATGACCTAACCTCCTGATTCCCATTGATTCCAGTTCTGCGAAAGTGACTTGATGCCATCTTTGAATGTTACCTTGATGTGAGGACAGTTTCACTCTCATCACCCTTTGTATTTAGCTGCTTGTCCATATTTGGACCAAGGCTGTAATGTGGTCAGGAGTTGAATGGCCTTGGTGGACTCCAAACTGAATATCAGTGAACAGGTTATTGCTAAGTAAGTGCTGTTGACAGCAAATAGGCCTGTATTTCAGTTTCTGTAGTAATTACTGGAGTGAGTGCAATGGAGTTGTGTTTCCTGGCCAATATTTATCCCTCAACCAATGGAACAAAATAGATTTTCTGCTTGTTTCTTTCATTGCTGTGTCACTTTTTCCTGCAAATTATCTTGAGTTTCTTGATCTTAAAAAAACATTCCAACTAAACTTCCAAATGATTTTATGGTGTCTTAAGATTGTGGAAAAAAGCTGTTACTTCATTTTCAAGCTTTGTAATTGGCCTGGTTGTCTTCTGAATTACAAATCATGATGAAAGCATGTTCAGTGTTTTGACCACAGTTCTCAGCAGTTCTGTACCACTGCTGCGTGGATTGTCTGTTTACAATATTTGCAACACTTTTCAGACTAACAGCTTGTTTGTCTTTTTGTAGAAACTAGCATGCAGAGTTCAGAGGGCTCTTCCGACTCGGCATCGACCGTGACCCTGCGGACATCTGCTGCTGGTCCACCATCTGTGCAGGCTGCTGTGGTACAGCAAGTGGCAGCTCCACAACAGGTGTGTATCTAGAGCAATGAATAACCAATATTATATGTGGAAATAGGTATGTAGGAAGACACAACTGTCCAGTTCCAGAAACACTATTGCTTCTCATCTACCAACCCTTAATTATCTATTTATTTATCTTTTGAATCTTTTTCTCCAATCTGGCTTCCTACACAGTGTTAATTGTGTAAATGCAGCTTGTGTGTGCAGGTGGTGAGGCAAGGGGCAGGGAAATCCATGGGATAATTGTGCACACGCCAGAGGATACTTGCTGTCACTGGTGTGGTTGTTGCCGAGTTAGGCATGATACATTTGTAACATTGCACTTTGTAAATCTCAAACTGAATATAGAGCAACTTCTGATCTCCTTCAGCAGCTGGCTAGAATAATTTTGACGCTATAATGGAGTGGTTGCCTATAGGTGAAGATTGGGAACAATTTTTTTCAGAGAAGCTTACAATTCAAGCAGCTCTCGCTGAAGACTGGCTGAAAGCAAATAAAAATTGTCAGACTCTCATTACCCACTGATTCGGTCTGAGAACAATCTTAGGACAAGTAGAAGAACAAAGTGGAGATATGAACACAGGTAATGTCCCCACCAAAGAGCAAATGATGTTGCCCTGATATTGATACTTCTGAACAAAAGTACAATTTTGTAGCAAAGTATTTTATATTTTGTAATCAGTTGGATAGAATAAAGAGCAGTACGGCACAGGAACAGGCCTTTTGGCCCTCCAAGCCTGCGCCAATCATGATATCTGCCTAAAATAAAACCATATGCATTTAGAGTCCTTCCATTCCCATCCTATCATGCCCTTTAAATGCCACTATTATATCTGCTCCCACTACCTCCCAGGGTAGTGAATTCCACACACTTCAAATCTATGTCCCCTTGTACTTTCCTACTGAAGGAAAGAGTATCTGACTATCCAATCTGTCCATGTCACTTATCTTGTAAATCTCTGTCAGGTCACACTTCAACCTCCGTTGTTCCAGTGAGAACAAACTGAGTTTATCTAACTTCTCGTAACTAATACACTCCAGACCTGGCGACATCCCAGTAAACCTCTTCCATATCCTCTCCAGAGCATCCACATCCTTCTCGTGGTGTGGCGACCCGAATTGTACACAATATTCCAAATGAGGCCTAAGGTTCTGTACAGTTGCAGCATGACCTGCCAATTGTTATATTCAATGCTACGACCAATGAAGGCAAGCATGCTTTCTTGGCTACCTTTATCTACCTATGTTGCCACTTTCAATGATTGGACATGTATGTCCAGATCTCTCTGCTTGTCAATACTCCTAAGGGTTCTACCATTTACTGTATAATTCAGACACGCATTGGACATTGCCTCACACTTGTCCAGATTAAACTGCCATTTCTCTGACAGTCCTCTTCACTATCTGTGACTCCACCAATTTTAGTGTCATCTAAGAACTTACTATGTAGACCAGCTACATTTTCCTTTGAATCATTTACGTATACTACGAGCAGCAAAGGTTCCAAAACTAATGCCTGTGGAACATCGCTTTCCATTCAGAGAAGCATCCCTCTACTGCTACCCTCTGTCTTCAAAACCTAAGCCAGTATGTATCCATCTTGCCAGCTCTCCTCTGATCCTGTGTAACTTCATCTTTTGTACCAGTCTACCATGCGTCACCTTGTCAAGTGCTTCTCTGAAGTTTATGTATGCAACAACAGCTGCTTTTCTTTCACTGTCATCTTTGTCACTTCCTTAAACTCAATCAAGTTAGCAAGACACGACTTTCCAATCAGAATATTATTGGATTCCACCAACAAAACCTAGCATTTTAAATCTGAGTTAGAAAAGTAATAATAGGAGCAGGTAATATTCAAAGGGAGAAACACATTGTCTTAAAGTTGGATTTGCCCTTCAAAGATTATAACTTTAATGTAGTAGTTGCCATGGATCTAACACAGAAATATTTGAATTTTGCTTTTATAGATATGGCAACCAGATTTAGTCTTCAACAATAATACATGGGAAGGATCTAATGTTGATTGTTGAAGTCCTGAAGATATGGATAGGAACTGGACTTGGGATATTGACTAAATTTCTGACTGATGATGGCTAAATTTCTCATTGATAATGGAGAGCCAGTGAATGGACTATTATGGGATGTACTGACAAATTTAAATATTGGTTAAATGTTCAAGATGGTAGCCAGGAGGTGATGTCCATGGGCTGGCAGTATGGGCTAACAGAATGGAAAATGAGAGCAAAGTGTGCGATCTAATAGCAAGTCTGAGAGTGACTTGTGTTGGAAAATAATCTCTAAGAATAAGTCTCTGACCAGTCAAGAGAATGTCTTGGAATCGCCGCTGTGAAAGACATTGTACAGGAATTATTCCTACTTCAATGAAGAATGCAGGAGCAGCACACAGCATACCTACAAACGAAGTGCCAACTCAGCGAAGTTATAAGGCAGGGCCATTTGTGGGCTAAACAAAAGCACTGTGCAATAGTCAGAAGAAAGCATTCACGATCAGTGGAATAGATGAAAACTCTGAATGATGGCAGACAGTTGTGGGTCAAGGAGTCTCTTACAAACATCCCCATCCTCAATAGTTGGGAAGCCCAGTACATCAGTGCAAAGACAAAACTGAATTATTTGCAATTGCTCTCAACCAGAAAATCTATCTCTATCCCCTTCTGAGGTTCCCAGCATTGCAGATCCTGGTCTTCGGCCAATCCAGTTCACTGAGCTATGGAGAAATGGCTGTATGATACAGCCCTGACAACGTTCTGGCAGTAGTTGACAAGTTGTGCCACTGAACTGTGCTCCTAGCCAAGCTATTTCACTATAGCTATAACATGGCATCTATCTATTTGATCATTGTGTAAAATTGCCCAGCTATCTCCTGTCCACAAAAAGATGTGATGTGTTTCACTGGCCATTTCTTTCATCAGTATAAATTCTGTCTCAGATTGGTCTTGCCTTGCTTCAGCTTCCATCTCTATTAAGGCAGCATTAACTGAAACTTCCAGTTCTCTGAAACTTCCCCATTGGCCTGCTACAACTTAGTTTTCCTGACATGAAACTTATCAGTAGCCTCTTCGTAGCAGGTATTCGAAATGAAATCCCTTCTACCTCTTTGATGTAACTTCACATTTAGGATCATTCAATAGCTCCACTATTTCTTTTTCCTGCTTACTGTGGACATTTTAATTATTGAAAATAAAACCCTCGATCTACATCACTTGTCTTTCTGTTATCACTTCTTTACCTCCTAATCTTTCATGTCAGCATTTTTCATTTTCTGTGCTTGAGTCTGTGCTAATAAATGTGTAAACCCAGCACTCTGCACATTGCAGCCACTGGCTTCCCTCAATTCTTCCAACATATTTCCTGAAATTTTGTTCTTTTCTTTCTCTACGTAATTGAAATTTCTAATCATTGAAATGTGTTTAACCTAAATAAATCTTCAAGTTACACGTTCAGCAATGCTGTGGTTGCTGCTGTCTTTTCATACTTTCACTAAAACTTTAAAGTTCAAGTATTTTCTCCAAGCCTGGACTTGAGTTGCTTTTTTTTTTTGCCTAGGGTGCTCGGGTGCATTGAAATTGTGCTCTGTAAGCATGATCCAATCCCCCAAGTTTTAGCAGCAACGCAAGGCAGCTGAATTAAGAAATTTTTCTTGAGCAATACTGTTAAATTTAGTCATTCAAAATTATTTGATTTAAACTCAAAGACAATCTTAAAAGTTATACTGAGATAAAACTCCGTTCCTTGTTTCATTTTTCTGTTTGCATGCCTGTTATATCCATTGTGCATTTGAAAAAGTAAATAGGATGGGGGATATGTTTGTATGTTTTGTGATTATGACCCTGCACTCCATCTTAGTTCCTGTACCCCTTCTTAAAAACTGTTTTCCTATTGCTTCCCCCCCACCACATTTTTCCACTGCAAATGCAATACTTCACATCCTCTGCATTAAATTTCATTTGCCATTTGCCATTTGCCATTTCACTGTTTGCTACAATTCAGTTTATCATTTGTAAGTTTGAAACTTTTGACCCTACATTTAAATCATTTAATATTTCTATCAAAGACAACTCTTACCTGTGGTGAATCCCACTTTATGCTTCGTCCTAATCTGAAACACAACTGATCGTTACTTTCAGACAATTTAGATCTATGCTTCAACCTCCCTGCTCATCCCAAGAGCTTCTGTTTTCTGCCTCCATCTATTGTGTGGTACTTTTTCAAAATGCCTTTTGAAAGTTTAATTCTCTACCTACCACACATCGACAATGGAGTTCCAGGATTTGATCCAGTAACACTGAAGAATAGGGATTTTTTTCAAAATCAGGATAGTGATAGGCTAGAAGGAGAACTTCTAGGTTCGGTGTTTCTAGGTATCTGCTACCCTTGTCCTAGATGGCAATGGTTGTTGATTTGGAAGGTACTGTTTAAGGAACTTTGAGTTCCTGCAGTATATCCTATAAGATCCTGCATACTGCTGTCACTGTTCATTGGAGGTGGAGGGAGTGAATTTATGGAAAGGATGCCAATCAAATGGGCTGCTTTGTCTTGGATGGTGTTGAGCTTCTTGAATGTTATTGGAACTGTACTCATGCAGGCAAGTGGAGAGTATTCCATCACATCCTGACTTGTGCCTTTATACATGGTGGACAAGTGTTGGAGTCAGGAAGTCGGTTAATCACTGCAGGATTGCTAACCTCTGACCTTCCCTTATAGCTATAATGTTTATATGATAGTCTAGTTCTGTTTCTGATCATGGTGACCCCCAGGATGATGTTGGTGACAGATGCTGAGGCACTGTATTTGTAGGTGTCACACAATTAAATTCCAAATTAAGGGAAATACTTTGCCAAGCTTCTCAACAGTTTATGACTCTCCAAGAACTTGTTGGAAGATAATAAAGGTGGCTGTTCAAATATGGAACATTTTGAATCAAATTTAGGTTCTGGTTGAAAACGTCAGCAAAAGTGGGCAAACTATCATAGTGCATAGTCCATGTTTGTTTTGTATGTAATCTCTGGTGTCTTTCATTTTTGTGTGGAGGCGTTTTGTCTATTTGTACTTGCAGCTGATATGCCAGATGACATTTACAAAGATTAACACAGGTTAGTTTATTACTGTTAGCTTTTATTAAGAAGGAACCCGTTGTCAATTACCTAGGAAACTGTCTAATATAGATTAGAAAGAACTGAGTTAAGGGCTGATTTGGAGATTTCACTACTAAAAGGTAAAATATTGTTTGCAATAGTGTGTATTGGGATAAAATTCTCAAATGCATTGTGCATGTCTGTTGTATTATTATTGATTACTACTTGCAATAGAGGTTTCTGTTTCTCTTAAGCCATTATTAGATAGCCCTCCATATGATAGTGGCTGAGAATATTTGACAATTTAAAGCAGTTGCACTGAAGTTTTAAGTAACAAACATTCTCATGTGAGATTCTGAAAGTTCACAAGCCTGTGAAATTTAAAAAATGTATAAAAGGAATTTCTTTATCTTGGAGTAAGTCATTGTGTTGCTTCTTCATGCTGTGGTTAGGCGACTTGTTACATTAAAGTCAGTATGTTATGTCCTTTTCATTTGATGTATTGGTAACGCCAATGATCAGATGATTTGTAGGATTGAATGTGGATAGAAATTTCCGTATTCCAAAAAGTGATGTGATATATGCTTTATATCCTTTGATTCTTATGTATCACTTTATCATTGTGAATCTAAAATTCTACAGAATTAGCCAGTCTGAAAAATTGATCTCAATTCTGATCATCCAGTAGTAACCTTTAGCACTCTTGGATTAAGTGTGTTGTTTCCTTGGAGAATTTTAACAATATAATCTTGTTTGAATTATTAACGGGTCTATCTCTGGAATTTTTTGTACGGTTTCGGAGTGCTTTCTCACATGAAAAAAGAGTGATCAGCATATTTCTCGGACTTGAGATTCTGAATTTGCCGATAGACTTGGAGAGGGGAGAGGATGTTTACCAAGGTATGAGGAGGAGAAATGTTTAAGATGCAGCACGATTTCATAGATTATATACAATGTTGAGAAAGAGAGAAATGTAGATGTTAGCAGGCGTTATGACTTGAACTGAGTGCAGAATTTACTGAGTTCCTCCTTGATAAATGGGTGCGCTCAGTATAGCGTGTAGCATGTAGCCCTTGAGGCAGATTTGAATCTTGGAGCACTTGGAGAGAGAAACGGAGTTTAGTGTTTTGAGTCCAAATGATTCCCATTCAGACTAGCTCTGAAAAGTCATATTAGTCTTGAAATGTTAACTGTTTCTTGCTCACAGACACCACCAATGTTTTATTCCACATTTCCATGTCTGTGTATTTTTGTTTTCCATAGAATCCCTACAGTGCTAAAGGAAGCCATTTGGCCCACTAAGACTGCCAAATCTCTGAAAGAGCATCTTATCCAGACCCATCTGTCCAATCCTTGTAACTCGTCATTTACCATCACCAATCCACCTAACCAGCACGTCTTTGAAATGTGGGAGGAAACCCACGCAGACACAAGGAGAATCAAACTTAAACTCGGAGGCTATAACAGCCCATCTTATGCATGCCAGCGCAAGGACACCTAGATGCCCTTCCTAATCCCACCTTCCTACACCTGGCCAAGTAGTTTACAGCACTTAAGGTGCAGATCCAAGTAACTCCTAAAGATTTTGGGGCTTCCGTGACCAACTCAGGCAGTGAATTCCAGACACTTACTACCCATGGTGGAAACAAGTTCTTCCTTGTGTTCCCTCTATAGCTTCTGCCACTTATGTTGAATTCCTGGTTCTAGAATTGCCCACCAAGGGAAGCAATTTTATTTAAGCTAGAGTTGAACTTGGGTCCCTGGTGAAGTGGTTAGCACCGGTGCTAACCACTGTGCCATCCTGCTGATCATTTTAGGTTTAATACTTGCTCTGATTTTTATTTACTTTATTCAGTTATGGGATGTGGGTGTCACTGGCTAGGTCAGCATTTATTGTCCATCCCTAGTTGCCATTGAGAAAGTGGTGATGCGCTGCTGCCTTGAATTACTGCAGTCCATGTGATGTAAGTACACTCACTGCTATTGGGGACGGTGTTCCAAGATTTTGACAGTAGAGGAATGGAAATGTATTTCCAAGTCAGGATAGTAAGTGGTTTGGAGGGGAATTTTAGTGATGTTCCCATGTATCTGATGCCCTTGCCCTAGCTAGTAAAGGTCATGGGTTTGAAAGATGCTGTCTAAGGAGCCTTGGTGAGTTTCTACAGTGCATCTGATTAAACCAAAGAGGCAGTATAAGGATATTGTAATTGGCTCTGGAGACCTATTCTTGATTTTGAGCCAGTGAACCTTGTTGGAAACTGCAAATATCTTTACAAGATTTTTTTCCCAATTTTATCTGAATAGCCTGCTGACTGGAGTCACACATGAGAAGCAACCACGTGTGCAAGTACTGGGGGACCTATCAATATTTGTGGGATAGTTTCCCAACATGAGTTGTGGCTGCGGGAGAGGAATGGGAAAAAATTGATATTTAAGTAAATAAACTGGAGACTGTAAGATCACAATGATCTAGAACGATAAGATGTTGTGATTGTGCTAGTCTTTCATGCAGAGAATCTCTGTTCAGAGCTCTCCCTGTTGAAGTGACGCATTCTGAATGCTCAAGAGGCCATAATTAGAGGAATGCAGACTTTTTGGAAGATTGTGGCACTGGAAGTGGGTGAGAACTAGGGATGGCCCAAGCTATCGAGTGATTTGAAAATAAGGGTATGTGACTAGGATTCCAGTTAGTGAGTATGAGTGTGATACGGAATGGGACTTGGTGCGCGTTCGGACTCTGGCAGCAGACTTTGGATGATCTGGAGTCTACAGAAGGCAGAATGTTGATCAAGTCTTGAAAGGATTGAGGGTTTTGGCAGCTGATGAGGGCTAAGTTGAGACATTTAATGGAGGCAGAAATATTCAGTCATGGTGATCATGAACAGTATGAGATTGGAAGCTCATCTCTGGGTCAAATATGACTGAGGTTGTAAACAGATTTGCTTAAATCTCAGACTTGCTGGTAGTCAGGGCCTAGGGAACAGAATTTGGAGCAGAGACTTAAAATAATGGCTTCAGACTTCTCTATTTAATTGGAAGCAATTTCTGCTCTCAGTATTCTGAGATAAATAGCAACGAGTTCAGAGGTGGTGGTGAGAGTGAGCTGAGTCTTGTCAGCATACATCTGAAAACTGACACTGCACCTTTGAGGAATAGGAGTGTGGGGGGTAGAATCTTTTGGTGACACTAAAGAAAGTGTCTGGAATAGGAAGCTCTGGAATAGGAAGAGGATCCATTACAAATGATTCTCTAGCAAGTTAGGCTGATAAGAATGGAACCAAATGAGAGTCAGCTTCTGTGAAGGTGTAGAGGGGAATGGTGTCATCAGCTGGGCCATGAGCTACGGGACATGTCAAGAACCACCAGCAGGTATACTCAAATGTGGTTGGTTCATAACTGTTTTCTGATGAAGCCAGCCAAGAGCAGCTAAGAATAAAGAAGAAATATCAGCCTTGTCAGCAATGCTTGTAGTCAGGAACTGAGGTAGGAGATTTAAAGACTCTTCTCAGTAGTGGGTGTAGAATATGGAACAATATTCCAGTAACAGTTGTGCTGATTTAATCTCTTTGAAATGAAAAGTATATGTGAAAAGTAGAATTTTAGGATGCACATATAGCAAGCAAATGTCATTTTGGCCTTTATTGAAAGGGGATTGGGGTACAAGAATAAGGAAACCTTGCTCACAATCATTAATTTGAGCACACATCTGGAATATTTGCCAATTCTGTCTCCTTAAAGAAGGATATATTTGCATTGGAGACAGTGCAGTTAACACAGTGGTTAGCACTGCTGCTTCGCAGCTCCAGGACCTGGGTTTGATTCTCGGCTCATGTCACTGACTGTATGGAGTTTGCACATTCTCCCTGTGTCTACATGGGTTTCCTCTGGGTGTTCCAGTTTCCTCCCACAGTCCAAAGATGTGCAGGTTAGGTTGATTGGCCATGCTAAAAAAAAAATTGTCCCTTAGTGTTTTGAGATGTATTGGTTAGAAGGATTAGTGGGTAAAATATGTAGGAATATTCGGGTAGAACCTGGGTGGGATTGTGTTTGGTGCAGACTTGATGGACCGAAGGGCCTCTTTCTGCACTGTAGGGTTCTGTGATATTCTATGATTCAATAAATGTTGACCAGATTTGTGCCTGTGGAGTCAGTGGCATAGTGATATTGTCACTGGACTAGTAATGTTGACCCGGGTTTGATTATCACCTTGGCAGATAATGAAATTTGAGTTCAGTAAAAATCTGGAATTAAATGTGTTATGATGACCATGAAACCGTTGTCAATTGTCCATGGAATAGTATCCCGTGTCTGCACTGAATCTCAGTACATCTTAACCCATCCCAATCCCACCTTGTCCCCATAACTCAGCGTATTCACTACGATTAATCTTTTGAACTGTGGAAGGAAACCGGAGCAACTGGAGGAAACCCATGAGACGTGGGGAGAATATGCAAACTCTACATAGACAAGTGACCCGAGGCCGGAATTGAACCCAGGTCGTTGGTGCTGTAATGCAGCAGTGCTAGTGACTGTGTCATTGTATGGCTCCTGTTGAAGCACATGATCAGCAATGATCATACTGAATGGCAGAGCAGGTTCAAGGTGTCTATTCTGAATTATTATGCTATTTGGATAAGTGAAAAATGTTATGTTTCATGGAATGTGCTATTTGTGTGTGATTTATGGTAGCAGGAAAGAATCTGTTCTTGAGTTGGTTGATATGTGATTTCGAACTTTTATGTCTTTTTCCCAATGGAAGAGAGTATGTGTGGGGTCCTTAATTATGCTGGCTGCTTTTCTGAGGCAGCGAGAAGTGTAGACAGCATCAATGGATGGGACACTGGTTTGAGTGATGGACTGGGTTTCATTCACAACTCTTTGTAATTTCTTGCTGTCTTGGACAGAGCAGGAACCATACCCAGCTGCGATACAACCAGAAAGGATGCTTTCTATGGTGCATCTGTAAAAGTTAGTGAGGGTCACAATGGACGTGCCAAATTCCTTTTATAAGGAGTTAGGAGAATTTACAAATGTTAAATGTATTTGTGAATTTTCCCCAACAGAAACATTAGTCCATTTTAAAATACATAAATTAAAAGTTCAGCTGAAATTGCAAAAGAACTTTGAAATTCCTGAAATGTTCCAAGGTATGCTTTTCAGGACAGGGATCTATATGGGTACCACATGGCTTCAACTTGTATCCTTGATTCCTCCTGTGGTAGTTTAACTTGTAACTGAAGGATTGTGAACAGTAAATTAGGCATATTCGTGGTGGGTTGAGAAATAAGAAGCAGGGTGCCCATGAAGAGCTTTTTCATTTTAAAACAAAACCTAACAACAAGCAGATGAACCTTCTCCCCGCCCTCCCCCACCACCACCACCACCACACAAGTGGCTGGTAGTCTAGGCAATAGGTTCTGCTCAGAAAGGAGACTAGGTGCAGCAATTTCAGGTTCAGAGTGCAGCAGGTAAGAAAGGGCAATAAACCTGACGGAGGCAGCTGCGTGACACAATCTAATCCCCTCCCAATCTTCATATTATCTTGACTTCTTTCCCATGATTTTTAGTGCAGTCCTAAAATAGGAGTCCAAGTTGCTCTGGTGCAAGACTGTCTACGTGTTAATGATTTCTGCTCTCTCTCAGTACCATTAGGGTTAGGGAAGAGAATGGTTTCATGGTTATCTGGTGTCTCCTGGTACTCTACTGTTCTTTGAGACCTGGAAAACCCTTGAATTTGTTAAGGATGGGAAAGAGGCTGAAAAGTAGCTTGACTAAAGACCTTTTAAGTGTTGCAAGATTTCAATCTAGGTTTGGTTAATATTTTTTGTATTTGTTTTAGGTCCAACAGGTGCAGTCGGTCCAACATGTTTATCCATCACAAGTTCAATATGTGGAGGGAGGGGATGCAGTCTATGCCAATGGCACCATGTAAGTGATCAAATTAGATCGACCCTTTTGGGTCCATTCATTCGTTTGAATAGATGAGAGGACAGCACTGATCCGAGTTTCAAAATGGTTTTCTTTTATTGAATAGAACTTAAAATTAACATGACAGGAAGTGAAAAGAAAAAGCGAACTTGGAGACTGGATCCTCAGCCAGCCTCTGTAATGAACTTAAGCACGGATCTCAAACACACTAAACCCAAACCATATTTCGACTGTTATCTCATTATTGGAAATGTTTTTCGCAGTCTTACTACGACTTAGAAAAAAATCCTTGCAGCGGCTATTGTGTTGTTTGCCTGCATTGTGTACCCTTCAGGAATGCAGTCAATTTTTAGTTAACCATTAGCCTTTTGATTCTACATGAAAACAAGTCAGCAGTCAATTCTTAAGCTTAGCAGAGTTGATTGCACAGGCAGAATTATCTTAAAATGAAATCTTTGCATAGGTTGAAGCAAATACAGCTAAGTGTACATGGGAGCTCTCAACCTTACTGTCATCATTAGTGTGTGTCTTGGCAGCTGTTTTAATCTCCATTCTCTGCCCCTCTCCACATTCTTTAATACCACTTTTTCAAATAGGTTTTTCTGTTTTAACCCCTCAGTTGACTTTGTCCCTGGAGTCACATTCTGTGATGTGAGATGTTCGTCCTGAATTAGCTTTTGTGGGGCAGGAGGAGGGGAATTTTTAATCCAAACAATCAGCCAGTGTACTGGGGTCTTAGATTTGAATTCCACCACAGCAGATGGTGGAATTTGAATTAATAATAAAACAAAATCTGGAATTAAGGATCTTCTGATGACCATGAAACCCCAATCAATTATTGGAAAACCCATTTAGCAAAGGAAATCCATCATCCTTTTTGTGTCTGGCCTACATGTACTTCCAACCTGTGGCAATATAGTTGATATTCAACCCTTCAAGGGCAACAAGGGATGAGCAATAAATGCTGGCCAGCCAGCGATATCCATGTCCCACGAATGAATAAATAAAAAGTTTTGAACCTTTTGAGGTCAAATTCTAAGATGGTGTCTCTTTTTTCTGTTCTCATGTACTATGGGAAGGAATTCTTCCCTGTTTCCTTCATTTAAAAGTTCAATCTGATCACTCCTTAACCTCTACATCTCCAGGGAGTAGAGTTCAAATTCACCCAAAATAAAAACGCAGTGCTGCTTATCTCAGCAGGTCAAGTGGTATTTATTTTCAGGTGAGTGACTCTTGTTAAAATCGGAAAAGTTAGAAACGTGACAAGATTTTAAGTGAGTACACTGCAAGAGAAGGAGGAGTAAGAAAATCAAAGGGGCAAGCCTCGAGTGGAAGACGGAAGATTGAGACAAAATGAATTGGTGATTGGACAAAAAGCAAAAGATGGAGTTAGAAGCTGTATGAATGAGAGAGAACTGAATCATCAACTCCTGTCTTGGGGGGGGGGGGGATTAAAAAAAAGTGTATAGATATGATCTGAATTTTTTTTAACTCATAGAATGTAGGAAAACTACAGCACAAATAGGCCCTTCAGCCCACATGTTGCCCCGATCATATCGCTACCTACGCTTACTTATAACCCTCAATCCTATTAAGTTCCATTTACTAATCCAGAAGTCTCTTAAAAGACCCTATCGAATTTGCCTCCACCACTAATGACAGCCGATTCCACTCACTCACCACCCTCTGAAAAATTTATCTCTGACATCTCCTCTGTACCTACTCCTCATCACCTTAAACCTGTATCCTCTCGTAGCAACCTTCAGCCGTAGGAAAAAGCCTTTGAGAATTCACTCCATCAATACCTCTCAGCATCTTAAACACCTTTATCAGGTCACCTCTCATCCTCCTTCTCTACAAGGAGGAAAAACCGAGCTCCCTCAACCTATCCTCATAAGGCATGCCACCTAATCCAAGCAACATCTTTGTAAATCTCCTCTGCACCCTTTCAATAGCTTCACATCCTTCCTGTAATGAGGTGACCAGAACTGAGCACAGTACCCTAAGTGGGGTCTGACCCAGGTCTTACAAGCTGCACTAATATCTCCTGACTCCTAAACTCAAACCTTTTTAATAAAGGCCAGTACACCATATGCCTTCATAACCACAAGGCCAATCTAAGAGTTCTATGGACCTGGACGCCAAGGTTCTTCTGATCCTTTACACTTTACCCTTGTTATTATACTCCTTCATCCCATCTGACCTGCCAAAATGGACCACTATACATTTATCTGCGTTGAAGTCCATCTGCCACTCAATCCAGATACTGCCAAGACATTAATTAGAAATGTGCTGCTATTCTTCAAACTTGCTTTGAACTTCATTGGAACAGCTTACGAGGTATAGGGCGGAGTTCAAGTGTTAATGTGTCTATGGATTTTTAAAAGGTATTTGATACAGTGCCTCAACAGATCTGTAAGCAAAATTCTAGCCTGTGGGATAAAAAGGAAAGAAGGCACTTTGGTTCAGAAATTGGCTGACAGACAGGAAAGAAAAATGACAAATGTTTGTGACTTCAAGGTTTATAGTGGAGTTCCTCAGGGCTCTCTGCTTTTCCCTGTATATTAATAACTTAGATTGTGGTGTTCAAGGCATGATTTCAAAATTTGCAGAGGATCTGAAGATTGGAAATGTCAACAGTCGTGAGAATAGTCTTGAACTTCAATAGACATGTTGGTAGATCAGGCAAACAAATGGCAGATGAAGTTCAATGCAGTGAAATGAGATGATTCATTTTAGCAGGAAGAATATGGAGAGACCGTTTGAAATAAATGGCGGAAGGAAGTGCAGGAATAGAGGGACCCTGTTGTATATGTACATAAGTCATTGAAGTTGACAGGGCATGTTGAGAGAGCATATAGTGTATGAGGTTTTAATAATAGATGCTTTAAGTACAAGACTAAGGCAGTCATGTTGAACCTAGTTAGGTTTCATCTAGAGTGTCCAGTTCTGGGCCCCAAACTTCAGGAAGGATGTGAAAGCACTGGAGAGAATACAGAGGAGATTCACAAGTGTGATTCCAAGAATAAAGAGCTGGAACTATGTGGATGGATTGGAGGAGTAGACATGAGTAGAAAGAGGGATGAAGTCCTGCAGCAAAAATGTAGGGAGCTAGATGTAGATGGAAAGCAGGATCTCAAAGATTGTAATCTGAATTACTTCTGGTGCCATCTGCAAGTAGAGATAGAACAGATGAATGTATGGCTGAAAAAATGGTGCAGGAAGAAATGGCTTTAGTTTCCTGGATCACAGCTCTGTTTCTGGGGATGATTGGACCCAGGAGGGGTTACACCTGAACTGGAATGGGAGGTACAGTAGCATGTGGAATACAGAAAAATATAGAAGATAAAGTTAAGAATGAGAAAAGAAATATGGTAAGGCACAATATAGCAAGGCTGGATGTCTCCTCAATTGAGATCATATAGGTGAAAGCTTACAAAAAGAAAAGGAGCAGTCACATTGCTGGGAGTATACCATAGACCAGTGATACCCTACCTTTCCAGTAATGTGGCACGATTGAACACAACAGACAATTCCTCAGCATGCCCACTTTTTTCAACAGAATCAGTTGCTCAACAATGTCTCACAGCAAATGAACAGTGGATAAGCACACGGGGGTGGGTAGTGTGCACCACAATGCAGCAATCCATTGCACATGAAGTGCTTCCTCACTGTACAGTCAGTCATCCTGTGATCAGTTTAAATCAGCATTCAGAACCAAACTTCAGTTTGATTTAAAAGTGTTCTATTCAGCTCTACAGTAATTCCAATTAAAATGTTATTGGGTATTAGACATGAAGATATTACCAATCAAAGCCAGCCAGAAAACATGTTGCACTGCAATATAACTGGTGCCCACATAACCTTTCTTACCAAGTTAAATATCAAATTTAAACACCTGAGTTAGTTTATTGCAATGTATTGTACATGCTTGTAATTGCAAAACCTGAATTTAATTTCACAGTCCTTAGCAAGCCATCATCAATTTGTACTCCTTTAACATCACATGATTTGTATTGACATCTTTTTGTCTTGCACTCTGTTACATATGCCTATATGGGCCAAATGATAGCAATACATTTAATAAATAATATTACATACCTTTCAAATTGCTTGAGTGGGGAATAGCAACAGTAAAACTTGATGTTGATACTATTAGATTGAAATGTTTTTTGTCAACTTATACCTAAATGTTACACTCAATCAATGTTATAGAACATAGAACATAGAACATAGAACATTACAGCACAGAACAGGCCCTTCGGCCTTCGATGTTGTGCCGACCAAAATAAAAAGCAATGCCCCTCCAAACTAAACCATTCCCTTCTCTTCCATAATATAACATACACTATCTTAATCATGACCTGAGTTCTCTGCTTCACGGAGGTAGACTGTAATGTTCAGCAGATATTTGATATGAAATGCTGCACACTTAAAATTAACATGAGAGAACTTGCATCAGGCAATGCAAGACATAAATAATTAACATATTATGCAGAGGGGAAATGAGGCTCCAGGAAGGTCCAAACTTGTCTTATTGTTTAGCTTTTCCTGTGGTATCCTGGAAGTGGTAATAACAAGTGAAGATTCTCAAGAAGGAGAGAAACAGTCACAGCTTCTTGCTGGGTATTTCCTGTATTTGGTCACCTCACCCAACATCATTTTGTGGTAACCAGTGATCCAGCATGTGGCAAGCACACCTTAGAACCAGCTTCATGGCAACAAACTTAGCCCTCAACTCTCCCTCGCCCTCTCCCACCGAGTCTGAACACAGACTCCACAGCCCTAATGCGAACTGTAGCCATTGCTCCCTTTCGATTGTCAGATACTCCTGTCTGTGGTGAGAAATAACTAGTGTCCCCAGTTGAATGGGTCCTGCGGGTGGCTTGATGCAAGGGCATGGGAGTGCCGGTGGCCATGGCACAGTTACACCCTTCTCACTGCAAACCAGTTTGGCCTGGCACAGTGGTTGGAAATTACTGCTATTGGCCCGCAAACAGTAATGGAGAGATAGAGATGTGTAGACAATTCTAAGAGAAGTATAAAAAGAACAAGGTAATATTAAGGGATTTCAACTCTCCAATAAAATTGGGATAGTCAAAGTGTGAAAGAATACATGGGGGCAGAATTATGACTGTGCATCCAGGAGACAGTCCCATGGGAACTGCTGGGCTCGACTTTATTAAATGCTGCTTTTAACATAGAACATTACAGCGCAGAACAGGCCCTTCGGCCTTCGATGTTGCGCCAACCAATTAAGGAAAAGCAATGACCCTCTAACCTAAACTATTCCCTTTTCATCCATGTAGTGCTTTCGGACCCATCTCAGGCATTTCTACAATGAAGTGAAGTTGAGATGGCAATTATGTTGTAAGAAGTCTCACAACACTAGGTTAAAGTCCAACAGGTTTATTCGGTAGCACAAGCCACTAGCTTTTGGTGTGCTGCTCCTTCATCAGACCTCCTGTTGGTGACAGTTGCTGAGATTTTGCAAACCCAGTCAGATTGTGGGATTGCAGATAATATGACATGAACCCATTGGACTTTAATTGGACTGGTGTTTGTGATACTTCTTTCTGTGTTGACCCCAGTCCAACACAGGCATCTCCACATTATTGTCATGTCAGCAGCTCTTAGATGAAAAAAATCTAAAGATGTGAGACAGTCAAAGATTTCAGAGGGAGAAAAGTTCCATTGTGCAGTGTTCATCCAATTTTTAGCACTTAGTTTCATCGTCCTGGTGAGTTGTCACTAGAATTGTTAATGGCCTGCTCAGGTTTTCCCAAGTCGGATTTTCAAAACTGAACATAATATTCCTGACAGGAGTCTCTTTGATTGCAATGATGTTTTTCATGTCACCTGAACCACTGATCCCTGGTTTAATGCCTCAGCTGAATGCTGCTTCTCACCAGTATATATCATCTATACTTGTTCAGTGCTGGCATAGGATTTCAACTCAATCGTCTAACTCGAATATTACCAACTGGGCCAAGATAATGTGTAATCATCTTGCATCAATTGATAGGGGTATGGAGGATGAATAATGAACAAAGAACAAAGAATTAATAATGAATGAAATGTGGTCTAAAGAACCTGACATGGACGAGGTTGGGGTTAAAAATTGACTTGATATTATAATCAGAATCCTACAATGAATATTTTCAAGGCAATCAAAGAAGCAGCAACATAGTCCAGTTATTAATTCTTCAGATGGCAAAATCAGTCACCCTCCTCCCCTGAATGATAGAACTAAAACATTTGATTTAGGAACCAATTCTGCATTCTGGTTTCTGGTCCTTTTTATTCATTTTCATTCTAGTAAAAGTAAATGACTTGCAGCCTCTGATTGCCCCACCACCCTGCAGCAGCATGTGCTGCTGAATACAAGGGCAGAGATTGTCCCCTCCTGTTCTCAGCAGTCTGAGATTTGTACCTTTCTTTCATTTTAATATTGTCAAAAATCACAAGCTGAGAATGGAAGTGGAAAATCTGAGTCAAAAGTTGTCAGTGATTAAATATGCCTTTTCAGCAGTTTAGGAGAAAAAGAATCGTGGATTATACATTGCATTTTTCAATAATTCCTGTGTGTATGAAGGTCCTTTTATACTTGATTTGTTGCAGGTTACCCATGTAAAATCCTCCCAAATTCTCATTTGCCCTAATGCCCTAAATAAATTTTTGTCCAGAAAATGAAGATTACTGTTGCTACAAGTTAATTTCTATATTTTTAATCAGATCTTTGTTTTGAAGTATTAAAATTATACTTGATTTTGTTTCAAATTTGGACCTGATAGCCTAATTATTCTCTTGGGTTCAAAGTCATTAACAGGCTCCATAAATGGACTTTACAGACTACAGTCTTTACAGTCAGAACTTGCCTTTCCTGTTGAATAGCTCATCATATGATAGTGAGCCAGATATTCTGACATGCAATCCCTTGTGTATTACTGAAAACTGTATTCTTGCAAATATTTGATCTGTCTTCTGTGTAGATTGGTACTGTGTCCTTAGTGAGGTGAAGCCAATATTTAACTACCAATGTTAACATCACATGGAATACAATCATAACTTTCAATTCACAATATTCTTCAACAATGCACACTAATTGACAAACTAAATTCTCTTTAATCCATGAATGTAATCCCTGAAATTAGTCTGTTCTAAATTTGAACATGAGAACTGGAATTGTGTGTCTGATCTAACTCTTTTCCATTGGTTTGTTTTTAACTACAGACTTGTCTTGACAGAAGGCAAAAAGTGTGACCTTTGACTTGCTACAGTCTTTCAGGAATTGGCTGGTTCAGCTGTCAATCAAACAGTTACCAGCCACCTTGGTGGGGCTCCCTGGCTGACGTCTACTGGCTGTGTTAAGAATAATTCTGTAAAGGGATTTGCTGACTTTCCATTTGGGCAATATATCGTATGACCTTCCATGCAAGGCACACCTGAGTTTATTGGACCTCTGTCTCAGAATTTACTCTCCAAACAAAGGCCCCTTTTTAAAATGGACTGGATTGAAATCTGAGCTATTATTCTGTCTTTACTCAGATATTCAGTTGTGATTGACTGGTTGCACTTCTTCAATCCCTTTGACTTGCATTATCAATACTTCCCTCAACAGAGAGTCTAATCCCCGATGACCAATCTGCTGCTGCTCTGTGCACCTTCTGTGCTCAAGCAACAGATGGAGACTTCTGCCTCAAATCACATTCCGAGCAATCCTCAGGTGGGAGAAACCCTGCACCCAGAATCAATTGAATTCATAGGACTATCCCGTTTCTACATTTCCCTGAACTAATTTCTGAATGAAACTTTTTTCACTGCTTATAAGCCATCACTGAATTCAAGAAAGCAGTTAAATCAGTGTGCCCAGTCTGAAGGATTGTTTCCATTGGCAAGACCATACTTACCACCGTGCAAGACATGACCAGTACTTTGTGTAATCTTGAAGCTAGTGACTTACCAGTTTCTTAGTACAGCATTACTTGCGCATTAGTCTGAAGTTAGTGTATGACCATCTGGCTTTTTAAAATAAAATTATCAAGCAGAAATGAGTAATTGAATCGGTTTACTGTTAGAAAAGATGCTCTTGATTTCCTGGTTCTCTATAGTGTTTGCACTTACTTTGACACATTAAGTCAATTTGAGAAGCTCTCCTATTGCATCCATTTCTTAAGTGATTGCACGGCTTTTGCTTCCAGTAGTCTACCTCAGTACTATGTGAAGAACTTTCATCAAGTTTAAACACTTGCCTTAATTGCAAGTAATTTCTTTCCATATCCCTGGAGCGTAGGGGTGATCTTATAGAGGTCTATAAAACAATGAGGGGCATAGATCAGCTAGATAGTCAATACCTTTTCCCAGAGGTAGGGGAACCTAAAACTAAAGGGCGTAGGTTTAAGGGGAGAGATACAAAACTGTCTAGAAGGGCGATTTTTTTCACATAGGGTGGTGAAGGTGTCTGGAGCAAGATGCTAGAGGTAGTGATAGAGGCAGGTACAATTTTATCTTTTAAAAAAACATTTATGGTTACGTGGGTAAGAGAGGAATATGTGCCAAATGTGGGCAAACAGGACTAACTTAGTGGTTAAAAACTGAGCGACATGGATAAGTTGGGTCGAAGTTCCTGTTTCCATGCTGTAAACCTTTCTGATTCTGTTTTGCACCTCCAAAATTACCTCATTGTGCAATTGCTTTCAAGTCTTAAGTCCACTTTTTCCCAATATTTCTTCACAACTCACACTGTTGGCAGAAGGTATTAGCCCTGTCGATTTTCTGTACTACCTCCAATGTTTGTCTCTTGTGTTTCAGTGGCCAAATAGGACACCATGTCCTGTAGTCTGACTGGAGCACCGCTGTTTGATTTGTGCTTTACTTTCTTTTGGCCATGTAGTTTAACCTTGGCTGATGGTCAGATTCTCTCTCTCTCCATTACGTGGACATGTTAATGATCATGTCCAGTAAGACTCCAGAGTTTCTTTAAGTTGCATCTTTTGCTTTTTTTGTTGCTGTGCTTAGTGTATACTATATCTGTATTTTTCCTTTTTATCTGCAGTGTTTTACAATGATCTACATAAAGCTTCATTGTTCTGCACAGTCAGTTATTTTGTTGTTCTGAAATTTAAATACCTTGCTATTATTCGACTGTCCATCTAACTTGGTGTTGTCTACACGTTTGACCAAATTGGATTGATTATAAGGAACCACAGCAATGACGTTAATTGGGGGTAGCCATCCCCCAGCTTTAATCCCTGGGAATGTAACTTGCAACTTCTAGGTGTTAGCTGTGGTTCAGTGGTAGCATTTTTGAGTCAGAAGGATATGGCTTCAAGCTCTATGCCAAAGAATTGTGTACCTAATATTGACACTGCAGTAATGAGGGTATGTTGCTCTGTCAGAATTGTGCTGTTTGGCTGAGGAGTTAAAGCAGGTCCTATTTGCCCTTGGGTGTCTGTGAAAGATAGCACATCAATTATTTATTGAGCAACGCCACAAAAATACTTTGTCATGGAAACATCTGGTCAGGTACCTTGGGATTTTGGTGTATATATGGGCTGCTTTGTTTCCTTTACATTATAACAGCAGCTCCATTTTAAAGATACTTTGGCTACAAAACACTCAGACATCCTGAAGTAATGAAAAGCCCTGTATAAACATATTGTATTTTATTAGTTTGTTCCTGTCTCCCTTTCTCTTTCCTGACATTCCTTGAATGGAAGAAATCAGGTATATATTAAGTCACTTTATCACTTAGTTCCAAGATTTTCCCTGAATCACCATGGCTGTAGGTGGCATAGTGATTAGCACTGTGCCTCAGTGACAGGCACCTGGTTCAATTCCTGGCTTGGGTCACTGAGTGCAGTCTGCACATTTTCCCCTTGTCTGTGTGGGTTTCCTCCAACAGTGTGGAAGATGTGCTGATTAGGTACATTGGCAATGCTAAAATTCTCCCTCAGTGTGTTCAAACAGGTGCTGGAGTGTGACTACTAGGAGATTTTCCTAGTAACTTCATTGCAGTGTTAATGTAAGCTTACTTGTGACACTAATGAATAAACTTGAGTTTAACTGAATCTTTTGTTTGAAAATGCCTTTTGGATTTCCTAAATTCCACTTATGACATCAGTCTCTCAAAGAAATGACAATTTAGGAAAATAACAACATAAATAGGAGGAGGCATAGAACATTCAACCCCTCGGGAAAGCTTCACATGTCAACTGGCCATGGTTGATCTCTACTTTCCTGCTTTCTCCCATAACCTTTGATTCATTTGTCTATTGAAAACTCTGGTTATCACTACATAACTCCTGAGTAATTTGTCACTGATTCTATTATTTTATACTTGCTTCACTCGTGTAATGTAGTCTCTGTTGCCTTTTGTCTGTTTCACTTGGCTTAATTGAATGTTAGCCCATTTCAAATCTACAGATTCCTAGTTTCCGATGGCTCCAATATAATGATCATTGCCTGATAAATCTTTTCCAGTCACTTGGCTCTCGCTGCAATAAACTGTGGGCTTCATTTAATTCAGCAATTTATTTTGTTTGGATTATCTGTTTGGGGAGGGGAGGGAAGGTTAGTGTGGATGTATTGAAGTAGTGTTGTGAAGTTGAGTTCATGAAATTGGAATTTAATGTTGGTAAAGATTTTTTTAAAATTCTGAAAGGCTAGAGGGGTTAGAGTGGCCCTTTCTAAAAGCAGGTGTTTTTGTCAATGCTTGGAGTTTAAAATGCACGGTATATAGGGGTTCCAAGCGAAACATTTTATCAAAGGCCAATAGCAATGTCTACATCTGTTTCGTGTTGACAATGGCAGAACAGTGACAATTACAGAATCACCTCCCAACTGCACCCTCCATCCCAGTGAGTGCTTATTGAAAGATGCTAAGGGTGCATGTTAGTTGTCTGTTTACCCATGGGGGAGTAAGAAGGGGTTCAGACACACAGTTGGTACTAGCCCAGAGATTAAAGAGAGTCTGATTTTTTTTTTCTCTGATATGGTTCCCTATAAGATCACTAAGAAGCTATGGGTGGCTCCTGAAAGTGATGTTTTGAAACCACCTGTCATTTCAGTTCTGTTCCCTCATTAAGAAGATCTTGTCAGACTGTTGGACCATTACTTTGTCTCCAGATAATTTAGGAATGTTCTCTGCTAATTTCATCCCATTCTTGTATTGTTGCTGATTAATTACTTGTCTTGAGAGAATGCATATGAGTTACTAGGTTCCTCGTACACGTCGATTCTGAATTCTACCGGTGATAAATTATGTGGAATTTTTGTTTTATCCCTAACGTTTTACAGACTCAAAGCTGTGAAGTGAGTTCTCTGATCTGAATCTATCTGAAGTGGCATTCCCCACCAAGATATTATTTGCCAATGTTAAGGATACAGTTTTAGCAGTGCAATCCTTGCATGGAACTGCTTTTTAGTGATGGTCCTGTGCAATCCATCTGTTTTCCCATGGTACTTTAGATTTTGGCTGATTACCTATTTTTGTTTTATAGTGGTACCCAAGTTCTACTTGAGCACACTAAATACATCACTGATAGAATTTTGCTGTCATTTTTCCTTCCACACTAACGTATACGTCTTTGGATTGTGGGAGAAAAACTGGAATACGTATAGGAAGCCCATGCAGATAAGGGGAAAATATGCAAAATCCACACAACTGTCAACCATTGTTAGAATCGAGCCCAAGTCTCTGCCAGTGAGAGTTAGAAGGTTGCATAAGGACTTGATGTGGACCTGCAGTACGCCAGATTACCTACCACCCTGTTTGCTGACATGAATACCTAATACTGCAACAGCAGTACAAGTCTAATGTTATAAAATTTCAGGTTTACTTTCGATCCTCTCATCACGCTCGTTAAATGGTTGCTGGGACCGTCCGCTTTGAGAATGCACTGTGCTACCTGCTGTCTAATTTAATATTGCAACCTTAAGCGTAATGACATGGTCCCATTCTGTATTGCATGTAGTACTTTCATTCAGGTGAAAACACAATTGACAAACACTACAACAAAAAGCTGCCTCAATATTTGAGGTGGTTGTAGATGAACAAAATAACAATCAACCTTATTAACCTCTCCAGTTTATTTTGCATGTATAATGTAAACCACATTACCCACAGCAATTTTGTTTTCCTGGTTAGCTCTGTTTAGAGTGTAAAATGATTGGTGATTTCCCTTTTTGCCTAACTGGATTGGTTAGTTTTCCTGTATTTATCCTACCTTTGAGAATATGGAATGGGCACTTCATGAATAAACAAATTTCCCCTTAATTTCAGCAATCATCACAATTTTGAACCTGTGTAAAATCTCAATGCGATAATTGCCTTAGCAACTTTTTCAAGCTGTAAGTTTTCAGTTTAGTTCCTAACCCCTTTCAGCTAATGAAAGCATTTGCTCAGGTTCCCATTCATTTACAACTTCTCTCTGGGAGCGTATCATACGTTTTATCTCCTACTTGAATGTGTCTATTTTAAACTGGCATTTGGACTGTTGGCCAACTCCATTCTTACAGATTATCTCTCAACTTTTGTGCTTGGCCCTGGGTTTTTACATGCTACATTTTTATTGCATGTTCAGTTGCATCGCTGGTGCAGATCGACTGGTATCCAGATTGTTGGGGACTAGTTACGTAACCTATGATGCATGTCAGCCTCCACAGAAAGTGCCTAAGAAGTTTCAATTTCTGACGGGCAATTTCCCTGCTCCCCACAAATGTCAAACAGTTCTAATTTACTTACCCAGGAGTTTGGTTATCTAGACAATGTGAAACCTAATCTTTCAGGTAAGTACAGAGCTGGCTCTCCAATCATTCAACACTGCTCCACAAACCTCCCCCTCAACCCCTCCTGCCAACCTACCCATTTACACTTGCTACACAACTAGTGCTATAAAAAGGAGGCATGTTTTATCTTCCCTAATGCCACAGTGTTGCAGTGAGGTTCCTCAATAGAAACTTGCTCCATATTTCTGGAGAAGCTGAGGGATTCTACTGCAATAGTGGTCCAGCTTGTATTTTATTAAAAAAAATCATTTTCAAAACTTGTCAACAATGTCAAACGCACTTTTAAATATGGATTGAACCCAAATCTAGAAATATGAAGCGCAATTTCAATAGGGTCTTGCCATTTGTGTTACATCCTATGACAAGTTAGTTATGTGGTCTATTTACCAATCGAGGTGATGCAGATTTTCACTTGAATCCATCTTGTATCCCTTCCTTAACTTCAAAATGCTGAAATAAAATTTAAAAATTGTGTATTGCATAATAAAACATAGTTAACAAAGACACCTATCAGCCAGACTCCTGCTTATTGACTACAGCTTAACTTTCAACACCATTATTCCTACACGAATCATTTCCAAACTTTGTAGCCTGGGGTTCGGCTCCTCCCTCCGCGACTCGTTCCTGAGCTTCCTAACCTACGTACAGCAGGCAGTAAGGATAGGCGATACCATTCTTCCTCAACACCAGTGCCCCACAATGCTGGGTCCTGAATCCTTTACTATTCTCCTTATACACTTATGCTGTGTGCCCAAATTCCATTCAAACTCCATTTTCAGGTTTGCTGATGACACCACCATTGTTTGGGATCCAACGCACAATGATGAGATGAAGTACAGAGAAAAGAGAGAGAATCTGGTGAATTTGTGCGATGACAATCTCTCCCTCAATGTCAACAAAATGAAAGATTGTCATTGACTTCAGTAAGCGTGGTCGAAGACACGCCTTTGTCTACAGTACTGGGGATAAAGTAGATGTAGTCGAAAGCTTCCAAGATTTTAGGTGTCCAGATCACCAACAACCTGTCCTGGTCCATCCATGCTGATGCTAAGAGAGCCCACCAACACCCCTACTTTCTCACAAGACTAAGGAAATTTGGCATGTCCACTACGACTCTCTCCAATCTTTACAGATGTGTCATAGAAAACATTCTTCCTGGTTGTATCACAGCTTGGTATGGCTCTTCTCTGTCTAAGACTGCAAGAAAGTACAAACAGTTGTGAATGAAGCCCAGTCTATTGCTCAAGCCAGCCTCCCATCCATTGACACTTCCCGCTGCCTCGGAAAAGTAGCCGGAATAATTAAGGACCCTATGCACTTGCACCATCTTTCATTGGAAAAAAAGATATAAAAGTCTGAGGTCACGTACCAACCAATTCAAACAGCTTCTTCCCTGCTGCTATTAGACTTCTGAATGCACTTACCTTGCATTAAATTGATCTTTCTCTACACCCTAGCTATGACTGTAACACTACATTCTGCACTCTCTTGTTTCCTTCTCTATGAATATTGTTTTGTCTGTATACCAATAAACATGACAATAATCAAATCAGAAACAAATAAATTCATTAAATTGTTGTGAGAGTTGTAGAGCCTTCATTAAAGTTTTGCTTTCAAAGTCCAAGTTGATCTTAAAGGTTTGAGCTTTGCCTATATTTTAAACCACATTATCACTTAGGGTGGCACGGTGGCACAGTGATTAGCACTGTTGCATCATAGCTACAGGGACCTGGATTGGGTCACTGGCTATATGGGGTTTGCACATTTTCCTTGTGTTTGCATGGGTTTCCTCCCAGAGTCCAAAAATGTGCAGGCTGGCTGCATTAGCCATGCTAAATTGCCCCTTAGTGTCTTGGAATGTGTAGGTTAGAGGGGTTAGCAGGATAAATGTGTGGAGTTACGGGGATAAGACCTAGGTAGGATTGTTGTCAGTGCAGACCTGATGGGCCAAATGGTTGTCTTCTGCACTGTAGGATTTCTATGATCTGGACATTAGTAACAGTTAAGGTAGAAGGTAGTTTCAGACCATCCTGTTAAAGTGTTTCTGCTTTTACAAAGACCAAAGGAAACAAAAAAGGGAAAGGAAAGAGGAGAGGGCCTGGTTAGTGATGTCCATATTCTGTGGAAGAATTTGTAAGAAAGCTCATTCTTGCTGTCAGTTACACAGCAGTGAGAGTGTGATTTCCACTCTGGTACGCGGCTGATTCCAAGTGGCCATGCTGGAACACAATGCTAAATATTCAATATCAAACATTCACAATACAATTCCTCACCAGAGGATGACTGGTTTGAAGAAAAATTGGATATAAATTAAGTTAACTCCCTTGCTTCAATAAATCAGTACCTATGTAACAATGAGTAAATTTAAAAAAAAGGAATACCCTCAGTCAGGGTAAAATGTCAGCAAGTACCTTTGTTCTTGATGTTACAGCAGCGACACTGTAATAAAGCTGGCACTGTTCACCAGGATCATTGAATACAATGCTTGTGTTACCAGACTAGAGATTTCCTCATGCGTTTGCAAGTTCCTGCCATTAAATGGTGCTGTATTCTCTGTTCCCACAATTTTTCCAAATGCTTTCAAAATAGTAACATAATTATATAGAACATTACAGCACAAACAGGCCCTTCGGCCCACAAATTGTGCCGATCATATCTTATATCTACCAGCACTGTCTATAACTCTTAATCCCATTAAATCCCATGTACTCCTCCAAAAGTCTCCAATAAGTTTGTCTCTACCACCGACAACAGCCGATTCCATTCACTCACCACCCTCTGAGTGAAATACTTACCCCTGACATCTCCTCTGTACCTGCTCCCCAGCCCCTTAATGGTCGCTTTCATAGCGACCGTTTTGGCCCTGGGAAATAGCATCCGAGAATCCACCCTATCTAAATCTCTCAACACCTTATAAACTTCTATCAGGTCACCTCTCAATCTTTGTTTTTCCAGGGACAAGAGACCTAGGTCCCTCAACTTATTTTCATAAGGCATGCCACCAATCCAGGCAACTTCCTTGTAAATCTCCTCTGCATCCTCTCAATTGCTTCCTCATCGTTCTTATAGTGAGGCGACCAGAACCACGCACAGTACTCCAAGTGGGTGCTGATAAAACCCTTGCCAGAGGGATAAAGCTGCAACATTTGTTGGATGAGTTCTTATGGGGCACTTTGTTAGTGCTGTTGGGTGGATTTAAAGTAACTCTGCAGTGGTTGGGACCCACAAGGACAAATTGGAGAGAAACACCAGTGTACACAAAATACTAGGAAAGACAGAAAGCGGAATAGTAAATTAGTTAGTGATGTCAGAGTAAGTGAGAAAGTAACAACATCTTAATCAGGGATACTGTATATGTATGTGAATGTACAGTGTATAGTCAGTAGGATTGGAGAGTCACAGGTACTGATTGATATGTGGAATTATGATATTATGGTGATAACAGATCTGTCTCAAGGAAGGGCAGGGCTGGTGTTAAATATTCCTGGGGTACAAGGTGTTCAGAAAAGAAAGGAAAGGAGGAGTGGCGGTGGTGTTGGTTGAGGAGCGCATTGCCCTTCTGGAGAAAGAACATGTCGCAGAACATAGAATATTACAGCGCAGAACAGGCCCTTCGGCCTTCGATGTTGCGCCGACCAATTATGAAAAAAGCAATGACCCTCCAAACTAAACCATTCCCTTCTCTTCCATAAACTTATCAACTAACCTCTTAAACGTCACCAAACTTGGCGCATCTACAACTGCTGCAGGCAGGGCATTCCACTCCCCAACCACCCTCTGGGTAAAGAACCTACCTCTGATATCCGTCCTATAACTATCACCCCTTAATTTAAAGCTGTGTCCCCTCGTGCTAGCTTTCTCCATCCTAGGAAAAAGGCTATCACTGTCCACCCTATCTAAACCTCTAATCATCTTATATGTTTCAATAAGGTCTCCTCTTAGCCGCCTCCTTTCTAACGAAAACAACCTCAAATCCCTCAGCCTCTCTTCATAAGACCTGCCCTCCATACCAGGCAACATCCTGGTAAACCTCCTCTGTACCCTCTCCAATGCCTCCACATCTTTCTTATAATGTGGGGACCAGAACTGCACACAATACTCCAAGTGCGGCCGCACTAGAGTTTTGTACAGTTGCAACATGACGTTGCGGCTCCGAAATTCAATCCCCCTACCAATAAAAGCTAAGACTCCATATGCCTTCTTAACAACCTTATCGACTTGACTGCCTACTTTCAGGGATCTATGCACATGTACACCAAGATCCCTCTGTTCATCAACACTATTAAGGATGCTACCATTAGCCCTATACTCTACACATGGATACAATTACATCACTTGGTATAGTCTATAGATTGTTAACTAGTGAAAAGGATGTGGAGGAACAAACTGCTGGGAAACCATAGAGAGATGCAAATATTAGAGTAATTTTAGTGGGGGATTTTAATGACCCCAAATGTGGTCTGGGACAGTGGGAGTGTAAAGAGTGGAGAAAGTTCCTAAATTGTGTTCAGGAAAATTATCTACAGCAGTCTGTGTCCAGTCTAACAAGAAAGGATGCACTGTTGGACCGAATTCTTAGAAATGAAGTGGACCAAATTGTTAGTGGGGAACATTTAGGAAACAGTGATCATTGTATTGTAAGATTTAAGATGATATTTGCACGGGATAATAGACAATCCAGAATAAAAATGATTAACTGGGGAAGAGCTGACTTCAATGGAGCAAGAACAGAGCTGGGCCAGTTAGACTGGGATAAAAGGTTGGTGCGAAGAACTGTAGCTGAACAATGGGCGACTATCAAAATAGACATGGCCCAGGCTCTTTCCTTAAAAGGAAAGAGAGGGGAAACAAATCCAGAATTCCCTGGAATTAAAAAGGAGATAGGAATTAATAAAGGAAGTAAAAGTGTACTTATGACAGATGTCAGGTAAAAAATACCTGAAATCTGGTGTCTGTCAGGTACCACAGATACCAGATGTCTGGTAGAAGAAACCAGAAGGTTCAGAGGGGATTGGAAAGCCCATTGAGAAGCAAAGAGTGATTATGAGAAAAGATTGGCAGCCAACAAAGAGGAATCCCAAATTCTTCTATAGGCACATAAATAGTAAAAGGCTGGGAAAAAGAGGGATAGGACTGATTAGGGGCCTAAAAGGGAATTTACACAGGGAGCAGGGGGCATGGCTGAGGTATTAAATGAATACTTTGCATCTGTCTTTACCAAGGAGGCAGGTGCTGCCCAGGCTTTTGTGGCAGATGAGGAAACTCTCTCCTAGAAGGGTTCAAAATTGATGAGGAGAAAGTGTTGAATGGACTGTCAGGACTGAAAGTTAACAAGTCACTGGAACTGGATGAGAGTCATCAAGGCTATTGAAGGAAGTGAGGATGGAAAGTGAGGTGCGCTGGCCATACTCTTTCAGCCTTCTCTAGAGTCAGGGAAAGTGTCAGAGGAAAGGAGAATTGTAAATATTGCAGCCTTGTTCCAAAAAGCTTTCTAAGGATAGCCCCAGCAATTACAGGGCAGCCAGTTTAACATAAGTCATGAGCAAGCTTTTAGAAACAAATTTCAGTATAGAATTTGTCACATGAAAAAATGTAGGTTGATTACAAAGAGACAGCAATGATTTCTAAAGGGGAAATTGTGTTTAGCAAACTTTCTGGAGTTTTTTGAGGGGTAACAGAAAGGGTCAATGCAAGTAATGCTGTTGTGGTGGTGTACACAGATTTTCAGAAGATATTTGATATAGTGCCACACAGCAAACTTATGAGAAAAGTTACAGCTCATGGGTATAAAAGGGATAATAGCAACATGGATACAAAATTGGCTGATTGATAGGAAGCAGAGAGTAACGGTCAATGGATATTTTTGAGGCAGGAGGATGGTTTGTAGTGGAGTTCCCCCAGAGATTGGCACTGGGACTCTTGCTTTTCCTGATATATGTTAATGATCTAGATCTTTGTGTGCAGGGAACAATTTTAAAGCTTGTGGATGACACAAAACTTGGAAGTAAACTAAACTGTGAGGAGGACAGTACAGAACTTCAAAAGGTCATAGACAAGGTTATGGAGTGGGCAGATAGGGGGCAGATGAAGTTCAATGTGGAGAAGTGTGAGGTGGTGCATTTTGATGGGAAGAACATGGAGACACAATATAAAATAAAGGGTAAAATTCATAAACAGGATGCAGCAGCAGAGGGACCTGAGTGTATATGTGCAGAGATCAATGAAGGTGGCAGGTCAGGTGGAGTGAGAGCAGGTCGTAAAGCATATAGTATTCTGGGCTTTATTAACAGAATACAAGAGTAAGGAGGTCATGCTGAATTTATACAAGATACTGGTTAGATCCCAGTTGGAACGTTCTGTCCAATTCTGGGTGCCACACTATCGAAAGGATATTAGAGAGTGTAGAAGAGATTTACAAGAGTAATTCTAGGATTGAGAAACTTCAGTATGAGGGTAAATTGGAGAAGTTGGGACTGTTCTCCTTGGAGAGAAAAAAGCTAATAGAGATTTCATAGAGATGCTCAAAATCATGAGGTCACTGGAGAAGGTAGATAGGGGGAAACTGTTGCCGCTCTTAAAAGGATCAAGAACGAGAAGGCTCAGATTTAAGGTGATTTACAAAAGAAGAAAATCTGATGTAAAAAAAACTTCATAGAGTGAGTGGCTCCGGTCAGGAATGCACTACTTGGTGGAGGCAGGTTCTATTAAAGTATTCCAAAAAACATGGTTTCTATTCAGATAATCATCTAACATGCAATCATATAATGTGCAGGGGTTTGGGGAAAAGACAGGGGAATGGCATTAAGTCATGGTGCTCTTTTGGAGAGCTGGTACAGGCATGATGGGCTGAATGGTGGCCTTCTGCATTGTAAAAATTCTGATTTTTCGTATCATTCCCAATACAGGATAATTGCCCAAAGGAAGTTTGAACTTACTGGACAATGACCATGCAGACCTTAGCTGGGATCATCTGGGAAAGGGGTATCCCCTGGATATGCTGCCCTGGAGCTCAGATGTTACAGCCCAAAGCGTGCAGTTGTTTAACATACATTGGTAATTGTTCAGTGCCTCATGTCTGTTGCATTGGAGTCTTATAAACTTGTCAGGGGCTTGGCAGGCTTCCTCTCTGCCTATGAACAGAGGCTAATAAGGAAATAAAAACACAAATCTTGCTGAAAAGAGAGACATGGGCCGGAGTTTTACCACCTTTTCTGCCCCCTTGGTCTTCGGCAAAATTTGTGAAACTTGCCTGTGCGAGGCTGTAAAATCCTATCCACGTTGTTGAAGCTTTTTGTTGTACACTCATCAGGACAAATACAAAAATGTCAAATTTCAAACCAGGAGAAAATGGTATTGATTTGTTGGCAAGATGATCTGATTAATGAGGGTTTGCCATGGAGAAAGTAGCAGGAAATTAAAGACTCCTCAAGTTCCTGGTTAACTCACAAAAGACAGACTAAGACTTGAACATATTCCTTTTTGCGAAGAGTGGTGATGGTGTTGTGGATAGTCTGGAGGGATGTCAGAAGTTGCAGTGAGACATAGATAGGATGCAAGACTGGGCGGAGAATGGCAGATGGACTTCAACACAGATAAATGTGTAGTGGTCCATTTGGCAGGTCAAATGGGATGAAGAAGTACAATATCAAGGATAGGACTCTAAGCAATGTTGAGGAGCAGAAGGACCTTGGGGTCTGGGTCCTTAGGACTCTTAAATTGGTCGTTAGGTGGAGGATGTGGTCAAGAAGGCGCATGGTGTGCTAGCCTTCATTAATCGAGGGATTGAGTTTAGGAGTCAGGAGGTAATGCTGGAATTTTATAAGAACCTTGTCAGACCCCACTTGGAACACTGTACGCAGTTCTGGTTCTCTCACTACAAGAAGGATGTGGAAGCTATTGAGAGGGTACAGAGGAGATTTACAAGGATGTTGCTGGATTGGGAGGCATGCCTTATGAGGATAGATTGAGGGAGCTAGGTGTCTTCTCCCTGTTATTAAGATTTTCAGTCAGAGGGTGGTGAGTGACTGGAATCGGCTGCCATCAGTGGTGGTAGAGGTGAACTCGCTGGGGTCTTTTAAGAGACTTCTGGATGAGTACATAGGATTTAATGGGATTGAGAGTTATAGATAGGCTGGTAGGTATGGATATGATCAGCGCAACTTGTGGGCCGAAGGGCCTGTTTGTGCTGTAGTGTTCTATGCTCTTTGTTCTAATGGGTCCTTATGTACGAATCTATGTCATTTCTAACCAGTAATGATCTTAAATTGGTTGTTGGTGCCATTATTAGTACACTCAGGATTACTTAGCAACTGCTGCCCAATTGTAGAATCACATCTAATAGCAGACAGTTAGTTTTGGTTTTGCAAACACGGACTTGTTGGGTAAATTCTGTACATTGTCTGTACCCAGTCTGTTCATTGAGAACAATCAAAGGAATACGTGGTTTAATTCGGTTAGTCAATATGTTGGCACATCCAATGTATGTACCTGACTGGCATTGAAATTCATGTGTTTCCCAATTGTGTGTTGGACAGAATGTCTTTTTGGATTGACAGCAGCATGTTGTAGGTAGAAAAATAAGCATTGGCACAGCCACTGACTGCATTGTAGCAGCAGGATTCAGCTTGCTTAACCTGTTCACTTTTTTGGTATACTTTTAAGTGGAAACACAGGAAACCAGGTTCATTGAAAACTGCAAAGGTAATGTATGGGGAAGCGATGGACTAGTCTATTAAGTCTACCATCTGGACTATTAACCCAGAAACTTAGCTAATATTCTGGCGACCCATGTTCGTATCCCACCATGGCATATGGTGGAATTTGAATTCAATAAAAAAATCTGGAATTAAGACTCTATTGATGACCATGAAACCATTACTTATTGTCATAAAAACCCATTTTGTTCATTAACGTTGTTTAGGGAAGGAAATCTGCCATCCTTACCTGGTCTGGCCTACATGTGACTTCAGAGCCTCAGCAATGTGGTTGACTTTCAACTGCCCTCTGAAATGGCCAAGCAAGTGACTCAGTTCAAGAGCAACGAGGGACGGGCAATAAATGCTGACCCAGCCAGTGATGTCCATGTCCCCCAAATTAAAAAAAGTCAGATTTTTTTTAAGAATAGAGAGCAGAGCAAGAAAGTGCAACCAGTCTGAGAGGGAAATATTGTCAAAGGGAGTAGCAGTCAGCCTGTCCATTTACACTATTGTTGTTATCTATGGATCAGCCTGGCGAATTCCTGTACATAAGATAAACTGTTGGACAGAAGAGTAAATCTAAACCAAGATCTTATAAACATAGCGGTTAGAACAGGAGTAGGCAATTCAGCCCCTCAAGCCCTGCTCTGACATTCAACAAGTTCATAGCTTATCTGATTGTGGCCTCAACTCCTCTTTCCTGTGTATCACCTACACCCTTCATTCTCTTGTCAACTAAGAACCTATGTAACTCCATCTTAAAAAGGTTCAATGATCCAGCCCCCACTTTTCTCTGGAGAAGAGGTCCACAGACCAATGACTCTTTGAGAGAGAATGTTTCTCCTCATCTCATAGAAACACAGAACAGTACAGCACAGTACAGGGCCTTTGGCCCTCAATGTTGTGCTGAGCTTTGTCCAAATTCAAGATCAAGCTATCCCTCTCCCTATCATTCTGGTGTGCTCCATGTGTCTATCCAATAACCACTTGAAAGTTCCCAAAGTGTCTGACTCCACTATCACAGCAGGCAGTGTATTCTACACTCCAACCACTCTCTGAGTAAAGAACCTATTTCAGACATCCCTCCTGTATGTCCCCCATGATCGTTATAATTATGCCACCTAGTAACAGCTACATCCAGCCGAGGAAATAGTCTCTGCACGTCCAATCTATCTATCCCCCTCATCAGCTTATAAACCTTCATCAGCTTAGGTGGGATCCTAAGTAGTTGGGATGCTGAGAGGGATGAGAGTAAGGGGGTTATAGAAGAGAGTTGTAAAACACAGCGGCGTACGGGTGGGGTGGGGCATGGTTTGAGATGCGTATACTTTAATGCAAGGAGTATTCGCAATAAGGGGGAGGAACTTGCAGCTTGGACCAGTACCTGGAACTTCGATGTTGTGGCCATTTCAGAGACTTGGGTAGAGCAGGGACAGGAATGGATGTTGCAGGTTCCGGGGTACAAATGCTTTAGTCGGAGTAGAGAAGGAGGTAGAAGGGGGGGAGGAGTGGCGTTATTGGTCAAAGACTGTATCACGGTGATAGAAAAGAAGTTTGATGAGGACTTGTCTGTTGAGGTAGTATGGGCTGAGATTAGAAACAGGAGAGGAGAGGTCACCCTGTTGGGAGTCTTTTACAGACCTCCTAATAGTTCTAGAGAGGTTGAGGAAAGGATTGCGAAGTCAATTCTGATTAGGAGTGAAAGTAGTAGGGTAATTGTGATGGGGGACTTTAACTTTGCTAATATTGATTGGAATAGCTATAGCTCTAGCTCGTTAGAGGGGTCAGTTTTCGTACAGAGTGTGCAGGAAGGTTTTTTGACTCAGTATGTAGATAGGCCAACTAGAGGTGAGGCTACATTGGATTTGGTGCTGGGCAATGAGCCAGACCAGGTGTTAGGCTTGGAAGTTAGTGAACATTTTGGTGATAGTGACCACAATTCGGTTACGTTCACCTTAGTGATGGATAGGGATAGGCATGAAGCTGGGGGCAGTAGTTATAGCTGGGGGAAGGGTAATTATGAGGCCATCAGGAGAGAATTAGGGTGCATAGATTGGACTAGGGAACTACAGGGACTGGGAACATCTGGAATGTGGTGCTTATTCAAGGAGCAGCTGCTGCGTGTCCTTGATAAGTATGTCCCTGTCAGGCAGGGAGGAAATGGACGAGTAAGAGAGCCTTGGTGTACGAAAAATGTTGATTTGCTGGTTAAGAAGAAAAAGGAGGCTTATGTCAGGATGAGGCTTGAAGGCTCAGATAGTGCAATGGATAGCTATAGATTAGCCAGGAAGGAGGTAAAAAGTGAATTGAGGAGAGCTAAGAGGGGACACGAGAAGATGTTGGCTGATAGGATTAAGGAGAATCCTAAAGCTTTCTTTCGATATGTTAAGAATAGAAGATTGGTTAGGGCAAGATTAGGGCCAGTCATAGACAGCAGTGGGAAGTTGTGCGTGGAGCCTGAAGAGATTGGTGAGGCACTGAATAAATATTTCTCTTCGGTATTCACGCAGAGTGCTGGAAATGTAGCTGTGGAGAGCACTGAGGTACAGGGTTGCAAATTGGGGAGTATTGTAGTAGATAGGGAGGATGTGTTAGAAATTCTCGAGGGTTTGAAGTTGGATAAGTCCCCTGGGCCGGACGGGATTTACCCTAGGATTCTCTGGGAGGCAAGAGAGGAGATTGCAGAGCCTCTGGCTCTGATCTTCAGGTCCTCGTTGGTTACGGGTGTGGTTCCGGAGGACTGGAGGATAGCGAATGTGGTCCCATTGTTTAAGAAGGGGAAGAGAGACCTTCCTGGGAATTATAGGCCAGTGAGTCTTACTTCTGTTGTGGGCAAGGTATTGGAGAGAATTATTAGGGATAGGATTTATAGTTATTTAGAGAGAAATGAATTGATTGGGGATAGTCAGCATGGTTTCGTGAAGGGTAGGTCATGCCTTACTAACCTCATTGAGTTTTTTGAGAAAGTGACCAAAGAGGTGGATGGGGGTAAGGCGGTTGATGTAGTATATATGGACTTTAGTAAGGCGTTTGATAAGGTGGCCCATGGAAGACTTCTACAGAAAATGCAGATGTGTGGAATAGAGGGTGATTTAGCTAATTGGATTAGGAATTGGCTGGCAGATAGAAGACAGAGGGTGGTGGTTGATGGGAGATATTCATCGTGGAGTTCGGTGACGAGTGGTGTGCCTCAGGGGTCTGTTTTGGGGCCCCTGCTGTTTGTAATTTTTATAAATGATCTGGATGAGGGTATTGAGGGATGGATCAGTAAATTTGCAGATGATACTAAAGTTGGTGGAGTGGTAGATAGTGAAGAGGGGTGTTTTAGTTTACAGAGTGACTTGGACAAGTTGCAGAGCTGGGCCGAGAGGTGGCAAATGGAGTTTAATGTGGAAAAGTGTGAGGTAATGCACTTTGGCAGGAACAATAAATGTGTAGAGTATAGGGCTAATGGTAGGGCTCTTAATAGTGTTGAGGAACAGAGGATCTTGGTGTATGTGTCAATAGATCCCTGAAAGTAGGCAGTCAAGTGGATAAAGTTGTTAAGAAGGCTTATGGAGTCTTAGCTTTTATTGGTAGGGGGATTGAATTTAGGAGCCGCAGCATCATGTTGCAGCTGTACAAAACTCTAGTGCGGCCGCACTTGGAGTATTGTGTGCAGTTCTGGTCGCCACATTATAAGAAAGATGTGGAGGCATTGGAGAGGGTACAGAGGAGGTTTACTAGGATGTTGCCTGGTATGGAGGGCAGGTCCTATGAAGAGAGGTTGAAGGATTTGAGGTTGTTTTCGTTAGAAAGGAGGCGGCTAAGAGGGATCTTATTGAAACATATAAGATGATTAGAGGTTTAGATAGGGTGGACAGTGATAGCCTTTTTCCTAGGATGGAGAAAGCTAGCACGAGGGGACACAGCTTTAAATTAAGGGGTGATAGTTATAGGACGGATATCAGAGGTAGGTTCTTTACCCAAAGGGTGGTTCGGGAGTGGAATGCCCTGCCTGCAGCAGTTGTAGATGCGCCAAGTTTGGTGGCGTTTAAGAGGTTAGTTGATAATATATGGAAGAGAAGGGAATGGTTTAGTTTGGAGGGGCTTTGCTTTTTATATTGGTCGGCGCAACATCGAAGGCTGAAGGGCCTGTTCTGTGCTGTATTGTTCTATTTTCTATGTTCTATGTTCTACTCAAAGAGTGATTAGGGAGTGAATGCCCTGCCTGCAGCTGTTGTAGATGCGCCAAGTTTGGTGGCGTTTAAGAGGTTAGATTGATAAGTATATGGAAGAGAAGGGAATGGTTTAGTTTGGAGGGGCATTGCTTTTTATTTCGGTCGGCACAACATCGAAGGCCGAAGGGCCTGTTCTGTGCTGTATTGTTCTATGTTCTATGTTCTATTAACCTCTATTAAGTCACCTGTCATCCTCCTCTGCTCCAAAGAGAAAAGCCCCAGCTCCCTCAACCTTTCCTCATAAGACCTACCCTCCAAACCAGGCAGCATCCTGGTAAATCTCCTCTGCACTCTCTCCAATGCTTCTACATCCTCCTTATAGTGAGGTGACCAAAATTGCATACAATATTCCAAATGTGGTCTCACCAAGATCTGGGTGACTTATCAACCCTCAGATTTTTCAAAATTGCTAATACATCTTCCCTCAGAAAAACTACCTCATCCATCTACCTCCTCCATCCTATCAGCTTGTATCACACACACATCTTCAAAAACAGGCTTCTGGAGAAGGTGAGAGGGCATGGAATCCAAGGGGCTTTGGCCTAATGGATCTAGAACTGGCTTGCCGGCAGAAGGCAGAGAGTGGTTGTGGATGGGTCTTGCTCTGCATGGAGGTCGGTAACCAGTGGAGTGCGTCAGGGATCTGTTCTGGGACCCCTGCTGTTTGTCATTTTCATAAATGACCTGGATGACGAAGTGGAGGGATGGGTTAGTAAGTTCGCCGACGATACAAAGGTCGGTGGTGTTGTGGATGGTCTGGAGGGATGTCAAAAGTTGCAGCGGGGCATAGACAGGATGCAAGACTGGGCGGAGAAGTGGCAGATGGACTTCAACGCGGATAAATGTGTAGTGGTCCATTTTGGCAGAAATAACGGGATGAAGGAGTATAATATAAGGGGTAGGAGTCTTAGCTGTGTTGTAGAGCAGAAGGATCTCGGGGTCTGGGTCCATAGGACTCTTAAATCGGCCTCATAGGTGGAGGAAGTGGTCAAGAAGGCGTACAGTGTACTGACCTTCATTAATCGAGGAATAGAGTTTAGGAGGCAGGAGGTAATGGTGCAGCTCTATAAGACTCTTATCAGACCCCAGTTGGAGTATTGTGCGCAGTTCTGGTCGCCTCATTATAGGAAGGATGTAGAGGCTATTGAGAGGGTTCAGAGGAGATTTACAAGGATGCTGCCTGGATTGGGAGGCAGGCCTTATGAAGATTTAAGTTTAACTATGACTTTTTTTTTCCACAGGTAATTCGGTCCAACTTGACTAACAAGGAGCATGCATTCGGCAGGTGGTGCGAGGACAGCTCTTGGATGTTGATTCATGGGTTGCCTGGTGCTTCATGTCGTAAATGAGTGCTTTACCTGGACCATCTGAAGGGCACCATGACAGCTCAGTGACTATCGCTGTAGCTGTGCAGACACTTGGAATTGGGCCGGTGTCTGCGGGAGTTTGCGCGTTCTCCCCGTGGTTGCGTGGGTTTTCTCCGGGCACTCCGGTTTCCTCCCACATCCCAAAAATTCGCTCTTAGGCTGATTGGGAAACAAATTGTTCTTATATTGAGATTCTTCCATATTAGGAATAACCTAAAATTAGAATAGGAAAAGGAATTGTTACTATAAAGTTATGACGGCGGCGCGGGCTCGTTGGGCCGAAGGGCCTGTTCCCGTGCTGTGTTGCTCTAAAAAAAAAGATAGGTTGAGGGAGCTGGGACTCTTCTCACTGGAGAGACGTAGGTTGAGAGGCGACCTGATAGAGGTTTATAAAATGTTGAGAGGAATAGATAGGGTGGACTCTCAGAGACTATTTCCCCGAGCGGAAATGGTCACTACAAGAGGACACAGATTTAAGGTGCAGGGAAGCAAATACAAAGGAAATGTCAGGGGTAGGTTTTTCACTCAGAGGGCGGTGAGTGAATGGAACCGACTGCCATCGGAGGCTTTTGAGGCAAACTCACTGGGGTCTTTTAAAAGACTTCTGGATGAGTATATGGAAACGAATAGGATAGGGGATTATAGATAGGTTCTGTGGATTGGGAGTTGTGATCGACGCAACTCGTGGGCTGAAGGGCCTGTTTGTGCTGTATTGTTCTATGTTCTATGTTCTAACATGGCCCCCTTCTTAGTGAACACTGAAGAAAAGTATTCATTCAAAGCCTCACCTATCTCTTCTGACCCCATGCACAAGTTCACATTACTATCCTTGACTGGCCCTAACCTCACTCTGGTCATTCTTTTATTTCCCACATATTTCTCATGTCTCCCTCTTGAAGAGCTCATATTTTTATCTCTTCCTTAGAAAAAACATTCTCTCAGCATCAACTCTGTCAAGATCTTGTATACTTAAATAAGTTCATCTTTCATTCTTCCAAACTCTAATGGATAACAGCCCCAGCCTATCTTTGCGTTAGCACTGTGTTTTAGACATCATCCCATATTTGGTTAGAGACATATCCCTTTCTCTCCTAAGAAATGTGATTATTCCTGCTATGTCCCATGATAAGGATTCTTTAAGATAATATCATTCATTGCTTTCTAATAGTGCCACTGATTGAACAGATATCTCCAGATCCAGTGCTCCTCTCCTGCTCAGAGTAGGTTTTCTAAATTCTGCTTTGTTTTCTGTTCTTTTTCAGACGTGCAGCATACTCTTACCCAGAAACACAACTCTATGCACAGAATCCTGGAGCCTCGTACTTTGAGTCGCCAGGAAATGCAGTCCAAGTGACCACAGTAGTATCGTCACCCACTGTGGTGCCATCTCACAGTATGGTGGGAACAGTTGGCATCGCAATGGAAGTAGGAGGTGGTCAGATCATCTCGAGTAGTGGTGGAACTTATCTCATCCACGGAGGGACAATGGACAACTCCAGACATCCACTCTCTCACGCCACACGCCCATCACCCGGAACTGTGAGGAAATTAACTTTGTTCAAGTGACCATGAACCGCTTTGTACTCCTCTCCTATTCTCCCACTTTAGCCAGGAAAGACGGATGTGGGAACCAGGCTCAACTCTTCCGCCTGCGTTCTGATTAAACCCGCCCGGGTACTGATTAAACCCAGTCTCCCGGGTACTGATTAAACCCGATCTCCCGGGTACTGATTAAACCCAGTCTCCCGGGTACTGATTAAACCCAGTCTCCCGGGTACTGATTAAACCCAGCCTCCCGGGTACTGATTAAACCCAGCCTCCCGGGTACTGATTAAACCCAGCTTCCTGGGTACTGATTAAACCCAATCTCCCGGGTACTGATTAAACCCAGCCTCCCGGGTGCTGATTAAACCCAGCCTCCCGGGTGCTGATTAAACCCAGCCTCCCGGGTACTGATTAAACCCAGCCTCCCGGGTGCTGATTAAACCCAGCCTCCCGGGTGCTGATTAAACCCAGCCTCCCGGGTGCTGATTAAACCCAGCCTCCCGGGTGCTGATTAAACCCAGCCTCCCGGGTACTGATTAAACCCAGCCTCCCGGGTACTGATTAAACCCAGCCTCCCGGGTACTGATTAAACCCAGCCTCCCGGGTACTGATTAAACCCAGCCTCCCGGGTACTGATTAAACCCAGCCTCCCGGGTACTGATTAAACCCAGCCTCCCGGGTCTGATTAAACCCAGCCTCCCGGGTGCTGATTAAACCCAGCCTCCCGGGTGCTGATTAAACCCAGCCTCCCGGGTACTGATTAAACCCAGCCTCCCGGGTGCTGATTAAACCCAGCCTCCCGGGTGCTGATTAAACCCAGCCTCCCGGGTGCTGATTAAACCCAGCCTCCCGGGTGCTGATTAAACCCAGCCTCCCGGGTGCTGATTAAACCCAGCCTCCCGGGTGCTGATTAAACCCAGCCTCCCGGGTGCTGATTAAACCCAGCCTGCCGGGTACTGATTAAACCCAGCCTCCCGGGTACTGATTAAACCCAGCCTCCCGGGTACTGATTAAACCCAGCCTCCCGGGTACTGATTAAACCCAGCCTCCCGGGTACTGATTAAACCCAGCCTCCCGGATACTGATTAAACCCAGCCTCCCGGATACTGATTAAACCCAGCCTCCCAGGCAGTGATTAAACCCAACTTTACTGCTTTTCTGGATCGGATCACTGCAGCTTGGTGATAGCTGGAATGAATTTGAGTGAATTTTGCTAACCGTTTGTTAGAATGATAATGATCAGGTAGTTGGGTTTAATGATCCAGAGGTAGGGTATTCTGAATAGATCGATCTATTATAATTACAGACCTTCAAAGTGATTGCATTGTAGGTGCAGCATACAACTAGTCCATGCTGATGTTTATGCTTCACTTTAACATATTCCCATCCTTCCTCATGTCAATAAGTCAGGATAACTCGCTATTCTCTACCACTCATTTACTGGTCTAGCTTTCCCTTAAACACTCTTTATTTCAATTGCTACCTCTAGTCGTTGAGTTCCACATTCTCCCCACTTTCTGGGTAAAGAAGTTTCTTTGAAACTTATTTAATTTCTAATTTCTTACTGATGGCCTCTAACACAGAATCATTCACATTCTTTTGGCACAGAAAGAGGCCATTTGGCTCATTGTGTCTGCACTGCTTTTCGAGTGGGTACTTTGAATTAGAGTTATTTCCCTTTAGCCCATACCCTTGCACATTATTTCCAATCAATTAATAATTTAATATCCTCGATTGAACCTGCCTCCACCACACTTTCAAGCAATGCATTCCAGACCTGAAACACTGCTGTGCAAAAGGTTTTTCTCATATTTGTTTCTTTTGAAATCACTTCACATCTGTGCTGTAGCTTGCCTGTCTTGCATTGCATTTGATTCAACCTTTGAAGTGTTATTTTGTGTATGAAATCCTTTGGTCATTGGTGTCTCCATTTCACCTTAACCTTTCTCATTTTCTTGACTTTCCTTCTGTTTCGTGCACTGTACTTGACATTTTCTGTATTTCCTTGAGATTTGTTATTGGCTTCGTTTTAAGTGTTGGCTGTTCAGAGGGAGGCACGGTGACACAATGATTAGTACTGCTGCCTCACAGTGCCAGGGACCCAGGGTGATTCTGGCCTCGGGTGATTGTGTGGAGTTTGCACATTCTCCCCATGTCTGTGTGGGTTTCCTCCGGCTGCTCCGGTTTTATCCCACATTCCAAAGGTGTGTGGATTAGGTTGATTGGCCATGCTAAATTTCCCCTTGGTGTCAGGGCAATTGGAGAGTAAATACAAGGGGTTGCAGGGATAGGGCCTGGGTAAATTGTTGTTGATGCAGGCTTGATGGGCCAAATGGCCTCCTTCTGCACTGTAGGGATTCTGTGATTCGATATCTAATAAATATCAGCAGCTATGAAAGCAATTCAATAAAAATCAGCCAATATAGCTATTTCTTGACTAATCGCACCAACATCCTCAAGGCCTTTGTAAGAAACTCCATTCATAAACAAAATGACTAACACAGATAATACACAGATTGAGGTTAGGAATTGGCCAACTGGAAGGAAATAGAAATAGTAAAGGAAATCAAACCATAAAGAGGGAATGGATGGACTGAGGGAAGAGCTGGGATCTCTCCTATTTCAGGTGTGTCTTACAGATGTGTAATCAATCTCAATGAAAGGGTGATAAATTTAGAGATTGTAATATGCTAGGGAATGGTGTTTCCTCAAGGTGTTGTAGAGAATGTACACCACCTTTCAGTTAAAACAGGCCATTCAGTTAATCTGTACCATGATCAAGATCAGAGCAAAATGAAAAGAAAGTATGCTCCATAGGGCTTTGTAAATGAAGTTCAGTGCAGGCAAATTCACTGAAAGTGAAAATCAAGACATGTACTTCATGCGAGGAATGGAATTTGCTAAGTGAGAAGAGAGAACATCATTAATGTCTCAGGTTGGTGATCTTTCTCCAAAAGTCAAAGAAAGCTAGCCATGTCTCTTAAACAATTGTGCGTTATTGATCTTGTGATAAAACCTGCATAAATTTGGTCTGATCTTCTATTGTGCAAGCATCACATTCATCATTCATTGTTTTTCATTTCCTAATGTTATTTTGGGTTAGTTGGTCACAGTCTCTGTGAATCAGAAGACTGTATATGAAGGCTCATATGAGGGTGTGAGACCCTGATACTTCAATATCCACCTCCATAAGCTAACACGGATTTAAAGATCTCGTGCTGCTACTCAGGATAGTGAGCCATCCTGATGTTGTAGTACTTGTGAACAAATCCTTCTATTTCAAGAGCAGCAAACGGAAAGTCTAAAGTTATGTTCCTTCCTGCAGCTTGGATGTAAAGCTACACTTTTAGAAAAATGTATTAGAATGATAGAATCCCTACAGTGCAGAAGGAAACCATTTGGCCCATCAAATCTGCACCAACCACAATCCCACTCCACTCCCATAAACCCACATGTTTACTCTATTAATCCCCCTACACTATGGTCAATTCATCATGTCAATCAACCTAACCTGCATATCTTTGGACTGCGGGAGCAAACTGGAGCACCCGGAGGAAACCTATGCAGACACGGGAAGAATGTACAAATTCCACACACAGTCATCTGAGGCTGGAATTGAACCTGTATCCCTGGCGCTGTGAGGCAGCAGTGCTAACCAGTGTGCCACCACACAGGTTTCCCACTTCACACAATTGGGAAACTGAAGGTTACAATATGGATAAACCTTGAAAAACAAATTAGGAACTGGAATAATTTTAATAAATGCATATATCAATATTTAGCTGTACATTTTTCATTTTGAAATGTGCAAGTTATGCTAATTCTAGACACTAAATCATTGTGTCATTTATATATCTTACTCCTTTCACATATTTGTTAGTCACAGTGATAAATAAATTAGCTGCTTTATGGTGTGTTAATCTCATACACTCTAATCTAATAGATCGAAATGGCAATCGAGAACCTGCAGAAATCTGAGGGGATCACGGCCCATAAAAGTACCCTGTTGAACAGCCATGTGAGTATTTATATTTACTAAAGCTTTCCCATCCAGTGAAACTTCAGAAATTTTAAATTATTAGCACTTTCAATATTGAAATGTTACACCAAGAATGATTGTAAAGAGTTAAGAGGAAAGACTAGAGGTCAGTGGGATAACTGATAATAACTGTCTTACCTACTAAATATTATTCACATGCTCCTTTAGTTCATTCAGTGTAACTCTCCAGAAATGAAGTCTCTGGTTTTCTCATTCACCTATTAATTATGAAGTAGCCTATATTGAAAATGAAGAGCAGAGTGGTCAATGTTTGTAATTTGTATAAACTATGACAGGCCAAGTGTTTCTATACTAATGCTAGAGGTTCTGCGAATGACATGAACTCCCTGTGCTGGGCGTGGTAATGTCAGCCAGGGTTCCGGCAACTTCTGTTTGTGTAGGTAGCCAATAAGGATTAAGTCAGATCCTGCTAGTCTGCCCCTCATTAGCATCCACTCTGCAGGCACTCATTATCTTGAATCAAGTGGAAAAAACTGCCATAAAATATACCCTAGCAGGAAGCAACATCTTCGCAAAAAGAGCTGAAGGATTTGGAGGCAGACGTATGGTAATTTAAAATGTATATAATTGTGATCCACTGATAGTATGGTTTGGGTTAAAGGACATTAAACTCTTCAGTTTGAGTCACAGCATTGACAGACAGCCTGGCAACCATTAATACTGAAGCAATCATTTTTTTTAAATCTGCTTATTTACGCAGGGCCTACAGCTGAGAGGTCAGCACTGAATGATGCCAAGCAAGACAGTTCTCAAATATACTTTTGGCTTATGTGGTCAGACAGTCAGTGTTAAGCAGAATCAGGATATTGGAGCAGCACCTTCAGAGTTTTCTGGAGTTTTGCAATGTGGGCGGTTAACATATTGACAAGTGTCTCCTCATTTGCTCCTATAAGGCTTTCTTTCTACAGTGTTTGTAATCCAAGGTTTCTACGCAATGTGGAAGGCATGGACATGAATGAACATCCCTCCTGGTGAGGGACAAATGATTATCTACTGTAGATTGACTGGCCAATACGTTGCGTCTCGCTGGTTGATGGGCAGGGTGAGCTGGCAAGATCAGGAGCCGAGAAATCAGGTTTGCGCCCAATTTCTTGTCTCTCATGATCTTACCAGCACCAGATATCCAGCATGATCAGTCTCACACCCATTTCCGGCAAGAGGCTAAAGAAGTTCAATTTAATTTTAATTTAAATGTAATTAGACTATTGTCCAGGCTCACTTGCCTGTTTTGCCTTGCTGGGACAGGTTCTCTCTAATGAGAATCACAGCTGGCCTCCAGCAACATGGACCAGTCATGATGACTTCGACGATAGAACCAGAGGCTATTGCACAGCCACCCCATCCCCAGAGGTCAAGGGCAAGAGCTGGGTGCTAGTAGGGCAGTGCCAGCCTGGGGGCAGGGGGAAGGGATGAGGAGGGTGCTGGGCAGAGATTGGCTGCAGCAGCAGGGACCTGAGAGGTCTCTCTCTCTCTCAGATCTGTCAGGAATCTGCTGGTTGCCATTGCGCATGTGCAGCCACAGAATCCAGTACATGCGCAATAGCGTCCTCTGCTGCTACAGCAGGCCTGCTGGCAATTGAAGCCTCATTCCTTTCCCCCACAGTCAAGGAATGGTTTAGCCCTTTTTTCCTGCACTCAGTGAATAATATATTTGATTTGAACTTGCCCAAAAATGGGTCTGAAACTCTCCTGTTTTCACACTAGTCCTGGACTGAGAACATTTTTGGTAAGGTCACCTCCAAAGTCTGCTTATTTACTTAATTGCCATTGATCCAGGCCTCCCACCTAGCTCTGCCCATGACTTGATCAAGTCATCTTACAAAATGCACGTGGGAATTGGATGATCTCTCTGTGCTTTCCATCCCATGATGCACCATATAGTATTGACTCTGAAAAGTACGGAACCAGATACATCTGCTGCCCTTGTACTTCCAATTGGTAGAAATTGTGCGTTTGGAAGCGGATGTTGATGGAGGCTGACTGTTTGCTGGAGGGCATCTTGTACATAGTATATTCTGCTGCAGGTTTGCACTGGCGGTGGAAGAGGTGAATGTTTAAAGATGGTGAATGAAGGGACAGTTAAAGTGGCATGCTTTGTTCTGAATTGTATTGATCTTTCTGAGTGTTGTTGGAGCTGCGCTCATCCAGACAAGTGAAGAATATTTTATCACACTCCTGAATTGTGCCTTGTAGAATCTGGACAGGCTTTGGGGAGTCAGGAGGTGAGTTACTAACCTCAGGATTCCCAGCCTTTGACCTTTTAGCTCTTGTAGCCACAGTATTTATAAGGTTAGTCCAGTTCAGTTTCTGGTTAGTGATAACCCCAGGATATTTGTAGTGGGGAATTCAGTGATAGTAATGCTATTGAATGTTAGGGGGAGATGATTTGGTTCTCCCTTGTTGGAGATATTGTTACTTGGCATGAATATTATTTGCCACTTATCTGCTCAAGCCTGAATATTGTCCAAGTTTTGCTACATACAGACATGGACTGCTCCAGTGTCTGAGGAGTTTTGAATGCTGGTGAACACTGCAATGTTACAATCTTCACAGAGACTACTAATATAAAAAGAATTAAACTTCTCAGACAATCCTGGTGGAAGAAACAAATGGTCAAGATTTCACTAAAAAAACCTGATTGTAACAGCCAAACCAAATATCAGCAAAAATTCAACATGAATAATGGGCAAATTATATTCAATAGGAGCTATAAATTACACTTTAAATAGCTGATACAACAAAATTAAGTCCCTCAGATATCTTACTTAGAGATATTTCGATACTTTCAGCACATACTTGGCACCCCATGCAGCCCAAGTTTATTTCATAATTCTATCTTGCCCCAGTAGAGTTCACCCACTCTGTCATAGTGGATAGTCTCTGACAACAGCCAGGAATTCCAATTAAAATACTCCTCCCAGAAGCCTAGATTTTAGCTTTTATTTCAGTCTCAAAAAATTGCAGGCTTTAAAACCATTTCATCGCCTCAATCATCAGCAAACAGTCACACATCTGACCTTATGATGGAGGGGAGGTCATTGATACAACAGCTGAAGATGATAGCATCTAAATGCGACCCTGAGGAATTACCCTAGAGCTTTTGACTTTGAGACTTTGAATAAGATTCCTTGTGTGGCGTTTCCTTTGCAATTGTTTGTTATTTAACTTTTAGCAGACTTATCAGAAGTTTCAGTTCTCACATATTAATTTAGTGAAGTGACGAGTAAGCAAAGTACTGTGTTCAGTATGGATGGGTGACACACTGTCTCTATTCAACACAGCTTCAGTGGCTCCTCGATAATTATGAAACTGCTGAGGGAGTTAGCCTTCCCCGGAGTTCCCTCTACAACCATTACCTACGGCACTGTCAAGAACAGAAGCTCGATCCCGTCAATGCAGCTTCTTTTGGCAAACTGATTCGTTCTGTGTTCATGGGGCTGAGGACCAGAAGACTGGGAACAAGGTCAGGGTAAAATAAGTTTGTTCATCAACGTAAATACATGTTAGCAATAGTTTTGCTTTAACATGGTCTCCAGTGAAACTTATCCCATGGCAGCATTATTGAGGTCAGAGTTACTTTAGTGCTCTGGACCTAATAAACAGCAAGCGCCAGACTTGAGTGTGAGTAGTATAAATATTTTTGATTTCCATTGATGCCTTAGTTTGAACATGAGCCTTGAAGGAGTGTGCTAATACTTCACAGATCTTAAAACTTGAAGACACTATTTATGCTACTGCACAGCAATTCCAGTGTTGGCTGGAATTTTGGACACCACAAAAATTTAATTGGGAATATTGCAAACTCATTTGTCAAGGACTTATTTGATATAAATCCAGTAATTTCTCCTGCAATGACATATTCGATGCATATTTACAGAATAAAAATTAATCTTTTGTATATTTTCCACTTATTTCAAATAATCATTACAATATTTTAGTTGTTCTCAGTGGCATTCACTGTTTATTCCTTCAGCTATCTTTAGGTTTATATAATTTCCTGTGTTTCAGGGGAAACTCGAAGTATCATTATTATGGGATTCGTCTAAAGCCAGATTCACCGTTGAACCGTTTACAAGAGGATATGCAGTACATGGCAATGCGGCAACAACCAGTGCATCAGAAACAAAGGTACAGTCCACACATCCCACCACCTTAAACACAACACACACTCACTCACATACACATACACATATGCATATGTGCATGTCCACAGATATACATATGCACACGCACAGATGTACGCATTACACATACAATATACACAGTAAGTGTACACACAATACCAATACATACACACATTCACAGATATACATATGCACACATACATGTACAAATATATACATAAACACACACAGCTGGGTGGCACAAGCGGTTAGCACTTCTCCCTCATAGCTGCAGGGACCTGGATTCGATTCCCGGCTCAGGTCACTGTCTGTGTGGAGTTTGTATATTCTCCCTGTGCCTGTGTGAGTTTTCTCTGGATAGTCCTCCCACAGTCCAAAGATTAGAATTAGATTGATTGGCCATGATAAAATTGCTCTTTAGTTTCCTGAGATACTTAGGTTAGAGGGATTAGTGAATAAATATGTGTGGATATGGCGGTAGGGCCTGGGAGGGATTGTGGTTGGTACAGACTCGATGGACCGAATGGCCTCTTTCTGCACTGTAGGGTTCTATGACTCTATGACTCTGAATAATAGTCAGTACTGATTGACTGAACCCGTATCCTATGAAATGGTGTTAACCTCTTTCAATAATTCAGTTGTAAAGAATTAAATCAACCTTTCTTTTGACAGTCATTTTATAGACTTAAAAATGTCTGAGGAACATTTTGGCTTGGCAATGTTTGTAATTGTAAATGGCTTTTTATGTAATAACCTTATAGCTTTAATTATTTTCATTTTAAATTGGCCATGTCAGCTAAAATGTACCTTTATCTTGCACCTTCATATAGTTTCCTTTTAGTAAGTTTGCTGCTTTTCTTTTTAGGTTTAAACCTATGCAGAAGTTGGATGGTGTCGGAGACAATATGCCTGGAAATGGACAACATGCAGCTCCAACAACCCCGGAGCAATCTGTAGCTGCACAGAGCCAGCACCACCAGCAATTTCTTGGTCAGTCAATTAATCTTATACTGTTAGTTTCAGAGGGAGCTAATCCTCTCTCGGTTATCAAGAACTTCATTTTAAGTGTGTCAGGTTTCCAACATCATAGAAACACTTCAGAGTGCTCCACCATTATGCGGTTCTGCTTATCTTTGTCACTCCAGTTCTTTCCTCGTGTAATTGGCTTTCCTCAGCTGTTTTTCCAATTCTCTCTGGCTTGCCTTTATTGCTCAATATGCATTAGCATTGGTTTACATTTTTAAAATATAATCACAGATTCAAATCTAAACTGAAATGAGTCGAAAGGTTTGTAATATGCTCAAGGGTCAATGATATTTTGAGCTAAAAAGCATCACATCATGTTGTGTATCTTGTAGCAAACTTGACACACTGCTGACCAATCCAGCTGAGCATGGCACCTTAGGATTGAAGTGATTATGCATATGTAAAACATATTTGTCTTTCTCTAAACATTTTAAAATTATTGTTGTTCACAATAGATATGTCTCGTGCACTGCCAGAGTTTATTGATGCAGAGATTGGTAGCTGTCCTTTGCCGGAGGATATCACACTGAATGAAGTGAAGACATTACAAACATTGTACAGAGAGCATTGTGAGGTGAGATGTATTGAGTGATGGGAGGTTGGGCTGAATGGTTCAGGAGAGATGGCTGCTTCAAATCAAGCCCTACATCACCTTGCCTTTCCAGATCTGTACTGTGCTTTTATGTTGTGTTCTTGTACTGTCTAATTCCCTGTCTTCTCGAGGATACTGGGTTCTGCTGAATCTTGAATTTATTTATAATTATGCCATATCATGTGGACAATCCTTTCCCTGAAACAGCTTAGTGAAAAAAATGTATCTCTCCATGTTGCTCAGCCTGAACAAACCCTGTATTTTGAAGTTCATTACTGGTGGATCTCACTAACGAAGGGATATTTTATTGTTTTGCAATCACAGGAAGATCCAGCCTTTCGAATATCTCCAATATATCAATTTCTTGCCCATCTAGAGTTTCAATTACTTCTTTTTTACTATGATTTTTGCAGCATCTGCTTCCTTGGTGAAGGCAGATGCAAAGTATTCATTTAGTAGCTAAACCATACCCTCTGCTTTCATGAGTAGATTTAGTTTTGGACCCCAATTGGCTTCACATCTTCTTAATAGCATTTTAGTATGTATATGTTTAAATAAGAGGATTGCCTTACATGTTAGCTGTCCGTTTCTTCTCACACTCTGTCTCTGTCTCTCTCTCTCTCTCTCTGATTTCCTTTTACACTCTGATTCTCAGCTTGCTTCTCATTTGTATTATCAACATGACACCTGTCATACATCACCTTTTTTTGTTTCGGTTTACTCTATCTGTTTTTGTCATGCTGAGAGTTCTGGCTTTATTTTTCCCCTTTATGTGAATGTAATCAACTATACCAGAGCGAGTTCCTCTTTAAACGGAGCCCAGAATTCCGTTACAAGTTTGCCTGCTAATCTTTGATTCCAGGCCAGATTGATTTCTCCCTCCACTGAAATCAGCCTTCCTTCAATTTTGTATTTTCACTCTGAATTATTATTTTTTTAATAATTAATCCAAACCACTCTTCATTGGAAGTTATCACCAACTGTCACTGGTTACGACTACTGTCCATTTGACCCACTTCATTCCCAAAAACTAAACTCAACAATATGTCCTTCATCGTTACAAAACGAAAATGCTGCAAAGACTTGAAATCGGAAATAAAACCTGAATATGTGGGAAGCACTGCACGGATCAGGCAGTATCTGTGCATAAAGAAACAGAGTTAACATTTTGATTTGATTTATTATTGTCACATGTATTAACATACAGAAAAAAGTATTGTTTCTTGCACACTATACAGACAAAACATACCATTCATAGAGAAAAAAAGTACAGAATGTAATGTTATAGTCAGAGCTAGGATGTAGAGAAAGATCAACTTAATGCAAGGTAGGTCCATTCAAAAGTCTGACACAGCAGGGAAAAAGCTGTTTTTGAGTCGGTTGGTATGTGACTTCAGACTTTTGTATCTTGTTCCCAGAGGAAAAAGGTGAAAGAGAGAATGTTTGGGGTGCGTGGGTTCTTAATTAGACTGCTTTTCCAAGGCTGTGGGATGTGTAGACAGCGTCAATGGATAGGAAGCTGGTTTGCGTGATAGATTGGGTTACATTCACGACCCCTTTTAGCTTTTTGTGATCCTGGTCAGAATAGGAGCCATACCAAGTTGTGGTACAACCAGAAAGAATACTTTCTATGGTGCACCTATAAAAGCTGGTGAAAATTGTGGCTGACATACTAAATTTCCTTAGTCTGAGAAATTAGAGACATTGGTGGGCTTTCTTAACTATAGTGTCAGCATGGGGGGGATCAGGACAAGTTGTTGATCTGGACACCTAAAAACTTGAAGCTCTCGAGCCTTTCTGCTTTGTTTCCGTTGATGTAGATGATGGCATGTCCTCCACTACGCTTCCTGAAGTCGATGACAATCTTAATTTTGTTAATGTTGAGGGAGAGATTATTATTGATTTCAGGTCAATGACCTTTTATCAAAACTGTCCTGTGTTCTGAGAAAGAACCACTGACCTGAAATGTTAACTCTACTTTCCTCTCATAGATGCTGCCTGAGCTGCTGGGTATTTCCAGGATTTCTGCTTCTTATGTGTCCTTCCTTTTTAGGCTGAAAAAATACAAGTCTAGAAAATTCTCATGAATGCTTTGAAAACTCATTTCCCTCTTTGCCGTTTACACTATTATTATCCAGTATTTGTTAGGATAGTTGAAGTCCTTCTTTGCTTTTATTTGGTTTTACATCTCAGTGTAATTTTCCTGAAACTCTGTTCCTCAAGAACTTTTCTACTGGTTGAAGGCCTATAAAATAAACCGAGTATTGGGATAGTCTTCTGTTGTCTCTTAAAGTAGTCATATTTCTGAAGAAGCCAAGTGAGCAATCTGATCAGTCTTTGAACTGTGTGGTAGGCAACGTACTGCCCTATCTTCACAAAACCACAAATTATATATTATGATTATGAAAGACTACAGAGGGACAGATGTGACATTAGGTAGCAAATGCAGTTCAAATCCACGCGCAGTAACCCATTCTGAAAGTAAGATTGGGAAAAGTGGTAATGTGTTATTGTGGAAAATGAAAGCTCATGTTGTAGAGGTAAGATATTAATATTAGATAGAATCATAAAATCATACTGTGCAGAAGAGGCTCTTTGGCCCATGGAGTCTGTACCCACACATGAGAAGCACCTGACTTCCAACCTAATCCCATTTACCAGCACGTGATCCACAGCTCTGAACCCAAGTTCCCTGGCTTATCTCTACAACCCTTCTTAAATAGCGGAACCACATTGTTTTTCAATCCTCTGGCACGTCCCTGATGGCATCTCCACATCATGGCCTCCCTGATGGCAAAGAGGGATTGAGAATTTGGATCAGAGCAATCTCCTCCCTTGCCTTTCGCAGCAGCCTAGGACACAATTCAGATCTGGAGATTTGTCCACATTTAAGCCTGAAACACCTCCTATATCTTCTTGTTCTCTATGTCAATTCGCACAAGAACCTGGAAGCCTCTCTCCCTGAGTTCCATTCCTTCATCCTCATTTTCTTGGGTGAAGACGGATGTGAAGTATTCATTCAAAACTCTACCAACTCCCTAAATTTACACCCCCTTTATTATGGAGTTCCACTAGAGGTAGACAAAAAATTGTTGAAGGTCGATGGAAAACTTGAATAAGGCACTCAGTGAGTGTTAAATGGGCGATGCAGGCTTGTAGGGCGAAAGGGCCCTGTTTCCTGTGCTGTGCTGTTCTTTGTTCTTTGTTCAATATCCTCTGGCTCCACTCACAGATTGCCCTCTTGGTCCCTAATGGGCCCTATTCTTTCCCTGGTTACCCTCTTCCCATTGATATACTTACAGAATATTTTGGGATTTTCCCTACTTTTACCAGCCAGAGCTTTCTTATATCTGCTCTTTGTTTTCCTAATTGCTTTATTAACCGAGGTTTCTTGGAAGATTGGCTAGCTAATAGCAAACAGAAAGTAGGCATAAATGGATCATTTTCTGTTTGGCAAAATATAACGAGTGAAATGCCACACATTAGCAGTACCGAGACCTCAAATGTTTCCAATTTATATCATGATTTGAGTGAAATGACTGATGATACAAAGATAGGAAAGCAAGTTCTAAAGATGACATAAGAAGGTTACACAGAGCTATAGATAGGTTAAGTGAGTGGGCAAAGATCAGGCAAATGGAGTATAATGTGGGAAAATGTGAAATTGTCAATTTTGGCAGGAAGAATAAAAAAAGAAGCTTATTATCTAAATGGCGAGAGATTGCAGAGCTCTAGGATGCAGATGGATCTGGGTGTTCAAGTGCATGAATCACAAAAGATTAGTATACAAGTACAGCAAGTAATTAGGACAGCGAATAGGATGTTATTGTTTATTGAGGGGGGAATTGAATGCAATGTAGGGAGGTTATGTTATAGTTCTGTAGGAAATTAGTGGGACTGCATCTGGAGTATTGTGTACAGTCATGATCTCCTCATTTGAGGAATCATGTGGGTGTGTTGGAAAGTTTAGAGAAGGTTTACCAGACTGATGACTGGAATGAGCAGCTTTCTTGTATAGAAAGGTTAGACAGGCTGGGCTTGTATCCACTGGAGTTTGGAAGAGTAAGAGGTGACTTATTGAAACATATAAAATCCTGAGGGCTTGACAGGGTGGGTTGTGGAGAGGATGTTTTCTCTTGTGGGAGAAACTAAAACTAGAGGGGGGGCGGTCACTGTTTAAAAATAAGCAATCAACCATTTAGGACAGAGAGGAGAATTTTTTTTTCTGAGGATGGTCAGTCCTTGGAACTCTCTTCCTGAAAAGGTGGCAGAAGCAGTCTTTGAATAGAACATAGAACATAGAACATTACAGCGCAGAACAGGCCCTTCGGCCTTCGATGTTGCGCCCACCATTATAAAAAGCAATGACCCTCCAAACTAAACCATTCCCTTCTCTTCCATAAACTTATCAACTAACCTCTTAAACGCCACCAAACTTGGCGCATCTACAACTGCCGCAGCAGGGCATTCCACTCCCTAACCACCCTCTGGGTAAAGAACCTACCTCTGATATCCGTCCTATAACTATCACCCCTTAATTTAAAGCTGTGTCCCCTCGTGCCAGCTTTCTCCATCCTAGGAAAAAGGCTATCACTGTACACCCTATCTAAACCTGTAATCATCTTATATTTTTCAATAAGGTCTCCTCTTAGCCGCCTCCTTTCTAACGAAAACAACCTCAAATCCCTCAGCCTCTCTTCATAAGACCTGCCCTCCATACCAGGCAATATGTTTAATATAGAATATATTTAATATATAAATACATTTAATATATTTAATATAGAATATGTTTAAGAGAGGTGGATAGATTATTAACAAAGAAGCAGGTGAAAGGTTATTGGGGCTTGGTAGGAATGTGGAGGTGAGGTTAAAATCAGATCAGCCATGATATACTGAGTTGAGCAGGTTCAGAGGGCTGAGTGGCCTACTCCTGCCCTGAATCCTACGTTCATATATATTGCAACTGAAGGGTAAGGTGTATGGAGATATTCACGCAAGTCATCAAATCTGACAGTACAACCATTTAAAGCCATAATAAAAGACAAATGGAGTCTCTCGATTTATATTTACAGGCAGAATATAAAAACAAGGAAGCAGTGTTCAATTTGTGCTCAATCACAAACTAAATCTGCTGCCTCCATTTTACTAAATTAGTAACTGAGTTACTGATGGAATTGTAGCCTTTTGACATCTAATTTATGATCGGTCTTTCCTGGTTTTCATTGATGGCATATCTCCTGCTTTGCCTCCATCTTCAACCTTAGATTTTCATCTTGAACAATGTTAAAGATAAATTCTTCTTTCAGTGACAACTTGGGTAATCTTATTTGATTTTGATAGGGCAATAAGCTGATGATCATAATGAAAATATTCATATTACTATTCATTTGTGAATAGTTTGGGTGCATTGTCATCATCATTATTAAGCATCATCGATAAACATTAGCTCTTAGCTCAAGAAGGTGTATGGTAAGCTTGCCTTCTTCAGTCAGAGTATAAAAATTAGCAAGTCATGTTGCAGCTGTACAGAACTTCAGTTAAACCACATTTGGAATATTAGGTACAGTTCTGGTCTCCACACTACCAGAAGAATGTGGAAACCTTGGAGAGGATTCAGAAAAGGTTTACCAGGAGGTTGCCTGGTTTGGAGGGTATTAGTTATCAGGAGAGATTGGACAAACTTGGTTTGTTTTCACCTGAATGTCGGAGGCAGAGGGGAAACCTGATAGAAATTTACAAAATTGTGACAGGCATGGATAGTCGGAGTCTTTCCCAGGGTAGGAATGTCAGTTACTGGGGGACAGATACAAAGTGGGAAGTTTAAAGGAAATGTGAGAGGCAGGTCTTTTACACAGAAAGTGGTAAGTGCCTGGAATGTGCTGCCGTAGGAGGTGATAGAAGTAGACACATAGCAGCGTTTAAGAGGCATCTTGACAGATGCATGAATAGGCAGGGAATAGAAGGACACAGACCACATAGAGCAAAAGATCTTTAGGAAGGTGTCATGTGTCAGCGTAGGCTTGGTGTACTGAAGGGCTTGTTCCTATACGGTACTATTCTTTGCTCAGTGCATTGTTAGCAATCTCAGTAATTATTGTTAAGCAGCAGTACCTGTTCTCTGAAAATGCGTTTCAGTAGCTTGCAATGCCTTTTCTGATATGTAGTTTTAATTATCTATCCCACCCCATCTAACAAATGATGGTTTCTCTTACAGGCAATGTTGGATGTTGTAATAAATCTTCAGTTTCATTACATTGAAAAACTTTGGCAGACCTTTTGGCATTCGACTCCTTCGCCAAGTGATGGTGCTTCTGTCACTTCAGTAAGGTAAGAATATTACAAAACTTTGTGACAATCCATTGACTGTTTGAATAAACTAAAAGGGCTGGTCCTTTTAACTGTGATTTCTGACATAAATACATCTGTCCAGGAGACTACATTGTCAAATCCTCATTTACTACCTAGAGTTAGCCACTAATTCTGGTCACCACATCATCAGAAGGAAATGGAGGCTTTAGTGAGAGTGCAAAGAAGGTTCATTAGGATGTTGCCTGGTCTTGAGGGTGTTGACGAGAGGTTGAACTGGAAAGACACAGGCCGAAGGGAGATCTGATACAGATCTGCAAAATTGTGACGGGCCCAGGGTGGACAATTGGGCTTTTTCCTGGGGTGGAATTGTCCATTACAAGGGGGCACAGGGTCAAGGTGAGAGGGGGAAAGTTTAAGGCAGATGTGCAGGGGATGTTTTTCATTTGGGACATGTTGCCAGAGGATATGATGGAAGTAGCAATATGTAAGAGGCATCTGAATAGATACATGAATAGAGAGAAAATAGAGGGATACGGATCAAGATAGAGCAAAGGTTTTTTTTCCAGTTAGGGCATCATGATCGGCACAGGCTTGGAGGACTGAAGGGCCTGTTTCTGTGCTGTACTTTTTTTGTTCTTTGTACAGAATATAGGGTTAATGGAAGGACTCTTAGTAATGTGGACGAGCAGAGAGATCTCGGTGTACATGTGCATAGCTGTCTGAAAGTTGGCACCCAGGTTGATAAGATTGTTAAGAAGGTGTATGGTGTATTATTATTGGTAGAGGGATTGAATTTCGGAACCGTAAGATCATGTTGCAACTGTACAAAACTCTGGTGCCGCCGCATTTGGAGTATTGTGTACAGTTCTGGCCGCCATATTATAAGAAAGAAGTGGAGGTATTGGAAAGGGTGCAGAGGAGGTTTACCAGGATGTTGCCCGGTATGGAGGGAAGGCCTTATGAGGAAAGATTGAGAGACTTGAGGTTATTATCATTAGAGAGAAGAAGGTTAAGAGGTGACCTCATTGATCAAAGGATTAGATAGGGTGGACAGTGAGAGCCTTTTTCCTCAGATGGTGATGGCTAACACGAGGGGACATAGCTTTAAATTGAGGGGTGATAATTATAGGACAGATGTCAGACATATGTTCTTTACTCAGAGGGTAGTAAGGGTGTGGAATGCCCTACCTGCAGCAGTTGTGGACTCGCCAAATTTAAGGGCGTTCAAATGGTCAGTGGATAGGCATATGGATAACATTGGAATAGTTTAGGTTAGAGGGTCATTAGATTGGTTCCACTGGTCAGCGCAACATTGAGGGCCGAAGGGCCTGTACTGCGCTGTAATGTTCTATGTTCTTATTTTAATGGTTGAAATGTTATGAAGCAGCTTGATTTGGCATTGTGCTGAGGCAGGAAGGGCGGAAGGGAAAGGGATGGTGCTAACGGGCTGTGTCTGGGGGTGCTGCACCAGACTGTTGCTTGCTTTTTTTGGGAGGTGAGGGTAATGTCTTGGGGCCATTTCCTTGTTGCCCTGCTTTGTGCACAGATAGAGTTGAATTGTTTATGATGAAATTCAAGAATTTTAAGTATATCACTCCTGCTTGTATCAGGATTGCACTTGCTCACAGCCTACTGGTGCTGTAAGGAATGGCAGGATCGTTGAGGGCAGCATAGTGGCACAATGGTGCTTAGCTTTTCTGCTCACAGTGCAAGGGGCCTGGGTTTCATTCCAGCCTTGGGCGATTGTGTGAAATGTGCACATTCTCCCCATGTCTGCATGGGTTTCCTCTTGGTGCTCTGGTTTCTTCCCATAGTTTGAAGGTGTGCAGGTGGATTAGCCAGGGTAAATGCATGAGGTTATGAGATAGGAATGTGTGTGTGTGTGTGTGTGTGTGTGTGTGTGTGTGTGAGAGATGGGGGAGATGAAGGTGATGATGTGGGAATGTTGGGTAAAACGCTCTTTCTGAGAGTTGGTGCAGACTCGATTGGTCGAATGGTTTCCTCTTGTACTGTAGGGATCCTGTGGAACTGCTACTTCTAATGGGAGAGTATTTGCAGAAGGCTGAGACATAAGTGGTTGATTTAAAATTTTCATTTAGGTTTCAGCTGCTGTGCCTGGTTATCTGTTATGCTGACACACAGTTCTGGCTGGAATTACACAGTGTGTCACTGCTTAGAATGGGAGCTCTACGAGAGATTTAGAGTTTTCACCTTTTGAGGAATTAATTGATTCTAAATACTAGGGGCGGAATTTTCCCATCAAGTCTGCGGTAAGTTTTATGACCAATACGGAAATTTGGAGTGAGTCAAAAATTGGAAATCAGGAAAAGGGTTTAAATTTTCTGCTTACCGCTTCCACAGCGGATCAGTTTTCCTGTTGATCTGTGGTGGCAACGCCATTTGCATTCATTACCATCTTCTGAATGCTCATCAACAACACCCCCATGCACCGTTAGGCTAGTGTGGGAAACGTTTGAATATAAGTGGTGTGTGACTGACTGATGGCCCTCATTTCACTCACAACTTAAAACTGACGCACCATTTGGAGCCTCCCTGCAACAGCTCTGCTGTAGGTTCTCAACAAAGCCAGTGAGGCTACACTGATATGGGGGCATACCGTCTCCCTTCACTGACTTCCTCTGGTGTTCAGGAGGGAGTTCCTTGGGAAATCAGATGGGAAAAGCGCCCAGACAGAGCAACCAAAGTGGGAGAGGGGGGAAGGAGGTCAGAGAGATAATGGGCTGGGGGGCTTGGGAGGTTGAGGTGAGCGAGGGGAGGAAACATGATGAGCAAAGGTGGATGGAGGGGAAATTGTGGGGATGCATGGGAGACAGTGGGCTCTGGAGAGGGCAGAACCAATGACGGGCTGAGGCATTTGGGAAGGTGGAAGTAGACAGGAGAGTGTGGGAAGCTGGAACCCAACGTCAAATATAAGAATGCAGACATGTGGAGCGTCCCAGTGGTTGACATGGAAGAGGCAGAGCACTTCTTGGAGTATGAAGAGAAGGAGGGCCAGGAATCTGAAGAGGGAGAAGAAGGTCATTTTCCACAGGCCAACTTCATCCAGGAAACTCAAAGAGGAAAACATGCCTGTGACATTTTAATTATCACTCGATTCCAGGGGGAGTAAGCTGCCAGCAATGGGAAAAAGTCATATTCCTCTTTAGTGCCATTGTTACGAACATGTTTGATGTTATCTGTGAGGGTGTTCCAACCTGGAATGCAGGCTTGTGGTGGTATATAATTTTGTTTATGGGAATGGTTTTAGGAGTCAAGTGCAAGATATAGTAAGAACCAGCCCAGTCACAGTATAAATACTTCTTAAAGACTGTTTATTACAATAAAGAAATAAGAAGGGGGAAATCACTTTGTTGGTGTTCTCTATAGGCTGCCAAATAGTCAGCAGGAAATTGAGGAGCAAATATGTAAGGAGATTACAAATAGCTCCAAGAAAAATAGGGTGGTGATAGAGATTTTAATTTTCCCAACATTGACTGGGACAACCATTGCATTAGAGGGTTGGATGGAGATAAATTTGTTGAGTGTATTCAGCAGGAATCTCTCATTCAGTATGTGGATGGCCTGACTAGAGAGGAGAACTACAGGCCAGTTAGCCTCACGTCTGTGGTGGATAAATTGTTGGAAGGTATTTTGAGAGAAGGATCTTAGGCATTTAGAGATGCAAGGGCTGATTAGAGACAGTCAGCATGGCTTTGTGAAAGGAAAGTCATGTCTCACAAATTTAATAGTTTTTTTGAAAGGGTAACCAAAAAGGTAGATGAGGGCAGTGCAGTTGATGTTGTCTACATGGACTTCAGCAAGGCCTTTGACACGGTACCACATTGTAGGTTGTTGTATAAAGTTAAATGATACAAAATTGACTTCTTGACAGAAACTGGAGGGTGATTGTAGAGTTGTTTTTCAAACTGGAGGCCTGTGACCAGCGGTGTGCCTCAAGGATCAGTGTTGGGCTCACTGTTAATTGTCATTTAAATTAATGATTTAGATGAGAATGTAGGAGGATGAGAATGTTAATAAGTTCGCAGATGACACCAAGATTGGTGGCATAGTGGGCAGTGAAGAAAGTTATCTGCAATTGCAACGGCATAGAACATAGAACATTACAGCACAGAACAGGCCCTTTGGCCTTCGATGTTGCGCCGACCAATATAAAAAGCAATGCCCCTCCAAACTAAACCATTCCCTTCTCTTCCGTATACTTATCAACTAACCTCTTAAACGCCACCAAACTTGGCGCATCTACAACTGCTGCAGGCAGGGAATTCCACTCCCGAACCACCCTTTGGGTAAAGAACCTACCTCTGATATCCGTCCTATAACTACCACCCCTTAATTTAAAGCTGTGTCCCATCGTGCTAGCTTTCTCCATCCTAGGAAAAAGGCTATCACTGTCCACCCTATCTAAACCTCTAATCATCTTATTTGTTTCGATAAGGTCCCCTCTTAGCCGCCTCCTTTCTAATGAAAACAACCTCAAATCCCTCAGCCTCTCTTCATAAGACCTGCCCTCCATACCAGGCAACATCCTGGTAAACCTCCTCTGTACCCTCTCCGATGCCTCCACATCTTTCTTATAATGTGGGGACCAGAACTGCACACAATCCTCCAAGTGCGGCCGCACTAGAGTTTTGTACAGTTGCAACATGACGTTGCGGCTCCGAAATTCAATCCCCCTACCAATAAAAGCTAGACTCCATATGCCTTCTTAACAACCTTCTCGACTTGACTGCCTACTTTCAGGGATCTATGCACATACACACCAAGATCCCTCTGTTCATCAAGACTACTAAAAATCCTACCATTAGCCCTATACTCTACACATTTATTATTTCTGCCATAGTGCATTACCTCACACTTTTCCACATTAAACTCCATTTGCCACCTCTCGGCCCAGCTCTGCAACTTGTCCAAGTCCCTCTGCAAACTATAACACCCCTCTTCACTGTCTACCACTCCACCGACTTAAGTGTCATCTGCAAATTTACTAATCCATCCTTCAATACCCTCATCCAGATCATTTATAAAAATTACAAACAGCAGGGGCCCCAAAACAGACCCCTGAGGTACACCACTTGTCACCGAACTCCACGATGAATATCTCCCATCAACCACCACACTCTGTCTTCTATCTGCTAGCCAATTCCTAATCCAATTAGCTAAATCACCCTCTATCCCATACATCTGCATTTTTTGCAGAAGTCTTCCATGGGACACCTTATCGAACGCCTTACTAAAGTCCATATATACCACATCAACCGCCTTACCCCCATCCACCTCTTTGGTCACTTTCTCAAAAAACTCAATGAGGTTAGTAAGGCACGACTACCCTTCACAAAACCATGCTGACTATCCCCAATCAATTCATTTCTCTCTAAATAACTATAAATCCTATCCCTAATAATTCTCTCCAATACTTTGCCCACAACAGAAGTAAGACTCACTGGCCTATATTCCCTGGAAGGTCTCTCTTCCCCTTCTTGAACAATGGGACCACATTCGCTATCCTCCAGTCCTCCGGAACCACACCCGTAACCAACGACGACCTGAAGATCAGAGCCAGAGGCTCTGCATCTCCTCTCTTGCCTCCCAGAGAATCCTAGGGTAAATCCCGTCCGGCCCAGGGGACTTATCCAACTTCAAACCCTCAAGAATATCTAGCACATCCTCCCTATCTACTTCAATACTTTCCAGTTTGCAACCCTGTACCTCAGTGTTCTCCATAACTACATTTACATTACCCTGCGTGAATACCGAAGAGAAATATTTATTCAGTGCCTCTCCAATCTCTTCAGGCTCCACGCACAGCTTCCCACTGCTGTCTATGACTGGCCCTAATCTTGTCCTAACCAATCTTCTATTCTTAACATATCTAAAGAAAGCTTTAGGATTCTCCTTAATTCTATCAGCCAAAGTCTTCTCGTGTCCTCTCTTAGCTCTCCTCAATTCACTCTTTAGCTCCCTCCTGGCTAATCTATAGCTATCCATTGCACTAACCGAGCCTTCAAGCCTCATCCTGACATAAGCCTCCTTTTTCCTTTTAGCCAGCAAATCAACTTTTTTCGTACACCAAGGTTCTCTTACTCGACCATTTCCTCCTTGCCTGACAGGGACATACTTATCAAGGACTCGCAGCAGCTGCTCCTTGAATAAGCGCCACATTCCAGATGTTCCCAGTCCCTGTAGTTTCCTAGTCCAATCTATGCACCCTAATTCTCTCCTGATGGCCTCATAATTACCCTTCCCCCCGCTATAACTACTGCCCCCAGCTTCATGCCTATCCCTATCCATCACTAAGGTGAACGTAACCGAATTGTGGTCACTATCACCAAAATGTTCACCAACCTCCAAGCCTAACACCTGGTCTGGCTCATTGCCCAGCACCAAATCCCATGTAGCCTCACCTCTAGTTGGCCTATCTACATACTGAGTCAAAAACCTTCCTGCACACTTTGTACAAAAACTGACCCCTCTAACGAGCTAGAGCTATAGCTATTCCAATCAATATTAGTAAAGTTAACGTCCCCCATAACAATTACCCTATTACTTTCACTCCTGACCAGAATTGACTTTGCAATCCTTTCCTCAACTTCTCTAGAACTTTTAGGAGGTCTATAAAAGACTCCCAACAGGGTGACCTCTCCTTCCCTGTTTCTAATCTCAGCCCATACTACCTCAACAGACAAGTCCTCATCAAACTTCTTTTCTATCACCGTGATACAGTCTTTGACCAATAATGCCACTCCTCCCCCCCCTTCTACCTCCTTCTCTACTCCGACTAAAGCATTTGTACCCCGGAACCTGCAACATCCATTCCTGTCCCTGCTCTACCCAAGTCTCTGAAATGGCCATCTTGATCAGTTGGGCCAGTGGGCTGAAGAGTTTAATTTAGAGAAATAAAAGATGATGCATTTTGCTAGATTGAACTAGGGCAGAACTTATTCAGTGAATAGTAGGACGTTGGGGAGAATTACAGAACAAACAGATCTAAAGGTACATGTTTGTAGCTCCTTGGAAGTGGAGTCACAGTTGGATAGAGTGGTGAAGAAGGCATTTGGCATGCTTGATTTCATCGGCCAGAACACTGAATACAAGAGTTGGAACATCTTGTTGAGGTTGTACAAGACATTGGTACGGCCACACTTGGAATATTGTATGCAGTTCTGGTCACCCTATTATAGAAAAGATATTATTAAACTAGAAAGAGTGCAGAAAAGATTTACTAGGATGATATCGGGACTTGATGGATTGAGTTGTAAGGACAGGCTAAATAGACTGGGACTTTTTTCTCTGGAGTGTAGGAGGCTGAGAGGTGACCTTATAGAGGTCTATAAAATAATAAGGGGCATATCAAGATAGTTGGTCAATATCTTTTCCCAAAGGTAGGGGAGTCTAAAACTAGAGGGCATAGTTTTAAGGTGAGAGGGGAGAAATACAAAAATGTCCAGAGGGGCAATTTTTTTCACACAGAGAGTGGTAAGTGTCTGGAACAAGCTGCCAGAGGCAGTAGTAGAGGCAGGTACAATTTTATCTTTTAAAAAGCATTTAAATAATTACATGGGTACAAAAAGTATAGAGGGATAAGTCAAATGTGAGCAATTAGCTTGGGCATTAAAAAAAAAGGTGGCGTAGACAAGTTGGGCCAAAGGGCCTGTTTCAATGCTGTAAACCTCTATGACTCTATCACTATGATACGTGAAGAGGACTATTATGTATAGGAACTACTAAACATGCCCACACAGTTTATGTAGAAATTACCCTTTTTGATCTCAAATACATTTTTTGAACTTCCCTTCCCAAGCAACATCCAATTCAATAGATCTATAAATAAAGGCAGCTTATAGTTACCGCACTGTATATGGTTGAGGAGCTGTTCTGGGGAACATCTCTTTGTTCAGTGAAGAGAGGGTTTTAACTACCTCCACAAAGGCTTTTGCACTCTTGTTTCTGCTCTGCTTGGTGGAACTGGCTTAGTATTTCTGCTAGTATTTCTGCTTCCAAAGAACAAAAGAACAAAGAAAATTACAGGAACAGGTCCTTCGACCCTCTATGCCTGCACCGACTATGCTGCCTGACTGAATTAAAACCCCCTACCCTTCAGGGCACTATATCCCCCTTTCTATCCTATTCATGTATTGTTAAGACGATAGTGACTGTTAAAAGTCACTATCATATCATATTTTCACTACCTCCCCTGACAGCGAGTTCCAAGCACTCATCACTCACTGTGTAAAAAAACTTGCCTCATACATCTTAAACCCCCTTGCCCCTAGCACCTTAAACCTATGCCCTCTAGTAATTGACTCTTCCACCCTAGGAAGAAGCTTCTGACTATCCACTCTGTCCATGCCTCTCATAATCTTGTAACTTCTATCAGGTCACCCTGCAACCTCCATTGTTCCAATGAGAGTATCTCCAACCTTTCCTCATAGCCAATGGCCTCCATACCAGACAACATCTTGGTAAATCTTTTCTGTACCCTGTCCAAAGCCTCCACATCCTTCTGGTAGTGTGGCGACCAGAATTGAACACTACATTCCAAGTACGACCTAACTAAGATTCTATAAAGTTGCAACATGACTTGCCAATTTTTAAACTCAATGCATCAGTCAATGAAGGCAAGTATGCCCTGCAAGCCTTCTTGACTACCTTCTCCACTTGCATTTCAGTGACCTCTGTATCTGTACACCCAGATCCCTCTGACTATTATTATTTTATGAAAACCTTCCATGAAAGCTTGGTAATTATACTACTTTCCCATTTGATGGTTTTCTCTGTGTATTTGCCATTTGTCCCCTCAGCTCTGTAGTTCTAAAAGACTGATGTAGAGATGCCGGCTGTTAAAAGACTAACATATAGATGCCTCCCCTGGATATCCAGATATCTAGCTAAGATGGCATTATACATTCAAAGGGTTTACACTAATCTGGGATTGCACTCACATCAGCATCGATATTTTTCATCAGTACTTTCACATCACCACCATTATAGAACATAGAACACTCCAGCACAAACAGGCCCTTTGGCCCACAAGTTGCGCCGATCATATCCATACCTACCAGGCTCGTCTATAACTCTCAATCCCATTAAATCCCATGTACTCATCTAGAAGCCTCTTAAAAGACCCCAGTGAGTTTGCCTCCACCACCACTGATGGTAGTCGATTCCATTCACTCACCACCCTCTGAGTGAAAAACTTACCCCTGACATCTCCTCTGTACTTGCCCCCCAGCACCTTAAACCTGTGTCTTCTCATAGAGACCATTTCAGCCCTGGGAAATAGCCTCCAAGAATCCACTCTATCTATTCCTGTCAACATTTTATAAACCTCTATCAGGTCGCCTCTCAACCTTCGTCTCTCCAGGGAGAAGAGACCGAGCTCCCTCAACCTATCTTCATAAGGCCTGCCCCCCCAATCGAGACAGCATCCTTGTAAGTCTCCTCTGCACCCTCTCAATAGCTTCCACATCCTTCCTATAGTGAGGTGACCATATCCTCCAACTGCGAGACCGATTTAAGAGTCCTATGCACCTGGACCCCAAGGATAGGGGTTATAATCCCAAGGATTATACCATCATGCTGCACAATCTCCATCCTCATCCTTTTCTGGGGAGGGCGCATCACACTTCTGGTCTGTCTAAAACTGCTTACCTTGTTACTGGGAGACTCACATTCTGTGAAATACTGGTGGCTTCTAAATGGTTAATTTTGTCACGTTCTTGCTTGTTATGAGACTCAGTCATCACAGCTATGTGATTACACTGAAAGGGATTTACAACCAGTCGCGTCACTGGCAAGATCCTCATTCCAACTTGCACCTTCAATCCTCATGATGGACTAAGCTGTGATCTGTGAAAAGGTCAGCACTGAACCCTGGGAAGTGAAAACTGACTCAACACCACCAGTGCTGTCCCGAAGAACTTATCGCAGCTGTGGCCACCTTAATAAGAAACTGACAGCAAAATAGTTGCATGGCTGCAGATATCATCATCTCATGAAGCTTTGTGTTTTGCCGCTGAGGAGACACAATGGCAGCTATCCCCTCAGACTACTGAGGAGCCCTCACACAATACTCTGTCCCAGTGACATAAGGTCATGAGTAAGCAGAATACAGACAGCATGTCACCTGAATGTCAGAAGGTGATAACTCATGGAGGGCTCACCACACTCGGTCACTGGGAGAAGCTAATCTCACCTTCCCCACAGGTCTGATCTCTGTCCTCAGCCACTGGCAGCATCCTCCTCAAATTTGGACAGCTCTGTGTGCTGGCTATCCCTCCTCCCATCTTAGAGCTTGGACCAAATGAAGACAAAAGGAAGAAATGTGATGAGAAGAGATGGAGCAAAGGCTGGGAAACATTTAAAATCTCCCATGTGTGTGAGTTTGCCCCAGACACTCACCTGAAAATGGAGCAGCACTCTGAAAGCTTGTGATATCAAATAAACTTGTCGGAGTTTAACCTGGAGTTTAATAACAAGTGAGACTTGTTATTCTCTCCCAGAAAAGGCTGAAGGTGGAGATGGTGCAGCATGATGGTACATTGATGGTGATATGAAAATATTGGTGGAAAATTCAGTGTTGAAATGTGTGTCCCGCCAAGTGTTGTGTGCAATCCTGGGAGAGTGTAACCTTTGCATGCATATTACCATGATGAGAGTGTGAGATTGGAGTGAGCTGAAAGTGACTCACCCTGACGCAGAAGATAAAATCATTCATCCTTTTCCTGTTCTGGATGGCATTGTGGGGCAGTTACCAGCCAAACTGACCTGACCTGGCTAGACAAGTGAGGCTGGTGTGCTTCTTGAAGCTATCCTTTGAGAAAACACATCCTGGTGTTTGCATACTCCTTATATCAAAGCCTGGAGGGAGTTGTGGCAAACCTCGTGCTAACTTTCTTCTGCTGTTCGAATATCTCTATAGGTCCCCAGACAGCTGGGGCTAAGGAAGTGAAATGTGTGTGTATTTAAATATGATGCTTGACCTTGGACCCCATTTGGTAACAGCGGGCAGAACAAATCCATTCCCAACCCAACATGTGATTCGGAGAAGCACTTGCCTGAACTTATTAGGCGTGATTTTGCACTTCTCTGTCCAGTAGGGAACATGCTGCGGAACCCACCTGCTTAATTTCAAAAACAGAACATTTAGCCCAGGCTATCCAATGTCCAATGTGGTTATTGGTTCCTCTTAGTGGGCAAAAGGTTTATCACGGATGCTAAATGCGGGATGGATCTGGTGCAGTGTGGAATAACTGGCTCCAGCTCAGTCTGCCAATATACTGTTACACTTCCATTTGCTGTATTAGTTGTGCGTTTCTTGTTTTTCGTGCAGTGAGGAAGAGAGTGAGGCCGTTTTCCCCAAAGAGAAACTCATCAACCTGTGTAAATTTGAACCCATCATTAAATGGATGAGGAACTGTGATCACGTACTTTACCAGGCACTAGTGGAAATTCTTATCCCGGATGTACTGCGACCTGTCCCCAGTGAGTAGCTTGTGATTATTGCTCTTTGCTATTGTACTTCTATATTCAAACCCTTGCAGCAGCCCCAAGTGAGTTACAGAGGTTTTTTATCATTATTTCTCTGAATGTGCAAGGCACTTGACAATACTGACATTTGTTACCCACCTCTAGTTCTCTGAATTGAGTAGCTTTCTGGCCATTTCAGAGGGTAGTTAAGAGTCAGTTATATTGTTGTCGGAAGGCAGTCACTAATGAATGCAGGTTTCCTTTCATAAAGGACATTCATTAGTAAACCAGCTGGATTTTTCTGACAACTTGTTTCCTTCCTGGTTATTTACCACCACCACGTTTTTATAGTTCATAATTTAATACAATATAGGAGCAGAATTAGGCCATTCAGCCCATCGGGTATACTCCACCAGTTGATCATGGCTGATATGCTTCTCATCCCCATTTTCCTGCCTTCTCTCCATAGCCCTTCAACCCATTATCAATTAAAAATCTATTTAACTCCTCTTTAAATTTACTCACTGTCCCAGCATCCACCGCACTTTGGGGTAGCAAATTCCACAGATTCACAACCCTTTGGGAGAAGTAGTTTCTCCTCAACTCTGCTTTAATTTTGCTACGCCTTATCCTAAGACTATGACATTTTGTCCTAGCGTGCCCCACCAGTGGAGCATCTGTTCCACATCCACTCTGACTATATCTTTCATCTTACATACGTCAATTTGATCTCCTCTCATTCTTCTAAATCAAAATATGCAACTCTGTTGGATAGGCCATTAATTTTTCATCTTCCATCAGGTGCCTTGACCCAAGCTATTCGGAATTTTGCCAAGAGTTTGGAGGCCTGGCTGATGAGTGCAATGAATGGCTTCCCTCAGCAGATGGTTCGGACCAAGGTAAGACTGGATGTGATCATCTTTATTCAACACTTCTGCCTTCCAAACTGCCCTCAACAAGCTTGCTCTGTTAGATTTGTTTTCATAGAATGAAACCAAATGTAATTTTTGTTTTTCTTTTAGAGGATGTTGGATTTGAAGTATTCAAAACCACATATGTCCCTATTTTTTTTCTAACTAGTTCTGCTTTTATGGAAATGAACTTTTTTTTTCTGTGGGAAAACAAGGGGAAGTGCTAAGGTTATGGACAAAGTTGGGAAGAGTAGGATGGGATATGTCAGAATGCAATTGTTGGCTGATTAAGTTGCAGAAAGACTGAGTAAAAAAATCTTATGGGCTCATTCAATAATGACAGCTTCATAGGAGGGGTAGCTCAAGGTTTGGTATTCTGCAGAGAATCACTAAATTCATATGTTTATGTCCATCCTGTTTGTCACATTTCAAAACTTTTAGCTGTTTGCTCTTTGAAGAATTTAAGTATATTTTTACTAAGTTCAATTTATCTTGCAAAGAATAAATCCATAGAATCATCATTGCTGGAATTGCAGATTTGAATTCCAATACAGTAATTGGAGCGTCACGGTAGCACAGTGGTTAGCATTGCTGCCTCACAGCACCAGGGACCCTGGGTTCAAATCTGGTCTCGGATCACTCTCTGTGTGGAGTCTGCACATTCTCACTGTGGTTGGCTGGCTTTCCTCTGAGTGCTCTGGCTTCCTCCCACAGTCTGAAAGACGTGCTGGTTAGACGTGCTAAATTCTCCCTTAGTGTACCCAAACAGGCGCCAAAATGCAGTGACGAGGGGATTTTCACAGTAATTCCATTACATTGTTAGTATAGGCCTACTTGTGACACTAATAAATGAAAAAAAAATTCAGATTACTAATAATTATGGCAGTTCAGTAAAAACCCCAGTATACGTTCGCATGAGGCATTGGAGCAGTTCTGCTTGTTTGATCTCAGCAGGAGTCCATGTCGAGGAGGATGGACCATTCATTTTGATTGGCAGTTCGGGTTAGTCCTTGGACACCAACCTAGTGAATGGTTGGTGGTCAGGCTTCCGGCTTCTTGCCTAACACAGGAAAATGAACTGATGGTTTTCTTTAGCAAAGAGACCAGCCTGCAAGACCCTAAATATAGGCTAGATAAAGAGTTTACTGATCCAAGGAGTGCATAAAGATCACTAACAGAGATACATGGCACATTTTGTTATTGTCATGTTACAAGGAATATCAGAAAAATAAGTTAATAAGTGAGATTTATTGTAAATTTTCTACTCAATGTTTGTAAAATTTCTCAACCTGTTAATGTATGTTGGGTTTTGTTTCAGTCATATATTTATTAGATAACTTTTGAAAGATTGAAGGAATGTATTTCATTGTTAAAGCTTCTGGCACACTCTAATGAATATCTGTTGGGCAGTAATGGTAAACCGCTGATCAGGGAGAACACATGGATCATGTACCTTAGAGCAGTGATTCCAAACCTAAGAGATTATCTGAAAAAAAACCTGTGGCACCCGTTAGATGAATCACTTGTTGGTGAGGATGAAACTATTTGAGTATTGGTTATTCATTTTTGGGGTTTACCAATGCATTCAAATTTTTTTTTTAAATAATAGTGATCCAAGAAATGTAGTCATCTTCAATGTAATTGGTGTGTAGCTGAAGCTGTTTAACACATTGGCAATGACTGAGGAAGCAAATAATCAGGATTCAACTCATTGTATCTGGAAATAATCGCACTCATTATCCCAGTTTGTTAAAACCTCACTGTGCCCTCGCTGGGCATAGTTGATTTGGAAGTTTTATTTGACTAGCTGACGGAATGGTGAGGATTTTATGAAGTGGGTGTTTGGAGGTTTGGTTGTGATGCTCGGTGAGTAGTATTTGTCCACTAACTGAGGGCTGTGTTGTGCTTATTTTTAAAGGTGGGAGTAGTTAGTGCCTTTGCCCAAACATTGCGCCGATACACCTCCCTGAATCACCTCGCACAGGCTGCCAGAGCTGTGCTACAGAACACATCACAGATCAACCAGATGCTCAGTGACCTCAACCGTGTGGACTTTGCCAATGTACAGGTGAGACCTCCCAGCTAGACCTTTAATCTGCTGCAACTGAACACATTGACGAAGGAAGGGCGGTGGATGTAGTGTACATGGACTTTAGCAAGGTGTTTGATAAGGTCCCACATGCAAGGCTTCTGGAGAAGGTGAGAGGGCATGGGATCCAAGGGGCTTTGGCCTCGTGGATCCAGAACTGGCTTGCCGGCAGAAGGCACAGAGTGTCGAAAGCTTGCAAATTTACTATCAAATAAATCGGTTGGATTTAAAATTGGTGTTGCTAGATTCTTACTGAGTTCTTACTACCCCAGTCCAACACCAGCATCTCTACATCTAGCCGGCAGAAGGCAGAGAGTGGTTGTGGATGAGTCTTGTTCTGCGTGGAGGTCAGTAACCAGTGGAGTGCCCCAGGGATCTGTTCTGGGACCCCTGCTGTTTGTCATTTTCATAAATGACCTGGATGAGGAAGTGGAGGGATGGGTTAGCAAGTTCGCCGACGATACAAAGATCAGTGGTGTTGTGGATGATCTGGAGGGATGCCAAAAGTTGCAGCGGGACATAGACAGGATGCAAGACTGGGCGGAGAAGTGGCAGATGGACTTCAACGCAGATAAATGTGTAGTGGTCCATTTTGGCAGGAATAACGGGATGAAGGAGTACAATATAAGGGGTAGGAGTCTTAGCTGTGTTGTAGAGCAGAAGGATCTCGGGGTCTGGGTCCATAGGACTCTTAAATCGGCCTCGCAGGTGGAGGAAGTGGTCAAGAAGGCGTACAGTGTACTGGCCTTCATTAATCGAGGAATAGAGTTTAGGAGTCAGGAGGTAATGATGCAGCTCTATAAGACTCTTGTCAGACCCCAATTGGAGTATTGTGCGCAGTTCTGGTCGCCTCATTATAGGAAGGATGTAGAAGCTATTGAGAGGATTCAGAGGAGATTTACAAGGATGCTGCCTGGATTGGGAGGCAGGCCTTATGAAGATAGGTTGAGGGAGCTGGGACTCTTCTCACTGGAGAGACGTAGGTTGAGAGGCGACCTGATAGAGGTTTATAAAATGTTGAGAGGAATAGATAGGGTGGACTCTCAGAGACTATTTCCCCGAGCTGAAATGGTCACTACGAGAGGACACAGATTTAAGGTGCAGGGAAGCAAATACAAAGGAGATGTCAGGGGTAGGTTTTTCACTCAGAGGGTGGTGAGTGAATGGAACCGACTGCCGTAGGAGGTTGTTGAGGCAAACTCACTGGGGTCTTTTAAGAGACTTCTGGATGAGTATATGGAAAAGAATAGGATAGGGGGTTATAGATAGGTCTGTGGATTGGTGGATGTGATCGGCGCAACTCGTGGGCCGAAGGGCCTGTTTGTGCTGTATTGTTCTATGTTCTATGTAACTTTTCATCAAATTCTCGCTCACCTGAGCAGAGCAGGAGAGCAATAGCAATTGGAGACGCGATGGTTGGAGGGACAGATAGGAGGTTTCGCAGCAGCAAAAGAGACTCTCGGATGGCATGTTGCCTCCCGAGTGCAAAGGTCTGTGATGTCTCGGACCGTGTTTTCAAGATCCTCAAGGGGGAGGGGGATCAGTCGCAGGTCGTGGTGCACATATAGGTAGAAGAAAGGATGGAGATTTAAAACAGGAATTTAGGGAGCTAGGATGGAAGCTGAGAGCCAGGACAAAGCATGTTGTCACCTCTGCTTTGTTGCCGGTGCCACATGCTAATGAGGTGAGGAACAGGGAGAGAGTGCAGATTAACACGTGTTTGCAGGGATAGAACATACAACATAGAACATTACAGCGCAGAACAGGCCCTTCGGTCTTCGATGTTGCGCCGACCAATTAAGAAAAAGCAATGACCCTCTAACCTAAACCATTCCCTTTTCATCCATAAACTTATCTACTAACCTCTTAAACGCCACCAAACTTGGCGCATCTAGAACTGCAGCAGGCAGGGCATTCCACTCCCTTACCACCCTCTGGGTAAAGAACCCACCTCTGATATCCGTCCTATAACTATCACCCCTTAATTTAAAGCTGTGTCCCCTCGTGCTAGCTTTCTCCATCCTAGGAAAAAGGCTATCACTGTCCACCCTATCTAAACCTTTATAGGTCGTATAGGTGTATCTACTTCAATACAAAGGAGCATCCGGAATAAGGTAGGTGAACTTGAAGCGTGGATTGGTACTTGGGACTCTGATGTTGTGGCCATTACAGAGACATGGTTAGAACAGGGACAGGAATGGTTGTTGGCAGTTCTGGGGTATAGATGTTTCAGTAAGAGTAGGGAAGGTGGTAAAAGAGTTGGAGGAGTAGCGTTGTTAATCAAGGATAGTTTAACGGCTGCTGAAAGGCATTTCGAGGGCAACCTGCCTCCTGAGGGCAGATTGCCCTCAGGTGGGCTGAAGTTAGAAATATGAAAGGATCGGTCACATTGTTAGGAGTTTTCTATAGGCCCCCAAATAGTAATAGAGATGTGGAGGAGGAAATGGCAAAGCAGATTATGGATAGATGTGGAGGTCACAGGGTAGTTATCATGGGTGACTTTAACTTTCCAAATATTGATTGGGACCTTTATAGGTCAAATAGTTTGGATGGGACACTTTTTGTACAGTGTGTGCAGGAGGGTTTCCTGTCACAATATATGGATAAGCCAACAAGAGATGGGACCACATTGGACTTGGTGCTGGGTAATGAACCGGGCCAAGTGTTAGATTTGTTTGTGGGAGAGCACTTTGGAGATAGTGAGCACAATTCGATATCCTTCATTATTACAATGGAGAGGGATAGAGTCACACGACAGGGCAAGGTTTATAATTGGGACAGGGATAATTGTGATGCGATTAAGTAAGAATTCGGGAGCATAAATGGGAACAGAAACTGTCAAGTATGGGCACAAATGAAAAATGAAGCTTTTTCAAGGAACAAATACTGTGTGTCCTTGATAGGTATGTCCCTGTCAGGCAGGGAGGAAATGGCCGAGTGAGGAAACCATGGTTCACAAAGGAGGTTGAATGTCTTGATAAGAGGAAAAAGGAAGCGTATGTAAGGATGAGAAAACAAGGTTCAGTTGGGCCAATTGAGGGTTACAAGGTAGCAGGAATGAGTTAAAGAAAGGGCTTAGGAGAGCAAGGAGGGAGCATGAGAAGTCCTTGGTGGGTCAGAAAAAGAAAACGCCAAGACTTTTTACTCTTATGTGAGAAATAAAAGAATAATCACGGTGAGGTTAGGGCCAGTCAAGGATAGTAGTGGGAACTTGTACATGGAGTCAGAAGAGATAGATGAGGCGTTGAATGAATACTTTTCTTCAGTGTTCACTAAGGAGAGGGGCCATGTTTTTGAGGATGTGTGTGTAATACAGACTGATAGGATGGAGGAGGTAGATGTTCTGAGGGAAAATGTATTAGCAATTTTGAAAAACTCGAGGGTGGATAAGTCCCCTGGGCCTGATGGGATACATTCTAGGATACTTTGGGAGGCAAGGGATGAGATTGCGGAGCCTTTAGCTTTGATCTTTGGGTTCTCACTGTCCATGGGGATTGTGCCAGAGGACTGGAGAGGGGCGAATGTTGTTCCTCTCTTCAAGAGAGGAAATAGGAATGACCCTGGTAATTATAGACCAGTTAGTCTTACTTCGGTAAATTAATGGAAAGAGTCCAGACGGATAGGATTTATGACCATTTGGAAAGATGCAGTTTAATCCCGGATAGTCAGCACGGTTTTGTGAGGGGTAAGTCCTGTCTCACAAATTTGATTGAATTCTTTGAGGAGGTAACTAAGTGTGTGGGTGAAGGTAGAGCAGTTGATGTCGTATATGTGTGGATTTTAGTAAGGCGTTTGATAAGGTTCCCCATGGTAGGCTCATGAAGAAGGTAAGGAGGTGTGGGATAGAAGGAAATTTGGCCAATTGGATAAGTAACTGGCTGTCTCATAGAAGCCAGAGGATGGTGATGGAGGGAAAATTTTCAGACTGGAGGCCAGTTATCAGCGGTGTATCACAGGGATCAGTGCTGGGTGCTCTGCTTTTTGTGATTTTTATCAATGACTTGGGAAAGGGGGCTGAAGGGTGGGTTAGTAAATTTGCTGATCTCACCAAGATTGGTGGAGTAGTGGATGAGGTGGAGGGGGCTCTTGCAGGCTGCAAAGAGACATTGATAGGATGCAGAGCTGGGCCGAAAAGTGGCAGATGGAATTTAACTGAGATAAGTGCGAGGTGATTCATTTTGGTAGGACAAACTTGAATGTGGATTACAGGGTCAACGGCAGGGTTCTGAGGAATGTGGAGGAACAGAGAGATCTTGGGGTTCATATCCTCAGATCTCTGAAGGTTGCCACTCAAGTGGATAGAGCTGTGAAGAAAGTTTAGAGTGTGTTACTGTTTATTAACAGGGGATTTGAGTTTAAGAGCCGTGGGGTTATGCTGCAACTGTACTGGACGTTGGTGAGACCATATTTGGAATATTGTGTGCAATTCTGGTCACCTCACTATAAGAAGAATGTGGAAGCATTGGAAAGAGGAGATTTACCAGGATGCTGCCTGGTTTGGAGGGTAGGCCTTGTGAGGAAAGGTTGAGAGAGCTGGAGCTTTTCTCTTCGGAGTAGAGGAGGATGAGCGGCGACTTAATGGAGGTTTATAAGATGATGAGGGGGTGAGATAGAGTGGACATGCAGAGATTATTTCCTCGGGTGGATGTAGTCTTACTAGGGGGCATAACTATAAGGTTCATGGTGGGAGATATAGGAGGGCTATCCAAAGTAGATTCTTCACTCAGAGAGTGGTTGGGGTGTGGAATGTACTGCCTGCTGTGATAGTGAGTTGGACATTTTAGGAACTTTCAAGCTGTTATTGGATAGACACATGGAAAACACCAGCATTATAGGGAGTGGGATAGCTTAATCTTGGGATTAGACATAGCTCGGCACAACATTGAGGGCCAAAGGGCCTGTACTGTACTGTAATGTTCTATGTTCTATGTAACTCTCACTTTCAACACCGTTAGAAATAGCCATGGATTTCCTAGGAATTGAGGCAATTTATTCAATAACTTTCTCCAAGCTGTCTTGCCTTTCCTGAGCCCGTCTCTCATGTCTTCATTTTTTTATTTCTCTTCTTCTTGCATGCCTTCCTATCGTCAATTCATATATGACCTACTCAAAGCCCCTCCACATCCAACTCTTGACTTCTTTGTTGACATTCCCACTTAATACTCCTGTTGCACGAGAACCATCCCCCTTCCTTTCAAAATTTCTGTATTCACCCCCATTCATCCTTGAAAACAGGGTTCCCTTTTGATAAACCTGGTTGATAAGAACTTTATTCTCTGGAGCATAGAAGGATGAGGGGAGATTTTATAGAGGTGTTTAAGATTTTGATGGGTATAGATAGAGTGAATGCAAACAGGCTTTTTCCACTGAGGCTGGAGAAGAGAAAAACCAGAGGGCATGGGTTAAGGGTGAAAGGAGAGAAGTTTAAAAGGGATATTGGGGGAGGGTGGGGGCTTCTTCGTGCAGAGAGTGGTGGGAGTGTGGAATGAGCTGTCGAATAAAGTGGTAAATGTGGGGTCACTTTTAACATTTAAGAAAAACTTGGATGGGTTCATGGATGAGAGGGGTGTGGAGAGATATGGAAGTCCAAGTGCAGGTCAGTGAGACTAGGCAAAAAATGGTTCAGCACACATAAGAAAGGCCAAAAGGCCTGTTTCTGAGCTATAATGTTCTATCGTTCTATAAAGGGCAGTGTGCACAACGTGGTCCTCAGTGTTCAGAGACTTTGGGATAGGGATACTACTGCCATAGGCCGGTGCTGATCCTGATTTGTTGTACACCACCCTACGAGGCAAACTGGTTACATAGAACATAGAACACTACAGCACAAACAGGCCCTTTGGCCCACAAGTTGTGCCGATCATATCAATACCTACCAGGCCATAGAACTATCTGTAACTCCCAATCCCATTAAATCCCATGTACTCATCCTGAAGTCTCTCAAAAGACCCCAACAAGTTTGCCTCTACCATCACCGACGGCAGCCGATTCCATTCACTCACCACCCTCTGAGTGAAAAACTTACCCCTAACATCCTCTCTGTACTTGCTCCCCAGCACCTTAAACCTGTGTCCTCTCGTAGCGACTATTTCAACCCTGGGAAATAGCATCCAAGAATCCACCCTATCTATTCCTCTCAACATCTTATAAACCTCTTATCAGGTCACCTCTCAACCTACATCTCTCCAAGGGAGAAGAGACCCAGCTCCCTCAAACTATCTTCATAAGGCCTGCCTCCCAATCCAGGCAACATCCTTGTAAATCTCCTCTGCATCCTCTCAATAGCTTCCACGTCCTTCCTATAGTGAGGCGACCAGAACTGCACACAGTACTCCAAGTGGAGTCTGACAAGGGTCTTATAAAGTTGCAGCATTACCTCCCGACTCCTAAACTTAATCCCTCGATTAATGAAGGCCTGCCTCCATCTCCATGCCTCACTGATCTTCGTAGACAGATGTGTGATTCTGGACCCCTGGACCCTCCTCTGTCACTGAATCAGATGAGTAGTGTCCCTGGGGTTGAGGGAGGCCCCCCCACCTCCTGCCCAGTGCCACCCACCAGTGTCCATCTGGACAGCACCATATTGTGGGACTTGTGCATCAACTATAAGAAAAGTCAGATGTTTGATCAGGGGGTGGGGGACCAAGGTGAGACCAGGATGGGGCAGGCATGGGCTGACAAAGACAAGAGGGGCAAAGTGTAAGGAGAGCTGTGCAAAGTGTGGGGAGAAGTAGGCGGAAGGTGAGGGCTCAACAATGACAACAGAGCGGCAAGGTGATGGATAAAGAGGATGAACAATGGAAAGCAGAGAGAAGACCAAGGGGAAGGAAGCTAGATCCCAACAAGGCTGCATGAATCGCAGCCAAACAAGGGGGTCAAAGGGATAGACATGTATTATCGGAAGGGTGGCACGAAGAGTTTGGGTGTTTGTTAGTGTTGTACATTACGAGTTGTTCACACAAACACGAAACAGGTCAGGGCTGCAGTGCTTTGTGAAGGTTACTGTTGTTCATTGTCTTTGGAGTCACAGAGTGCAGACTTTCCTGCTCTGAAATGGAAAGGATTCACAGGTAGCAAGCAGTTTAGGGGCTGAGATAGGAGACAATGCAGGAGTGCAGTGGGCATGCAGCACAGGCATTCATTGGGAGCCCGCTGAAACCTAGCTGCTGGAAAGGGCAAGGACACCACAGGAAAAAGGCACAGTCTAGAGTGCAAGGCTACCCTGCAATCAATGTCCCTGGGCATGGCAGGTTCTATACTGAGTCACAGAGGATATGGTCACAGGGCATCTGCAGCCTGTAGATATGGAACACTTAATACAAGAGTATTTAAACTTTAGAAAGGTTTTAATAGACTGGATAGAATGGGTAATGGAGAATGCTTCCTCTTAGTGTAACTACAGACCATAATAAACGAAGTCATCAAGAAATCCAATAGAAAATTCAAAAGAAACTTCTTTGCCCAAAGAATGATGAGAATATGGGACTCACTATCACAGAGAGCAGTTGAAATTAATAAGATAGATACTTTTAAGAGGAATAGGGAGAAGGGAATAGAGAGTTACAGTGGTGGATTTAGATAGAAAAAGATGAGAGGAAACTCAACTGGAGCATAAACACTGGATTGGTTGGGCTAAATGGCCTGTTTCATGCTGTAGCCCTAGGTTATGAGAAAAAGTGAACAGTTTAAAGGCAATAGTGCTGGATTGGAATAGGGCAATATTCAGAGTGAAAACTGAGCAGAAAGCCCAGTTAGTAAACTGGTTGATACAGCAGCAATGGAATTCTTTAAATATATGATAAGATTCTTGTATAACTCTTTTAAATTAACAAATCTTGCATCAAAGTTTGGAATTATATTGATAGAGAAACTTGTATTTAAAAGAAATGCGTAAAGTCCAACAATTTTATATATGTATTAAGCAGGTGCCAGCTGATGATTATTGTTTGATTTTGTTATAACAGGAGCAAGCGTCCTGGGTTTGTCAGTGTGAGGAGGGAATGGTGCAACGACTGGAACAGGATTTTAAGTTGACTCTACAACAGCAGAGCTCCCTTGATGAGTGGGCGTCCTGGCTTGATAATGTAGTGAATCAGGTTCTAAAACCACATGAAGGCAGCCCCAGCTTTCCAAAGGCTGCACGCCAATTTCTGCTCAAATGGTCTTTCTACAGGTTGGTAAATAGACAGCTTCATCCCTCTGAGCTCTCTACATTAAACTCATTGGACAAGAGGGAAATTGCAAATGAGTCTGGACAATATTTACAATTAGGCTGAACCCTGACAGATGAAAATCTATATTAATAAGTGCTATACATTGGAAGGAAAAGATAGCAGAGTGGCTTGAGAGTGTCAGACTTGCTGGGGAAGAATCAGCAGGAGGTCTAGAACAAAGAACAACACAGCATGGGAAACAGGCCCTTCGGCCCAACAAGCCCACGCCACCATTTTAACAGCGTGAGTTCTCTCTTCCACTCATGACCCTTGTCTATGCTTATGGAAATCCACACTGGGAACCAGATTGAGGGGAGTCAATTTAGGGACAATTTGTTACACCAATCAGCCTAAGAGCACATCTTTGGGGTGTGGGAGGAAACTGGAGCACCCGGAGAAAACCCACGCAAGTATGGGGAGAATGCGCAAACTCCCATAGATACTGGCCCAAATCCATGTATCTGCACAGCAAACAGTGATAGTCACTGGTCTGCAAGGTGGATAGAGTTTAGTCAGGAAACTCAATGCAATGTAGCAGTTAAAGGAATTGGCAGAATACGGAGTCATGTTACAGGTCAGAAGACTAAGCCAGACAGCATACTGAAGCTACGTGCTGCTCTGGTAGGGTTGTACCTTGAAGACTGTCATCAACACAGAAAGATATCAAAGCAGTGGATGAGTAGAGAAGAGCTACCAAGCAGTGCCCTAGGTATAAGGGAACGGTAAGGCAACTTTTCAGATTCAAAGGAGCCAAACAAAGAGCACTTTAATGGAATTGATCATTTTGTTTTTTATGTTAAAATGGAATTGAAATAATTAACAATGAATATTACAAATGACTAAAGGATAGGCCAGAGGCTGAAGCTATAAAGCCCTTCTTCACATCATGACCAATACCTGAAATGTTCTTCAGCAAGAGTGGAGATAAAATTCAATCATTTAAGAAGCAATCAGACATTGAGGGGATTGGACAAATTGCAAGATGATCAGATGAGTTAGATGGGCTGAAAGGTCTGTCTTGGGTACTTAGTGTAACGATTCAATGATGCTGCAATAGAAATAATGTTGTTAAAACTGAGGAGAGGATTGTGATCTTGAAATTCAACCTGATTGTTTCAAACCAGTTCTCGGGAATGAAGGTACTTGTGTGTTTGAGTGGTTTGCTGAAAGTACACCCTTCTAATATCAGCCAGACTCCTTACGTACATACAAAAGGAGTGAATTGCTAAGCATCTGCTTTAATAGTTCAACCTCAGAAATTGCAGAACGCCAAGAACTATGAAAATAAAAATGTGATACAAGGTTTTGTAGAACTTCTATAGAGCCATTGGGTGGGATTTTTCCATTCTGCCCGTGTGGAGGGCAGGTTCAGTGGATTTAATAGAGACCAAAAATTCAGAAAGCATAGCAATGACCCGGCTACTTTTGGACAACTATGGAACTCCTGTCTCCCAGTCTCTGCTGTGTCTTTACTATGTTCACAGTAACCAGCCTTCTCCACCATTCAATATGATCATAGCGGATCCTTTATCTCAACACCACTCTCTCCATTCCTCTGGATGATTTTATAGTCTAGAAATCTACTTCCTCTTTAAATATATTCAATGGCCTCCACAGCTTTCTGAGGTAGGGAATTCCACAGGTTCACCACCGTCTGAGTGAAGAAATTTCTCATCTCAGTCCTGAACGATCTATGCGATATCCTGAGACTGTGACCCCTTGTTCTAGAACTTCCAACCAGAGGAAACAACATCTCTACGTCCAGTCTGTCCAGTCCTGTCAGAATTTTATACATTTCAATGCGATCAGCTCTAAGTTCCAGTGAATGCAGGCCCAATCACTTATAGGATAATTCTGACATCTCTGGAATCAATATGGCAAACCTTCACTGCACTCCTTCTGAGACCAAACCTGCACACAATACTCCAGCTGCTGTCTTACCAAGGCCGTGTATAACTGCAGTAAGACAACGTAGCAATTGTCTCTAGCAATGTAAAGTTTATTTATTACATTAACACTGCAATGAAGTTACTATGAAATTCGCCTGGTTGCCACACTCTGGCGCCTGTTTGGGTCAGTCCACCTAACCAGGTGAAGGCTGATAAGGTAGTTTCAAAATGTTCATCCTGGTTCCCCCTGAACAGAGCTCCTGCATTCTGTTAACGGTTTAAGGTGCTGGGGGGTAAGTACAGAGGAGATGTTAGGGGTAAGATTTTCACTCAGAGGGTGGTGAGTGAATAGAATCGGCTGCTGTCAGTGGTGGTAGAGGCGAACTCGCTGGGGTCTTTTAAGAGACTTCTGGATGTGTATATGGGATTTAATGGGGTTGGGAGTTACAGATAGTTCTATGGCCTGGTAGATATGGATACGATCGGCATAACTTGTGGGTTGAAGGGCCTGTTTGTGCTGGAGTGTTCTATGTTATTTGTTTTTTTTTAAAGTTGCTGATGTGATGTTTTCATTTCAGTTCCATGGTTATTCGTGACCTGACTTTGCGAAGTGCAGCCAGCTTTGGTTCCTTTCACCTTATCCGATTGCTTTATGACGAATACATGTTTTATCTGGTGGAACATCGTGTAGCCCTAGCGACAGGCGAGACTCCTATAGCAGTGATGGGAGAGGTATGTAAGGATCAGTAATATTTACATAATCAAGTGGGCTTTTTTGAGGATGGAAAGTTTTATAGCGTTTCAGGGAAAGGGCAGAATACAGTGAATTGCTCTTTGACATAATGGACCAAATTGCCTCCTGGGCTTTAATCAGTCTAGACGCACATTTTTTCAGTTTATTTGGGGGGAATAGTTATGAAAAATTGTTTCATTTGTTTTTACAAATGTACAGAAATCTAAAATGTTTCCTAAAACCGTAAATGAAATTGGCAGCAGAAGTCAGAGAAGCTGTAGCATTGTAATCAGGTGTGGAGGTGAACACATCACTGGTTTCAGTAATGGATGGACTGAGGCAGAGGACAATGCGTGAGATGTTAATAACCAAGGAGGCACACATCCCAGGGGTGGGAGGTGACGGGTTGGGAGATGGAGGGGTGGGTTTGGGAGTTTGAGGGGAGGATGGCACTGGGATGGGGGGGAACCTGAGGATGGGATTGGTATGTGTCAGGGAGGGAGAACTGCAGGTGGAAATCGACCCCATCTCAAGGATCATGTTGTATTTAATGAAGACAAAGCATGGTGCAAGGATAGGACTTGAGAGAAGAAAAGATATTAAAACAAAGGCAGTGTTTTTGTCTGTATTTTCTGAAGAAGGGTTTTGGTGGCAGAGGCATAATACCTTTGGGAATTGACATCCTCACATTCCTGCACTCTGGACCTATTGAGGGATATCCTGTCCCTAGTGCACAAAGCTCCCCAGGTCAGGGATTGAACTGTTGATGCACATAAAGAGCAGTGGCATATCAAAGAACAAAGAACAAAACAGCACGGGAAACAGGCCCTTTGGCCCAACGAGCCCGCACCGCCACCCCAATGTTCCCACCTCTACTGGCGATCCCTGTCTATGTTTATAGATCTGTGGATTAAAAACCAAATTTGAGACAATTTAGGGAGAATTTGTTCTGCCAATCAGCCTAAGAGCACATTTTTGGGATGTGGGAAGAAACCGGAGCACCCAGAGAAAACCCACGTGAGCACGGGGAGAATGCGCAAACTCCCACAGACACAGGCCCAAATTCATGTATCTGCACAACACAGCGATAGTCACTGAGCTGTCGTTTTGCCCATCAAATGGTCCAGGTCAAGCGTACACTAACGACGTGAAGCACTAGGATACTCTCGAAAAAAATCCAAGAGCAGCCTCTCACGACCCATCGCGTGTATGCCCCTCGTTAGACAACAAGGTGGACCAAAGCACCTGTAGGATAAAAACAAGTACATCAATATCATCATCTATTTACACACTTCCCAGGGACTCCCAAGGCTCATGATCTCTATTTTAAATCAGTTTTCTATACCCCTCCATTCCCATTCTGTTCATCTAAGTATTTCTTAAATAACTCCAGAGTACCTGCCTCCACCACTTTACTTGGCAGCGCATCCCATTCCCCCACCACCCTCTGTGTGAAAAAACTCCCTCTAGCATCCAAATTATACCTTACCCCCCTCACCCTAAGCCCGTGACCCCTCGTGCTATTCCAGTCCATCCTAGGAAAGAGCTTAGCCCTGTTTACTCTATCTATACCCCCCCTCATAATCTTGTACACTTCTATTAGATCTCCTCTAAGTCTACGTCTTTCTAAGGAAAACAGTCCCAATTTGCCTAACCTCTCCTCGTAACTCAGAACTTCTATACCAGGCAGCATCCTGGTAAATCTCCTCTGCACTCTCTCCAGAGTCTCCACGTCCTTCCAGTAGTAAGGTGACCACAACTGGACACAGTATTCCAAATGAGGTCTAACCAGCGTTTTATACAACTGCAACATTAAAGGCCAGCTCTTGTACTCTATACCCCTTCCCATAAAGGCTAACATACGATATGCTTTCTTCACAATCTTCTCTACTTGCTCTGCCACCTTCAGAGACTTGTTCACCTGCACACCCAGGTCCCTCTGCGTTTCTATACTCTTAATAGGTCTACCCTTTATCATATACTTTCGCCCTACGTTCTTTCTCCCGAAATTCATCACCTCACATTTATCAGGATTGAATTCCATCTGCCATCTATCTGCCCAAGCTACCAGCCTATTTATGTCCTGCTGCATCGCCTGACAATGCTCCTCACTATCCGCAAGTCCAGCCATCTTTGTATCGTCTGCAAACTTGCTGATCACTCCACTTACTCCCTCTTCCAAGTCATTTATATATATTATAAATAGAAGAGGTCCCAGTACCGAGCCCTGCGGCACACCACTAGTGACCGACCTCCAGCTAGAAAAACACCCTTCCACTATTACTCTCTGTCTCCTATTACCAAGTAAAGTTTTGCAACACCAATTTAAAATCCAACCAATTTATTTGATAGTAAATCCACGAGCTTTCGACAGTGTCGAAAGCTCGTGGATTTACTATCAAATAAATTGGTTGGATTTTAAATTGGTGTTGCAAAACTTTACTGAGTTTACCCCAGTCCAACGCCGGCATCTCTACATCATTCCTATTACCAAGCCAGTTACTTATCCATCTCGCTACCTGTCCTTGTATCCCATGAGCCTTGACCTTCTCAACTAACCTCCCATGAGGGACTTTGTCAAACACCTTACTGAAATCCTATTCAAACGCCTTCTTCAAATCACGTGACATCTAACAGCAGCATGTTATTGAATTGTTTCAGAGCTATTGCTCAGTTTAAGTTGAAAGGCAAAAATATGAAGCATTCTGCAAGAGCCTTGCATCTGGAGCAGATTGACAGAGAGTTCTGATACATTTGTTCTTTTTTTTCTAGTTTGGTGATCTCAGTTCTATATCTCCTCTACAAATGGAGAAAGGTAAGAAGCTGTGAATGTTAAGCTGCGTGTGATCTCCCTGCACATCCTGTTTTCATGATAGTAGATCTGTAATGATTTATTTAACTTGAAGCTCTGAAATAAAGGCAAGTTTAAATGTTCATTCAAAAATGTATTGTAACATTCAGATTTATGCTTTTACCCAAATGTATCAATTATTTGTGGATAATTGATGAAGGTTCATTTTAATGCTTACCTGAAGTAGTCCTACTGTATAAACACATAAAGGAAGCAGGGTAGAAAGAGAATGAAAGAGAATTTAATAACTTGTCACCATGTGAGGGAAAAAAATGGTTTTCAAAGTCATAACATAGTGTCTTTCAGCGCAGGAAAGGTGTTTCAGCCCATCGAGTCTGCACTGACAATAACTACCCCTAAAACCACGCAAATCCCATTTTCCTGCACTTGTCTCTTGAATAGAACATAGAACAGTACAGGCCTTTCAACCCTCGATATTGTGCCGAGCTATGTCCAAACTCAAGATAAAGCTATCTCACTCCCTATCATTCTGGTGTGCTCCATGTGGCTATCCAATAACTGCTTGAAAGTTCCTAAAGTGTCCGACTCCACTATCACAGCAGGCAGTGCATTCCACACCTCAACCACTCTGAGTGAAGAATCTACCTCAGACATCCCTCCTCTATCTCCAACCATGAACCTTATAGTTATGTCCCCCCCTAGTAACAGCTACATCCATCTGAAGAAATAGTCCCGGCATGTCTACTCTATCTATCCCCCTCATCATTAAATCACCTCCCATCCAAAATCTAACTTTGGCAGTTTGTAACTCTGCTTTAAATGAATGTTTGAACAGATGACGGTAGCGGGATGGAAAGTGAGGTGGATACCGATTCGAGAGGAGTGAGTGAGCCACCTGTCAAACGGGAGCGTGTGGATCTTAACCATTCCCTTCAGGAGCTGGACGTCTCTGCGCATCAGGAACTGATGAATTCAATATAATCTGATTGGACTGAAACATTTGAAACCTCCAGTGGAACACTGTCCAGAACAGTGGCTCAGAAAGACTAGCTCAACCTCCAGACTGTGGCTGGAGACCACAGAAACTAAATGTACAGGGTTCCCAGATTAGTGCCGTGTATCATTCCTCCAGCCCTCAGTAGCTGTCTGCAATGGTAAGATGATGTGACTGACAAGTCATCAGGGCAGTGACGATCGCAGGACAAGCAGCCAAACAAGTCCTTGTCCACTGGAATTAAATAGCTGGAACTGCTTAGTGGGCAGAGTCCAAAACAAGTAGTTTGCTGTGACCATTAACACTGAGACAAAAATGGTTTAGGTTTTTTACAACTCTGTTTCACAGTAATGCTTTATTTGTTATTGCAGAACTAGTGGTGGGAAAGGCAAAGGCAATTAGGAATTAATTGGAGTACAGCAGAAAACTCGGTGTTCTATTTTTGTAAATACAAGAAAAGGTTTACTTTTTTAATTGTTTATGTATCTTCCCCACTCCACTGCAATCCAGAGGCTGACAATAACACTGCAGTCTTTCCTCAGATGTGATCTCTCTGTTCATTTTGTCAAAGAAATGAATCTGCATGTGTAGGGAAGTGCCCATGGAGTGTGGCTGACTCCCTGAAAATCAGAGACTGCTGTCAGTACAGGGCACAGCACATACCAGCAGGAGAACTCCTCAGCTGCTGACTGCGCTCCCCGTAGAGGGTGAAATCTCGCTCTTTGAGCAGTTCACTTCCTTCAGCTGGGAGACAGGCAAAGTGTAGCTGCAGTTTCAGCTACTTCTGCTTAGCAATGAGCATGGAGTCTGAGCTGGATTAACCTAGCAGTTTTCTCAATTGCCTTCAATCTTAGACACTTTGGTTCTTCTTGACTTACCAGCTCCAGCAAACTTGTCTCAGCGTGCTGTTACTTACTGGGGAAAATTGCCTTATTTGACCCATTTTCTGGTTAACAATGAGCCTAGCTAGTCAATACATTAGCTAGTGATGAGTTAAATGCATGCCTTTATTGAGGTATGATTCCATTTAGTGCATCAGGGATACCAGTACATACATTACACTGTGCCTTAGGGAAAATACTGGGATATTCAATGAAATGTGCCTGCAATGGTCTGAGACCCAGAGACTGTGAACTAACTTTTCAAACCCAACACACACACACACACACACACACACACACACCTATTTTCTATTTTTACTACTGATGGTTCAGTAACATCAAACATATTGCTTACAATTACAATCACTAAATATACAAAGGAACCGAAGACAAGTACTTTGTACGCTTATTCCTCTAGTTGTGTGTCTTATATTGCAATTTTAAAAAATATTTGATACAGTCCTTAAATGGAAGGGAAATTGGAGTTGAGGCCAGAGCAGATTCTGGTGTAAGCAGCTGTATTTGCTCTTAAACAGGGCTTCCTGTTTTTGATCATTAACATGTCTGACTGTGATTGAGACCAGATACTATAATGTCATGGGGACTCGGGAAGAGGGCACAGCTTTCACGTGGGTTTTGTTCAAGTTTTCTGTTGAGTACACAGCTCCTCATCCTATCATCATTTTTATTGATTGCGAATGAATCAATTTCACGAAACCCAACCATCTGACTGGGGCAGTTGACCCAATTTACATACAGTGCTCCCTTAGAATGGGTGGAAAAACTAAGTTTTGCAGTCCTGTGGTCTGGGTTTTCCGACTTTTCCCTGTCTCCATTTCCCAGGCAGATTAGTTCTGAGGTGCCCCGTTCTCCCAGTGGGGAGCTGTGTTTATAGATTGGTGCAGCTTGGGAAAGTTAGGCTTCATGGTTGGGGATGTGTGAGCCACACAGACAGGATGCTGAATTAACCTTATAGTCACAAGTGCACTTTTAGTTTACTATAGTTGTTGAATATGTTACACATGAGTTTTTGTGAAGCTGCAAATAAAGATATTTCTCTGTTGTCCAAGAGAGACATTTTACAGGAGAGGTGTCGGTACATCACGGCTTTGTGTCTTATTGTTGTAATCATGAGATCACATGGAAAACTGGCAACTTTTAATGCTTTGAAATGACCAGGTTTGTGTCCAATCTTGTCATTTGATCTGCCTGCAGACGTGTATCTTGGTGCACATTCTGTCACCGTTTCAGTCGCTGCCTCTCACCAACAGGCAGTGTTGCCACTTATACCCGAAATTTCAAACCAGAATCATGGAGTTTAGTCTCACCATATGAAACTTCTCAAAACTTTGATCCACCATTTACGCACAGTTCTGAACTTAGTTATGAAGTTTTAAACAGCCATTGGAGATTGTAAACTGTTGGTTATTCTGTCTGCGTAACTGACTGATTGTGTTAAATGCAATGAATAAAATCTTTTACCTTTGTTCTGAATCCATAAATACATCCAGACCTGAGGTTTCACAATGACTCTTAAGAGGCAGGTGAACTACGTTAATATATTTGAGGTGAAAAGCTATCAGAATGGTCTGGTCCATTTATAGAGGGGAGGGTTTAACATGTGCATTGTGGTGGTTTAACTGGAATCTGCTGCTCTAAGTGGACATTCACATGAACATCTGGCCCAGAAGTTTTGTTTTAAACCAAAATTTATCTTTAAATGTCTGATATTTCGAATCAATTCTCTACAGCTCAGGCTGACAAAAGATTAATTCAGTGTCATTTTCCAGGGAATTATTTTGTGTCATCATTTTTGCTTCAGTTTAAAAAAAGCTGTTTGAAAAATACACTGATGTAAATTTTTTAGATGTATTCTCTTTTTTGGTAAAACCAGGTGCTCCAAAATAGGCACTTGTTCTTTGTTTTTTTTTACCTCCCTTTGCCGAGGCGAAGGATTTCTGTGTTGTGATCTTCTACTTTGTGTAGTGCACAATTTTGCAATAGAGCAAAAGAAATACCCAAACCAGTTGGCAACGGGTTGCTTTGCAAAGGTTAAAAGTTGCAGGATCTTGATCATTATGTGATAAATGCACAATATTTTTGAAAATAGTAATTCATGTGGCATGTTTCTTGGTTCAGTGCACTCAGCTTTTCTGGCCATTCTGCTTTTCTGGAGACATAGGAACAGGTGAAGAATATTCAGCCCCTCCATCATATTAAATTAGATCATTGCTGATTGTGTGTTAATTCCATTTACCCTCCTTGGTTCTTTATACCCTTTTTGCATTGTCTATCAAAGATCTACCAATCTGTTAACACTTAAACAAAAAAAAATCTAGGGTTACTTCAGCACTGCACACTGCTGACTTTTGCATTGATATAAATGTAGCCATAGTAACCTGTACATTCCTGCTTATGTGCAGTAATTCTCACTGTTACCTTGTGGGTCTGTCCCTTTATGTGATGACGGGCACATAGTTTGCAAGCCCAAGGCTGCTGTTGCTGGGAGGCTGTGTGTGGTTTCATACTTGAACCTGGGTCTTCATACAGCTAACTGACACTTTGGCCAGCCGCAGGTATTACAGCTAGTATTGCAGCATTTCTCCGTAACTTTGTTGTCAGACCTGTGTACAGAAGCTGATTTAAAGGTTAGACTGTAGCAGAATTGCTGGCAGATGACTGGAGGGATGTAACTTTATTGTGAGATTCAAACCAGTGCTGGGCGTTATGTAGTTTCATTCTGATTAATATTTTAGTCCAGCTACAGACAACACATTAATCTCACCCTCTGCGGGACAGAGCTGCAGTGCCAACTGCAAACTGTCTGCAGCTTGTTCTTGATGGGCTTCAGTCAGACAGTCAGAATGTACGGTCTGCATCTCACTGAGTGATCTGAACTTGTTCTCCTTCCATTTGTGAATGTAATGGAGCAATAGAGAACAGTTTTTCCATAGTTTAATGATACAAATACATCCCTTGTTAACTCCAAAACCAGCTGAAGTTCAATCTCACAGCAGCAAATTAACTGGGTCATTTCGTCTACTTCAGTATCCAGCTCTCAGACTGAGACCTTCCACAATCACTGCTGAAAGGCTGAGTGATCTTTACTGCTTATGCAGAGTGACACATCAAACTGTTGTTCCCAATTGATTAGTTCTACTTGTTTTATTACAGTGCTCTGGAAACATTTTCAGATGTTAAGCAACTGAAAAGTGACTGAAAATCATTCCATTTCAAACATTTAAAGAAAGGGATGGGGGAAGCAAACATTTCCAGGACACCATAGCTTGTTACAGCATCAAGTCTCACGATTGTATGCAAGCCCATAGGTGCCCAAGAAAGAGCCCTTCTCACTGGACCGTGCCTCATTAATTTATCACTGGAACATGCAACATTGCACAGCTGGAGATAACATTAAGGTAAATCTTTACTCCCTGTAGCAATGTGTCTTCATTATAAACTCAAAGCTACATGAATATTGTTGTATTTATGCAGCATCTCTCCTGCCTCTGAATGAATTGATTCATTGTTATCAAAGCAAGTGTTGTCAACTGGTCAATTGGGGTGCCTGAATTAGTTTTAACTCCTGTGTTCTGCATTGTCTCATTGGGATTGGGGTTGTTTTAAGATGTATAGATTCTCCTGTTTGCATATTCTTTGTATTTTAATTTGTAAAACTAGGAATTGATTCCACTGGTCTGTTTTTATTCTTTTCATGTAGTTTATCATATGAAGTGACCTTGGTCAGTCTAACTTACAAAATGAAACTGGTTAGGGTTATCTGTAATATGTGTATAAATTGATGTAAAAAATGAAATTCTAACATTTTGTGCATTGTGATTATTATTGTTGGTTTAAAGCTTTCCTGAGATTTGGTACAAATAGAATCACCTAAAGAAACTTTCTGGAGTTTTTGTGTGTTGTCATTTATAAATTCTGCTTTCCAATAGGCTCTGATCTTCAGGTCGTCGTTGGTTACAGGTGTGGTTCCGGAGGACTGGAGGATAGCGAATGTGGTCCCGTTGTTCAAGAAGGGGAAGAGAGACCTTCCAGGGAATTATAGGCTAGTGAGTCTTACTTCTGTTGTGGGCAAAGTATTGGAGAGAATAATTAGGGATAGGATTTATAGTTATTTAGAGAGAAATGAATTGATTGGGGATAGTCAGCATGGTTTTGTGAAGGGTAGGTCGTGCCTTACTAACCTCATTGAGTTTTTTGAAAAAGTGACTAAAGAGGTGGATGGGGGTAAGGCGGTTGATGTGGTATATATGGACTTTAGTAAGGCGTTTGATAAGGTGGCCCATGGAAGACTTCTGCAGAAAATGCAGATGTATGGGATAGAGGGTGATTTAGCTAATTGGGTTAGGAATTGGCTAGCAGATAGAAGACAGAGGGTGGTGGTTGATGGGAGATATTCATCGTGGAGTTCGGTGACAAGTGGTGTACCTCAGGGGTCTGTTTTGGGGCCCCTGCTGTTTGTAATTTTTATAAATGATCTGGATGAGGGTATTGAAGGATGGATTAGTAAATTTGCAGATGACACTAAAGTCGGTGGAGTGGTAGATAGTGAAGAGGGGTGTTATAGTTTGCAGAGAGACTTGGACAAGTTGCAGAGCTGGGCCGAGAGGTGGCAAATGGAGTTTAATGTGGAAAAGTGTGAGGTAATGCACTTTGGCAGGAATAATAAATGTGTAGAGTATAGGGCTAATGGTAGGATTCTTAATAGTGTTGATGAACAGAGGGATCTTGGTGTATTTGTGCATAGATCCCTGAAAGTAGGCAGTCAAGTCGATAAGGTTGTTAAGAAGGCATATGGAGTCTTAGCTTTTATTGGTAGGGGGATTGAATTTCGGAGCCGCAACGTCATGTTGCAACTGTACAAAACTCTAGTGCGGCCGCACTTGGAGTATTGTGTGCAGTTCTGGTCCCCACATTATAAGAAAGATGTGGAGGCATTGGAGAGGGTACAGAGGAGGTTTACCAGGATGTTGCCTGGTATGGAGGGCAGGTCTTATGAAGAGAGGCTGAGGGATTTGAGGTTGTTTTCGTTAGAAAGGAGGCGGCTAAGAGGGGACCTAATCGAAACATATAAGATGATTAGAGGTTTAGATAGGGTGGACAGTGATAGCCTTTTTCCTAGGATGGAGAAAGCTAGCACGAGGGGACACAGCTTTAAATTAAGGGGTGATAGTTATAGGACGGATATCAGAGGTAGGTTCTTTACCCAAAGGGTGGTTCGGGAGTGGAATGCCCTGCCTGCAGCAGTTGTAGATGCGCCAAGTTTGGTGGCATTTAAGAAGTTAGTTGATAAGTATACGGGGGATTGGTTTAGTTTGGAGGGCCATTGCTTTTTATATTGGTCGGTGCAACATCGAGGGCTGAAGGGCCTGTTCTGTGCTGTAATGTTCTATGTTCTAATATTCCTACATCGCTCTTTTTGTTTGATTAATTAACCACTTGACAAAAAGCAGCAGTTGATTTAGCAGCAACTCTTAACAACTCCATATCTAATGTCAGTGGTTTGAGAGTTGCCAGGAGGATGTAAAACTCTTTCTCTCTCCTACCCTGAGACATCACCTTGCACAACTTCCAGTCATATTCCATATTCAAACCACATCCATTCAATGTTCAGTCTTGAGACGCTCCTGTGGATCCCAAATCTTTCATCATCAAGAGTTTGTCTTCACTGTTTAATATTGAATCTTACCATTAAAGGGTTATGAGGTTCCTTGTTATAGGGGAGGTTTTGTCACTGGGCTAGAAATCCAGAGATTCCAGGTAAAACACATAACCTCCCTCCCCCTAGTTCCAGGTAGTGCCTATCCCAGAATTTTAATTGGAGTTAGTGAGAACATTACAGATACCCAAACCCTAATCTCTGAATAACCTGGCATTGTGTGACTTGTTACTGTTTTTACCCTAGTCCAACACCGGCATCTTCACATTATGACTAATCGAGAGAAAATACAGCCAACGTTTCAAATCTGGATGATCTTCTTCAGAGCTGTCTTCAGAGAGACAGAGGCTGGGGAAGCCTGGGGATGTTGCAGTTGTATAAAACATTGCTTAGATCTCATTTGGCATACTGTGTCCAGTTATGGTCGCCTTACTACCGGAAGGATGTGGAGACTGGAAAGAGTGAAGAGGAGGTTTACCAGGATGCTGCCTGGTATGGAAGGTCTGAGTTATGAGGAGATCGTCTTTCTAAGGAAAACATAGACTTAGAGGAGATCTAATAGAGGTGTACAAGATTAAGAGGGGTATAGATAGAATGAACAGGGTTAAGCTTTTTCCCTAGAATGGTCTCGAATAGCACGAGGGGTCATGGGGGCAGGGGGAGGTCAGGTATAATTTGGATGTTAGAGGGAGTTTTTTTTCCCCATACAGAGGGTGGTGGGGGTATGGAATACGCTGCCAAGTAAAGTGGTAGAGGCAGGTAGTCTGGAGATATTTAAGAAATACTTAGATGGGCACATGAACAGAATGGGAATGGAGGGGTATAGAAAACTGATTTAAAATGGGGATCATGAGCCTTGGGAGTCCCTGGGAAGTGTGTAAATAGATGATGATATTGATGTACTTGTTTTTATCCTACAGGAGCTTTGGTCCACCTTGTTGTCTAACAAGGGGCACACACATAATGGGTCGAGAGAGGACTGCTCTTGGATTTTTTTTTTGAGAGTATCCTAGTGCTTCACGTTGTTAGTGTACGCTTGACCTGGACCATTGGATGGGCAACACAGCAGCTCAGTGACTATTGCTGTGCTGTATACATACATGGATTTGGGCCTGTGTCTGTGGGAGTTTGCGCATTCTCCAGGTGCTCCGGTTTCCTCCCACATCCCAAAGATGTGCTCTTAAGCTAGTTGGCAAAACAAATTCTCCCTCAATTGTCTCAAATTTGGTTTTTAATCCATAGATCTATAAACATAGACAGGGATCATGGATGGAGGTGGGAACATCGGGGTGTCGGCGCAGCCTTGTTGGGCCGAAGGGCTGTTTCCCATGCTGTTTTGTTCTTTGAGAGGGAGGGGCGTTAACATCGGAATTGGGCAGGATACATGTTGGGGCCCACTGAGGTCAATGCCAGAATCTGAGAGGGCAGAGGGTAAATGTCAGAATCCAGGGTGGTAAATGTCAAGACCCTGAGGGTTAATGTCAGAATCCAGAGGTTGGGGGGGCTGGTGTTAACATCTGGAATGCTCTGGTGTAAAGTGAATTTGCATCATCTGATGGAGGGCTACAGGGAGAAAACTAGCATTGCCACAGCAGGCTGAATGGCTTCTGCTGTAACTATTCTACAATTCTTTCAATGGAAACAAAATGGAACTGATGCAGATGGAACAGAGATACAGGTACACTGTAGACCAACATTACAATAGTGGATGCTTCCAGAAATTGTACATCATCCGAATAGTGATTCAGAAAGCAAGAGATTGTGAACCTTGTCTAACAAGGGAAGTAGCAGTGTCCAAGTTTCCAGATCAAAAGGAATTGGGAAATTGGAATTCCAATCTGTTACAGTCAGCATCAGAATGAATGGAAAACTGGACTCAAGTTCACTGGAATAAATAGTGTCTTTCCCACAGCAACTTTCCGTGCACTCCAGAATACTGGTTTGTAGATTCCCAGGAAGCTTAGGCTAAACGATTTAAACTAGGCAAGATCACAATTCACAGCAGGATGATCGAGGTGACTGAACCAGTCAGAGCAGATCAAGACCGAACCAGGATTGAACCGCCATGAAAAGTTACAATCAATCAACACCATAGCAAACCCATTCCCCTCAGACACAACAAAGAAAGATGCATAAAATTCAATTTAAACCAATGTTACATTGGGATTTTAATTCATTACTGACAGAAATCAATGTTTAATTCAATTATTAACGAACAAATCAGTTAACAGCACCAATGGCAACCATTAAGTCAATTAACAATTCAAGTAATGAAAAGGCTGGACCATATTTTCACCTTTCATCATAACACATTGAATTTATTCTTCTGGCATTCCTGCCAAAAACAGGAGTTGAGATGTCATGGTCATTGAGCAGTGCAATGAAGGAGATAACTCACAAATATCTCCTCGATTCAAATCTCACTAGATTCAGTGAGCAATTTATAATTTAAGTGCAATTATGAAAGAAATTCATGTACCTACGCAGCAAACAGTTCCTTTTTACACAACTTAAGTAATTAACTTATCAAACGTATTCTCTGAAGTTATGGGTGGCTGATGTAGCCAAAGATTTGATCCTATGTCAGTTTTGCTCTGGACATGTGGATTAGCCACTTGTTTATAGACAACAACCTCTGCAGGAGGTCAGACACTGCTCTACAAAGGGCAGTAACTTTAATGTGACTGTGTAGTACCGAGCATGATAGATGGTTGGATACGTGGATGGATGAGAGAGAGAGAGAGAGAGAGAGATTAGGCTTGAAGGACAGGTCAGTGACTAATGGTGATTTTGGTGGATCAGATAGTCTGATTGTGTCACTAGGCACATTACAAAGTGGAGTGTGACTGGTTTGTATACATTTTAAACATCAAATAAAACTGGAGGGTTTTTTCTTTTAATGTTGCTAATATCAAGATGAGGGGATTGACCAGAACTCAACAGCCAATTGTTGTCATAAGCAAAAATCTAACCCAAGCAAAGTGACATTGTTTTCTATTTCTATTAGCAGCAGGGAACGAGAGGGATGGCTGGGATCAGCTCCTGGGAATGAGAGCTGGCTGGGATCAGTTTCTGGGAATATGTGCAATGTCTGGAATCAGTTGCTCTCATTATGGGAATCGCAGGTACAAGCCGGTATTTATTTTATCAACAGTTTGATGTCACTGCAGACCACCAACATGAAAACATGGAAACCCAGTTCTTACTGGCAATAAATGAACCATACAATTGATGCCACAATTACATCCAGTTCTACAAAATTATCCATAATACTGTGACACTTTCCCCTTTCTAACCCAGGTATCAGCTAAGCCTGTCCATTATGGTGAAGATCCTGGTCCCTCCTGTGGATTCTACCCTGAGTATTCATTCTGCTTTACAGTGAAACTGAACTCCTTCCCACTGCTGAACTTCCATCACCTTCAAGTATAGAATTCAAACTTCTTGTCTTAAAGCAAACTTTTTTTTTTTAAGCACAATTAAAATAGTCTCAAATTATTTGAAAATGGTCACATTCACCATTACAAAATAATCCAGCAAGGTTACAGAATCAAACACATCCTTGTTGAGTCATTTAAAATTACTAACAATCTGAAGCTGAAAGTACAAGAAGCAGGGATGCCCCAGACACATTGGGACATTCCTGTTAATGTGGAGGTCCTTTCTAAATTATTAATATTTCACCTTGTAACAAAGCTCCTTAGCAGCACTAAGCAAGTGGCAGAATAGGTTTCTAAAGCTTTAGCTTCGTTCACATTGAAAACAAATTTCCCTGTACTGAAGTTTTACCAAGTACCTGTCCCAGGATTTCAATCAATATCCTCCAAATCCTCACCAAGAATCTGTGGAGTCACTAAACTAGCAAAGAAGACAACCACAAATTATTGATTGAAAATAATTGCTTACTTTGTGGAGTCTGATTGAAGGTAGGAACAAAGATGCCTGTCATTTATAGTGATGTAAAGACACAAATAATTTTGCTACAGGAGTTGAGACATCCTGCTTTTTACATCACTGAGCTATTATGTCTGGTGTTCAGGAAGTAAATAATGATGAAACAAAGGATGAACACTGAATGCAAGTAACCTGTGTTTTATGTTGGCAAGCTCTCTACTGGAAATAGTTCCTGTGGCTTTATTAAGAGTCTGCTATTTACACAGTGGCAAGAACAGGGATAAACTTTATTCCAGTGCAGATATAGAGTGGGATGTCCCAGCTGATTTTAGTGCAATTCCTACCCTAGACGAGGGCAGAGAGTCAGTCGTACAGATAGCAGCTGCAACTCAGCAAAAAGGACATCTTGATGCTTCTGGTGATGTTGCTTTCCTGTTTATGGAGAGTAGGAATCAGGCCCAGTGACAGAATATAGTCAGGTGATTGATGAACTTTGCTGAGCAAATTAGATATGAATAATATACTTTCAGGGAAATCTGACAACAAATGGCAAATGGACTCAGGCAAAACATAACAACTGACAGTTTAGCACAGCTGGCAATTTGTAAATTCTTACCAACCACACAAAACATCTTGGAATAATGTTTTAAAATGGTAAAGAATGAAGTTAGCTTATTAAAACTCTTTCAAGTCTATTCAATTTACAGTTTTAAAAATAGCACTGCCTTGTTACATCGCAAAAAAAGCGGGTTAAATGTTTCAGACATCCCTGCAATGCTGAAAACCAGCAAAACAAGGAGGTGAGAACAACATCTACGCCAGTTAAAGGAAATCAAGACTAGCCTCCAAAAAGAGATCCTTCAATGATGTTGAAGAACCATTTAAATTCCCCAACTTCCTGAGATCAACTCTTCCATATTAGAACCAACTCCCACTTTTAAACAAGTGCAAGTTAACCTTTAACCCTTCATTTTTTAACATTGCTGTTCACTCTACAGATGCTGTTTCAGAATTCCATATTTCTGTACAATATTTCACACCATCTTTCTAAACCCCACCCGAGTCAGAATGAAGTGTCAACACTTCTGCAGCAATACTGTAACACTTTCCGCTTTCTAACCCAGGTATCAGCTTAGCCTGTCCACTGCAGTGAAGATCCTGGTCCCTCCTGTGGATTCTACCCCAAGTATTCATTCTGCTTACATTGAAACTGAACTCCTTCACACTGTTGAACTTGCATCACCTTCAAGTATAGAATTCAAACTCATTCTTGTCGTAAAGCAAACTTTTTTTTTTTAAGCATAATTAAAATAGTCTGAAATTGTTTGAAAATGGTCACATTCACCATTACTAAATAATTCCAGCAAGGTTACAGAATCGAACACACTCTTGAGTCATTTAAAATTACTAACAATCTGAAGCTGAAAGTACAGAAGCAGGGATGCCCCAGACACATTGGGACATTCCTGTTAACGTGGAGGTCCGTTCTAATTTATTCACCTTGTAACAGAAAGCTCCTTAGCAGCACTAAGCAAGTGGCAGAATAGGTTTCTAAAGCTTTAGCTTGGTTCATATTTGAACAAATTTCCCAATACTGAAGTTTTACCAAGTACCTGTCCCAGGATTTCAATCAATACCCTCCAAATCCTCACCAAGAATCTGTGTAGTCACTAAACCATGTAAGGGAGGCATGTCTCACTCCAAATTCCATAAACGCGTGGCAACTTCCTTAAATTTCCAATTCATAGCCAAGTTCTACAGCAAACGTCAACTTAATATTAAGCAAGTACCCGTACCCAGTTTTAACGGAGTTAATGCTTTGGGAATGCATCTAAGAAATCCCAAATGTCTCTACCTGGCAGCAGTTTGGTGGGTTAACAGTAGCTGGGTTAATAAGGTCTCTCAGCAGATGGAAGGCTTGTATGTGTTCAATGACAGTTCCTGGCTGTGTCCCAGTGAAGTCACGGCCAGTGAGGTTCTTGATGAAATCATTTTTTGGACACATTTCCTTTGCATCAAAACAGTGCTTCCCACAAAATTTACAAATAAATATCAATGCCCTGAGCAATAAAATTAATAATTAACTGGATAAGGCTTCACAATCATTTCACCAACAACATTAACCGTAGGAATCTCTGCTGCAGCTGGAAATCCTGCTCTTGTAATGAACAATGTTGGACGTGTTCCTCTTCGCATTATAGCAAAGACCTGGGGAAACAAATGAGTGTCAGGTGAAAATCAGCTCAAGTCAATAAGAAGCCTTCACCAAGTGTTGACACTGGCACATCTGCAATACAATTCCACCACATCTAGTTTTTATCTCACTAAATCATTGTTGGTTTTTATTCCCATCATTGAACTGGGTGCTGAGTCAGATCTAAAATCTGCTACCTTTCCACTGATCTCCAATTCAAAATCAAATCAGATTTATTCTGGATTAACATGATCTTCAAAATTTCTGCTTCAGCAGAATCTGCAAAATTCCCATTTGAAACTTTTAAGACACTGACATTTCACTACAGACTGTCCCATCACAATTCCAGGAACCCTGGAGGGTAAGGGATCTGAGTGAAAGACTACCTCAGCAATATTGGAGAACTCCAACAAAACTGCACAACATAGGAAATCTCAGCTATTTATTCAAATATTAGAGTGGGGATGGACTACATAAAAGTCAGAGATCAGAGTTGGAACTGTGTTATCCATAGTGACAAAGCTGTATGTACATTTGCAAAATCCCCAACTACAATTTCCCCAACATATAACACTGAAGCTTTAACCTACTGAAGAGAGATCCCGTCACTGTCTGTGTCACAATGAGTCCTCTCAGTGATCATTAACTCTGGCCTAATGATTTGGTTCAAGTCAGTATGAGAACTCCTTTGGAAGCATTTCATTTTTAAATGTGAGTGAGACAGGGTTTGTCCTTTTGGAAGGGACTCTATATGTAGAAATGGGAGATCTTTATGGCACACAATGTTATCAAAGGCAGGACAAGCTACATCACAACAGATCAGGCAGCACCACGACAGGTTCATATCTGTCAGTGCTTCTGCTGATCACCGCTTCAGATTTTGGGGGTTCAGTTTCTTAAAAAATATATATTTTGCAAATATTTCAAATAAATGACACCACTGTTTCAATCTCAATGTCACAGAAAGGCCACATGCTCCTCTATATCCTCATCTTCAGAAACACGTCAAGTCCCATTTGTTCTGCTTTTTCCTGGCTCTATAAGGAAAAGGACAATCCATGTTGGATACATCCAGAAGTTCACTAGCCAGCACGTAATTCCCGACACTGTTGATGCAAGTTTGCTTAGTGCCAGTCCTCACTATTGCTCTCTCATTAATCCTCGGATCTCACAATCAACATTCCCAAACAGATAGGATAGCAGAATATTCGTCACTTCACTCAAAGTGCAACATGTCCTTTAATCGGCTGGCAAGAGAACAGAGATGTTTTTCCAGGCCGTTAGGAACCTGGAGAGTTCACTCACTGTGGGTATCGCTCCTGCCCAGGTCAGAAAGTGGTCACTTCATGATCAACTCACATTGGAGCACAAACTCTATGCTGACACCTCAGTGCAGTGCTCAGAGTGCTGCCCTAGCGAATAAAATGTTAAACCAGGTCTTTAGAACATAGAACAATACAGCACAAACAGGCCCTTCAGCCCACGAGTTGCACCAATCACATCTACCAATCCACAGACTTATCTATAACCCCCTATCCTATTCTTTTCCATATACTCATCCAGAAGTCTTTTAAAAGACCCCAGTGAGTTTGCCTCAACAACCTCCGACGGCAGTCGGTTCCATTCACTCACCACCCTCTGAGTGAAAAACCTACCCCTGACATCTCCTTGGTATTTGCTTCCCTGCACCTTAAATCTGTGTCCTCTCGTATTGACCATTTCCACTCGGGGAAATAGTCTCTGACAGTCCACCCTATCTATTCCTCTCAACATTTTATAAACCTCTATCAGGTCACCTCTCAACCTACGTCTCTCCAGTGAGAAGAGCCCCAGCTCCCTCAACCTATCTTCATAAGGCCTGCCTCCCAATCCAGGCAGCATCCTTGTAAATCTCCTCTGAACTCTCTCAATAGCCTCTACATCCTTCTATAATGAGGCGACCAGAACTGCGCACAATACTCCAACTGGGGTCTGACAAGAGTCTTATAGAGCTGCATCATTACCTCCTGACTCCTAAACTCTATTCCTTGATTAATGAAGGCCAGTACACTGTACGCCTTCTTGACCACTTCCTCCACCTGTGAGGCCGATTTAAGAGTCCTATGGACCCGGACCCCAAGATCCTTCTGCTCTACAACACAGCTAAGACTCCTACCCCTTATATTGTACTCCCTCATCCCATTATTCCTGCCAAAATGGACCACTACACATTTATCTGCATTGAAGTCCATCTGCCACTTCTCCGCCCAGTCTTGCATCCTGTCTATGTCCCGCTGCAACTTTTGGCATCCCTCCCGTTTGTGGGGAGAATTGACAGGTACCTTTCTGACACAGCAACAGTGACATTTCAGAAGAGCTTCAGTGGATGGAACAAACTTCAGAACGCTTAAAGATACGAAGGACCCCAGACGTGCAGTGTTATTTTAGAATGGTCCCGGTTTCTCCTGTAAAGTGTTTGTCATCTCTGTAGTTATTCCACAGTAGTGTCTGAATTCAGACAGTTGCTATGGGAGCCACTACTGAATAATCGTGAGATGCAAGTCCCCTGGAGAATAGCTAACATTGTTTAAAAAGGGTAGTAGGGATAACCCTGGAAATTACAGGCTGGTGAGTTTGACGTCAGTGGTAGGGAAGCTGTTGGAGGGGATTCTTAGAGATAGGATGTATAGGCACTTAGAGTGTTGCGATCTGATTAGGGATATGCAGCATGGATTTGTTAAGGGGAGGTTGTGCCTTACAAATCGGGTAGAATTTTTTGAGGAGGTGGCAAAATCAGTAGATGAAGGGCGACCGTTGATGTTGTCTATATGGATTTCAGTAAGGCGTTTGACAAAGTCCCTCATGGGAGGTTAGTTGAGAAGGTCAAGGCAAATGGGATACAAGGACAGGTAGCTAGATGGATAAGTAACTCGCTTGGTAATAGGAGACAGACAGTAATAGTGGACGGGTGTTTTTCTAGCTGGAGGTCAGTCACTAGTGGTGTGCCACAGGGCTCGGTACTGGGACCTCTTCTATTTGTAATATATATAAATGACTTGGGAGAGGGAGTAAGTGGAGTGATCAGCAAGTTTGCAGACGATACAAAGATGGCTGGACTTGCGGATAGTGAGGAGCATTGTCAGGCAATACAGCAGGACATTGATAGGCTGGTAGCTTGGGCAGACAGATGGCAGATGGAATTCAATCCTGATAAATGTGAGGTGATGAATTTCGGGAGAAAGAATGTAAGGGGGAGGTATATGATAAAGGGTAGACCTATTAAGAGTATAGAAACGCAGAGGGACCTGGGGGTGCAGGTAAACAAGTCTCTGAAGGTGGCAGAGCAAGTGGAGAAGGTTGTGAAGAAAGCATATAGTATGCTAGCTTTATAGGAAGGGGTATAGAGTACAAGAGCTGGCCTTTAATGTTGCAGTTGTATAAAACGTTGATTAGACCTCATTGGAATACTGCGTCCAGTTCTGGTCGCCTTACTACCGGAAGGACGTGGAGACTCTGGAGAGAGTGCAGAGGAGGTTTACCAGGATGCTGCCTGGTATGGAAGGTCTGAGTTATAAGGAGAGATTAGGCAAATTGGGACTGTTTTCCTTAGAAAGACGTAGACTTAGAGGAGATCTGATAGAGGGGTACAAGATTATGAAGGGGATAGATAGAGTAAACAGGGTTAAGCTTTTTCCTAGGATGGACTCAAATAGCACGAGGGTCACGGGCTTAGGGTGAGGGGGGTGAGGTATAATTTGGATGCTAGAGGGAGTTTTTTCACACAGAGGGTGGTGGGGGTATGGAATGCACTGCCAAGTAAAGTGTGGAGGCAGGTACTCTGGAGTTATTTAAGAAGTACTTAGATGGGCACATGAACAGAATGGGAATGGAGGGGTATAGAAAACTGATTTAAAATAGGAATCATGAGCCTTGGGAGTTCCTGGGAAGTGTGTAAATAGATGATGATATTGATGTACTTGTTTTTATCCTACAGGTGCTTTGGTCCACCTTGTCTAACGAGGGACATACACGCGATGGGTCGTGAGAGGGCTGCTCTTGGATCTTTTTCGAGAGTATCCTAGTGCTTCACGTCGTTAGTGTACGCTTGACCTGGACCATTTGATGGGCAACATGACAGCTCAGTGACTATCGCTGTGCTGTGAGATACATGGATTTGGGCCTGTGTCTGTGGGAGTTTGCGCATTCTCCCCGTGCTTGTGTGGGTTTTCTCCAGGCGCTCCGGTTTCCTCCCACATCCCAAAGATGTGCTCTTAGGCTAATTGGCAAAACAAATTCTCCCTAAATTGTCTAATATGGTTTTTAATCCATAGATCTATAAACATAGACAGGGATCGCGGGTAGAGGTGAGAACATCGGGGTGGCGGCGCGGGCTCATTGGGCCGAAGGGCCTGTTTCCCGTGCTGTTTTGTTCTTTGTTGTTGTTTTAATTTGCCTGGTTACATTCAGTTTATTTTGCAATGGATTCATGTTGCTGGGTACATTACTGCTATGGAGAATTAATACAGTTACAGCAAAACTTACTGCTGAGAAATGGTATCCATTCTCTGCCCATTACACATCATCGAATTCTCTGCACTGAAGTGGACTGGAGAATAGCAGTGGGAAGTTTTGACGCGCCCGATTATCACTCTCCAATGCATGGAAGCACAACACATTACAATTCCAATCAGAACCACTGCAGGCAGATAAAAATAGAAAAAGATGTCAAAGAAGTGGAAGTGGGGCACACACTGCAGCCCAGGTTTATGCAATCATTCTACATGGAAACGTCTGCTGAGAATTTTATTCCCCTTCAGGTCTCTAACACTAGGTTTACTTAACCTTTCTGCAAATTGTACTAAAATAAAAACAAGCACCTCCAAGTTTGACAAAGTCTAAATCATTGCGGGAAGAAAACTTTCAACCCTCGAATCAGACAGTTTACCAGAAGAACATAACAGGAGGCCATTCAGCCCCTTGAGCCTGCTCCACTGTTCAACAGAATCATGGCTGATCTGATTGTGGCCCCAGTTCCATTTTTCTGCCCATACCCCATAACTCTTTTGCAGATCAAAGATCTGTCTAAAGCAGATTTAAATATATTCAATGACTCCTGCCTCTCTGGAGAAAGAAGCTAGTAACCCTCAGGAAAAATTCCTCCATGTTAAAATCTTTTATGGGAGAACTCTTCTTTTGAAATTGTGCTCTCAGTTCTAGATTCTCTCACAAGGGGAACATCCGCTCAGCATCTAGCCTGTCAAGCCTTCTCAGAATCTTACTTGACCCTGTCAACTAAAACTGTCCACGTCCATCTTGGTATTATTGTCTCTCTCTTAACCCTGTCCTGCTGAAAGTCTCACCCATACCTACATTACACTCAGTCACTCCTGACTGCCCTCCCAATATGCCTTATCCAAGCCATGGCTCTCTGCACCCAACTCAACCTCAAGCTCAACACACAGAGCAGTTCCTAGAAGCTAGGCAGTGCAGGAGGGGCCCTCTGACCCGCTGAGTCTGCATCAATAACAATCTCATCCAGGCCCTATACCTACATATCCACCTATTTACCCTAGTCACCCTGACACAAAAGGGGCAATTTAGCATTGCTGGTCCACCTAACCTGCACACCTTTGGACTGAGGGAGGAAATATACACAGATACATGAAGAACATGCAGACTCTGCACAGTGAGCCAAGCTGGGAATCGAATCCAAGTTCCTGGAGATGTGAGACATCAATGTTAACCACTGTGCCACCCCAAGTTCTAGACTTAGGTTTTGAAATGGGAATAATTTATCCTGATGCATCACACAACTCCCTGAAGTAGAAATTCTTCTTAGATTCTTAAACCTTTATCATGTTTCTTAATTAACAAAAAGAAACCTACCTATCAGAGCAATAATTGCTACGGATACAGCATTGAGATGTTTCTGATTTACTTCTTCCTGCGACGGAGTTGAATGCACTCTCCTGTGCGATGGAGTGCTGGGATTTGCTTCTAGAAATAAATGCCCAAAATCCATTTGTGAATGAAGTGTTTTGATGAAAAGACCAAGATAAATCAGAACATGAACCTAGGATCTTTAATCTAAGAGACAGATTGGCTGTGGTAGATTGGAGAACCATATTAAAATGCACAACAGGCTAGCGTTTAAAGAATTAATACATGGTTTAAAACAAATTTACATTAATTTAAACCACAAAAAGCTAGCAACCATGGCTAACACATGAAGTTAAAGATTCTATCAGAAGAATAGGAAGAAACCTATAAAGCTGTCAAAAAAATTAATACAGTGGAAGCTTGAGAGCATTTTAAACTCAAAGGAGAACAAAGAAACTGATGAAGAAAAATAGAATATGAAAAATAAGTGAGCGAGGAACTATAAAAGCTTCTGGTATGTAAAAAGATTAACAGAGACAAGTATGAACCCATTACAAGCAGAGGCATGAATATTTATAATGGGGAACAAGGAAGTGGCAGAAAAACTAAACTAATATTTTGTTTTGGCCTCATGGAGGAAAATACAAAAAACTCCGATATAATTGAGAAGCCACTGGCTGGCCAGCATTTACTGCCCATCCCTAGTTGCTGTTGAAGGACAGTTGAGTGTCAATCACATTGTTGTGGATATGGAGTCACACACAAGTACAACAGATTTCCTTCCATAAAGGATGTTAGTGAACCAGATAGGTTTACATCCAAATGGGATATAAACTGTCCCATTGAGAAGTCACAGCATACGTTCATAAAAGACAGACCACGTTTGACTAATTTGGTGGAATTTTTTGAGAACATTACATGTGCAGTGGACAATGGGGGGCCTGGGAATGTGATATATCTGGATTTCCAGAAGGCAATTGACAAGGTGCCGCACCAAAGACTGCTACATAAGACAACGTTCCAAGGAGTCAAGGAGGTTCTGGTAGGACACGGGAACCGTGGTGCACGAAGTTAGAGGTGAACCTAATTAGGAAGAAGAAAAAAAAAGGTATATAAAAGGTTCAGAGAGCTAGGGGATGTTAGGGATCTAGAGTATAAGGTGTGTAGAAGGGAACTTAAAAAGGAAATTAGGAGAGCCAGAAGGGGTCATGAGAAGGCCTTGACAGGCCAGATTAAGGAGAATCCCAAGGCCTTCTACAAATATGTGAAAGTAAAATGATGAGAAGGAAGGGATAGGACCTATAAAAGGTGAAGGGGGAAAAGTCTGTGTGAATCCGGAAGAAATGGCAGAGGTGCTTAACGAGTACTTTGCCTCAGTATTCACAGTGGAAAGTGAACTGGGAGATTGCACTGCAGGTTTGAGGCATACGGAAAAGATTGAGTACGTGGATGTTAGGAAAGAGGATGTGTTAGACCTGTTAAATTCTATCAAGATAGACAAGTCGCCGGGACTGGATGGGATGTACCCCAGGTTATTGTGCGAGGTGAGGGAAGTGGTTGCAGAGCCCCTGGCGATGATCTTTGCGTCGTCCATGGAAACGGGAGAGGTTCCAGAGGATTGGAGGATTGCGGATGTGGTTCCTATCTTTAAGAAGGGGAACAGGGATAGTCCAGGAAATTACCGACTAGTGAGTTTGACTTCAGTGGTTGGTAAGCTGATGAAGAGGCTTCTGAGGGATAAGATATATGAACATTTGGAGAAGTTTGGACTGATTAGAAATAGTCAGCATGGTTTTGTTAAGGGCAGGTCATGCCTTACGAGCCTAGTTGAGTTCTTCGAAAATGTGACTGAACACATTGACGAAGGAAGGGCGGTAGACATAGTGTACATGGACTTTAGTAAGGCATTTGATAAGGTCCCACATGCAAGGCTTCTGGAGAAGGAGAGAGGGCATGGGATCCAAGGGGCTTTGGCCTCGTGGATCCAGATCTGGCTTGCTGGCAGAAGGCAGAGAGTGATTGTGGATGGGTCTTGTTCTGCATGGAGGTCGGTAACCAGTGGAGTGCCCCAGGGATCTGTTTGGGACCCCTGCTGTTTGTCATTTTCATAAATGACCTGGATGAGGAAGTGGAGGGATGGGTTAGCAAGTTCGCCAATGATACAAAGGTCCGTGGTGTTATGGATGGTCTGGAGGGATGCCAAAAGTTGCAGCGGGACATAGACAGGATGCAAGACTGGGCAGAGAAGTGGCAGATGGACTTCAATGCAGATAAATGTGTAGTGGTCCATTTTGGCAGGAATAATGGGATAAAGGAGTACAATGCAAGGGGTAGGAGTCTTAGCTGTGTTGTAGAGCAGAAGGATCTCAGGGTCCGGGTCCATAGGACTCTTAAATTGGCCTCGCAGATGGAGGAAGCGGTCAAGAAGGTGTACGGTGTACTGGCCTTCATTAATCGAGGAATAGAGTTTAGGAGTCAGGAGGTAATGATGCAGCTCTATAAGACTCTTGTCAGACCCCAGTTGGAGTATTGTGCGCAGTTCTGGTTGCCTCATTATAGGAAGGATGTAGAGACTATTGAGAGAGTTCAGAGGAGATTTACAAGGATGCTGCCTGGATTGGGAGGCAGGCCTTATGAAGACAGGTTGAGGGAGCTGGGACTCTTCTCACTGGAGAGACGTAGGTTGAGAGGCAACCTGATAGAGGTTCATAAAATGGTGAGAGGAATAGATAGGGTGGACTCTCAGAGACTATTTCCCCGAGCTGAAATGGAAATGAAATAAAATGGCCCATGGAAGACTTCTGCAGAAAATGCAGATGTATGGGATAGAGGGTGATTTAGCTAATTGGGTTAGGAATTGGCTAGCAGATAGAAGACAGAGGGTGGTGGTTGATGGGAGATATTCATCTTGGAGTTCGGTGACAAGTGGTGTACCTCAGGGGTCTGTTTTGTGGCCCCTGCTGTTTGTAATTTTTATAAATGATCTGGATGAGGGTATTGAAGGATGGATTAGTAAATTTGCAGATGACACTAAAGTCGGTGGAGTGGTAGATAGTGAAGAGGGGTGTTATAGTTTGCAGGACTTGGACAAGTTGCAGAGCTGGGCCGAGAGGTGGCAAATGGAGTTTAATGTGGAAAAGTGTGAGGTAATGCACTATGGCAGAAATAATAAATGTGTAGAGTATAGGGCAAATGGTAGGATTCTTAGTAGTCTAGAGAACAGAGGGATCTTGTGTGTATGTGCATAGATCCCTGAAAGTAGGCAGTCAGGTCGAGAAGGTTGTTAAGAAGGCATATGGAGTCCTTGGCTTTTATTGGTAGAGGGATTGAATTTCGGAGCCGCAACGTCATGTTGCAACTGTACAAAACTCTAATGCGGCCGCACTTGGAGTATTGTGTGCAAGTTCTGGTCCCCACATTATAAGAAAGATGTGGGGGCATTGGAGAGGGTACAGAGGAGGTTTACAAGATGTTGCCTATATGGAGGGCAGGTCTTATGAAGAGAGGCTAAGGATTTGAGGTTGTTTTCATTAGAAAGGAAGCAGATAGAGGGGACCTAATCGAGACATAAGATGATTAGAGGTTTGATAGTGGATAGTGATAGCCTTTTTCCTAGGATGGAGAAAGCTAGCACGAGGGGACACAGCTTTAAATTAAGGGTGATAGTATAGGACGGATGTCAGAGGTAGGTTCTTTACCCAAAGGGTGGTTCGGGAGTGGAATGCCCTGCCTGCAGCAGTTGTAGATGTGCCAAGTTTGGTGGCGTTTAAAGAGGTTAGTTGATAGTATATGGAAGAGAAGGGAATGGTTTAGTTTGGAGGGGCATTGCTTTTTATATTGGTCAGCGCAACATCGAAGGCCGAAGGGCCTTTTCTTGTGCTGTAATGTTCTATGTTCTATGAATGGTCACTATGAGAGGACACAGATTTAAGGTGCAGGGAAGCAATCAAAGGAGATGTCAGGGGTAGGTTTTTCACTCAGAGGTGGTGAGTGAATGGAACCGACTGCCGTCGGAGGTTGTTGAGGCAAACTCACTGGGGTCTTTTAAGAGACTTCTGGATGAGCATATGGAAAAGAATAGGATAGGGGGTTATAGATAGGTCTGTGGATTGGTGGATGTGATCGGCACAACTCATGGGTTGAAGGGCCTGTTTGTGCTGTATTGTTCTATGTTCTAAAGATGCACAGTGTTACAGGTAATATATTAGTGTGGATAGAGAATTGGATAACTAACAGAAAACAGTAGGGATAAATGGGTGTTTTTCTGGTTGGCAATCAGTACTAGTGGTGTGCTTCAGAGATCAGTATTGGGACTGCAATTGTTTACAATTTACATACATAATTTGGAATTGGGGACCAAATTCATAGATGACAGTAAGGTTAGTGGCAGGGCAAAGTGTGCAGAGGACATTGAAAGTCAGCAAAGGGATATAGATAGTCCAAGTGAGCGAGTACAATGTTGGTAAAAGTGAAGTCATCCATTTTCGTCAAAATAACAGCAAAATGGAATATTATTTAAATGGTTAAAAATTGCAACATCTGCTCTGCAGAGGAATCTGGTCATCATCATGCATGAATTGCAAAAAGTTGACTTGCAGATGCAGCAGGTAATTAAAAAGGCAAATGGAATTTTGTTCTTCACTGCTAGGGAAATGGAGTTTAAAAACAGCAAGATTATGTTGTAGCTGTATAACATAGAACATTACAGCACAGAACAGGCCCTTCAGCCTTCGATGTTGTGCCGACCAATTAAGAAAAAGCAATGACCCTCTAACCTAAACCATTCCCTTTTCATCCATAAACCTATCTACTAACCTCTTAAACACCACCAAACTTGGCGCATCTACAACTGCAGCAGGCAGGACATTCCATACCCTTACCACCCTCTGGGTAAAGAACCTACCTCTGATATCCATCCTATAACTACCACCCCTTAATTTAAAGCTATGTCCCCTCGTGCTAGCTTTCTCCATCCTAGGAAAAAGGCTATCACTGTCCACCCTATATAAACCTCTAATCATCTTATATGTTTCAATAAGGTCTCCTCTTAGCCGCCTTCTTTCTAATGAAAACAACCTCAAAATCCCTCAGCCTCTCTTCATAAGACCTGCCTTCCATACCAGGCAACATCCTGGTAAACCTCCTCTGTACCCTCTCCAATGCCTCCACATCTTTCTTATAATGTGGGACCAGAACTGCACACAATACTCCAAGTGCGGCCGCACTAGAGTTTTGTACAGTTGCAACATGACGTTGCGGCTCCGAAATTCAATCCCTCTACCAATAAAAGCCAAGACTCCATATGCCTTCCTAACAACCTTCTCGACCTGACTGCCTACTTTCAGGGATCTATGCAAATACACACCAAGATCCCTCTGTTCATCTAGACTACTAAGAATCCTACCATTAGCCCTATACTCTACACATTTATTATTCCTGCCATAGTGCATTACCTCACACTTTTCCACATTAAACTCCATTTGCCACCTCTCGACCCAGCTCTGCAACTTGTCCAAGTCTCTCTGCAAACTATAACACCCCTCTTCACTATCTACCACTCCACCGACTTTAGTGTCATCTGCAAATTTACTAATCAATCCTTCAATACCCTCATCCAGATCATTTATAAAAATTACAAACAGCAGGGGCCCCAAAACAGATCCCTGAGGTACACCACTTGTAACCAAGGTGCAATAAGGTGCACCTTATTATAAGGTGCACCTACAAGTTGCTGGTGAGGCCACACCTGGAGTTACTGTGTACAGTTTTGGTCTCCTTACTTGAGAAAGGATATACTGGCACTGGAGGGGATGCAGAGGAGATTCACTGGGTTGATTCCAGAATTGAGAGGGTTGGCTTACGAGGAGAGACTGAGTAGACTGGGGCTATACTCATTGGAATTCAGAAGAGTGAGGGGAGATCTTACAGAAACCTGTAATATTATGAAGAGAATAGATAAGATAGAAGCAGGGAAGTTGTTTCCAATGGCAGATGAACTAGGGGGCATGGTCTCAAAACAAGGGGGAGCAGATTTAGGACTGAATTGAGGAGGAATTCCTTCACCCAAAAAGGTTGTGAATCTGTGGAATTCCCTGCCCAGTGAAGCTGTTGAGGCTACCTCATTCAATGTTTTTAAGGGAAGGATAGATAAATTTTTGAACAGTAAAGGAATTAAGTGTTATGGTGAGCAGCGGGTAAGTGGAGCTGAGTCCACGAAAAGATCAGCCGTGATCTTACTGAATGGCGGAACAGGCTCAAGGGGCCAGTTGGCCGACTCCTGCTCCTAGTTCATATGTTCTTATATGTGGTGCTCGTATGTTCTTGTAAAGAGTCAGTGCTGGGGCCTTAACTATTTAGAATATATATTAATCTCTTAGACAAGAGATACGAATGTACCATTGCCAACTTCACAGAGGATACCAAAATAGTTAGGAAGATAAGTGATGAGGATGACATGGAATCTACAAAGAGATTAGAAAGGTTAAGGGAGTGGGCAAGAATTACACAGATGGAATAGAATGTAGGAAAATGTGAAGTTATGCACTTTGGGAATGGAATATTATTTAAATGCAGAAAGCTGCACCTTAGGGAGATTTGGGGTTCTTCTGCAGAGATCACAAAAAACTATTTGCAGGGAAAGCAAATGGAATGTTACCTTTATTTCAAAGGAATGGAATATTAATATAGGGAAGTCTTGCTAAAACTTGTCAGAGCACACCTGGGATACCGTGAACAGATTTAATCCTCTTATCTAAAGAAAGATATACTGGTATTGGAGTCAGTGAAGGGCAAGTTCACCAGGTTGATCCCAGGTATGGAGGAATTTTCTTTTGACGAGAGTTCAATAAGTTGGGCCTGTAGCCATTGGAACTTAGAAGAGTAAGAGGCAACCTTATTGAGACACAAGATCCTCAGGGGGCTTGACAGGGAGATTCTGAGAGGCTGTTTCCCCTTGTGAAAGAGTCCAGTTCCAGAGGGTGTAACCTCAGTGAGGGGTTGCTCAATGAAGACAGAGATAAGGAATTTCTTCTCTCAGAAGGTAGTGAATCTATGGAATTCTTTATCGGAGGGCGTAGAGGCTGGGATGTTAAGTATGTTAGAGGCTGAGATGGACAGATTTTTAATTAGTAAGGGAATCAAGGGGGATATGGCAGAAAAGCAGAGATGAGGGTCATCATATTAGATCAGGCGAAGCTTCTGCTCCATTCTTATGTATTCTTCTAAACTGTAGAGAAGAACAAGCAAGATTTCATTGAAGTGAACAAAATTCTTCTAGGACTCAGAGTGGCTGCAGGAAGGATGCTAAACCTGGCTACAGGGATGGGGTGTTGAAAAAGAGGGCAGTGTCTCAGAATAAGGGGTTGGTCATTTAGGACTGAGATAGGAGGAATTTCTTCACTCGGAGCATGAAGAATCTTTGGAATTCTCTCCCACAGAGCCTCAGTTATTGAATATGCTCAAAGTAGAGGTTGGTAGGTTTCTAGATGCCAATGACATTAAGGGATACAGGAAGATGGTGTTGAGGTAGAGCACTGACCTTGATCGAGTTAAATGGCTGGGTTGACGAGCCAAATAGCCTTTTCCCGCTCCTTTTTAAAAATTCATTTGTGGGATTTGGTCATTGCTGGTCAGATCAGCATTCATTGCCCTTGTGGAGCTAGTGGTAAGCTGTAATTACGAATGGACATTGAATACTGGTCTAGGCAGTTACTTCTAAATCCCACGAATGAATAAATTAGATCAAAATAATGGAAGCAGTAGGTCATTTGGTTCTTCCCTGCTAGGGGAAAAACACACAAATCACAAGAATTTGTGTTTCAATTAGATCACCTCTCAACCTAAATTAAACTCCATGAAACATAGACTGAGTTTATTCAATTTCTCCTTGGAGGAGAAGACTTTCACTCCAGAAATCAGTCTAAATAAACATCTATGGAATTCAGGCTAAGGCAAATATATCCTTCCACAGATAAGGAGACCAGAAGAATGCACACTACTCCTGGGAATCCCTGGCCTGAGCCTGCCTGAAGTAAAGGAAAAGCTTCTGAGAAGGGGCTGAATGCTGTTCATCTTACCTTGCTCACATGTATGTCCAGTCACATCAGGTATCATACCATCTGGGCACAGACAGGCATAGTGCTGGTTAGAGGAAGGAGCAGGCACACACAGGTACTCACAGGCAGCATCTTGTCCAACACACCAGTTCTCCACTGTTTCATGATCAATTAAATAAAAAATGTGACATTAGGAATGATTTCCATGTTCAGCAGCTATACAGAAAGAGCAGCAGTACTGATACAACGTTATAGTGGAAATGTAACCTCTCTTTAGGGGGTCAGAGATAGAGAAAGTATTGAAGAAAATTCTGAAGGAGAGCATCTACGTCCACTTGGAGATACAAAGCTTGATCAGGGATAGTCAGCATGGCTTCGTCAGAGGAAGGTCACACCTAACAAATTTGACTGAGTTTTTTTTTGAGGGGTGATCAAGTTTGTAGATGAGCGTAGTGCAGTTTATATGGATTTCAGCAAAGCCTTTAACAAGGTCCCACGTAGAATTTCTACAGTGCAGTAGGCAGCCAGTCTACACTGACTACAATCCCACCCAGGTCCTATCCCTGTAACCCCACATATTTAACCTGCTAATCCCTCTGACCCTAGGGTCAATGTAGCATGGCCAATCAACCTAATCAGCACATCTTTGGAATGTGGGAGCACCCAGAGGAAACCCAGTCAGACAAGAGGAGAATGTGCAAACTCCACACAGATAGTGATCTGAGGCAGTAATTAAACCCAGATCCCATGACCCCACAGGGGATTGTAAAGAAGATAAATGCACATGGGATACAGGGTAAAGTAGATTCAAAATTGGCTCAGTTCTGGGATGTAGAGATGCCAGCATTGGACTGGGGTAAACTCAGTAAAGTCTGGCAACACCAATTTTAAATCCAAACGATTTATTTGATAGTAAATCCGCGAGCCTTCAACACTCTTGTGTCTTCCTCAGGCAAGTGCAGTGTTCTCTGAAAGTGACTGGACTGGAAGCCAGCATCCAGTGGCGTACCACAGGGATCTGTGCTGTATCCTCTATTATTCGTCATTTGTATAAATGACAGATAGAACATAGAACATTACAGCACAGAACAGGCCCTTTGGCCTTCAATGTTGCGCCGACCAATATAAAAAGCAATGCCCCTCCAAACTAAACCATTCCCTTCTCTTCCATATACTTATCAACTAACCTCTTAAACGCCACCAAACTTGGCGCATCTACAACTGCTGCAGGCAGGGCATTCCACTCCCGAACCACCCTTTGGGTAAAGAACCTGCCTCTGATATCCGTCCTATAACTATCACCCCTTAATTTAAAGCTGTGTCCCCTCGTGCTAGCTTTTTCCATCCTAGGAAAAAGGCTATCACTGTCCACCCTATCTAAACCTCTAATCATCTTATGTGTTTCGATTAGGTCCCCTCTTAGCCGCCTCCTTTCTAACGAAAACAACCTCAAATCCCTCAGCCTCTCTTCATAAGACCTGCCCTCCATACCAGGCAACATCCTGGTAAAATGTGGGGGTAGGATTAGTAAGTTTGCAGATGACAAAGTTTGGCTGGGTGGTTAATAATGATGCGGAGGATGTAGTTGCATTGGTCAAATGGATAGATAGGTGGTAGTTGGAATTTAACCCTGCAAAGTCTGAGGTGATAGATGTGGGAAGGAGAAATTTAATAAGAAAGTACTCAATGAAAGGCAGATACAGAAAGGCATGTTAGTAGGGTGGTGAAAAAGGATTATGGGACACTCATCATTATCAATCGAGACAGATTGCAAAAGCAGAGAGGTCATGTAGAACTTGGGTGAGGCCACAGCTAGAACACTGCATGCAGTTCTGGTTGCCACATTATAGAAAGGATGTGATTCACTGAAGAGGGTGCAGAGAAGATTCACCAGGATGCTGCCTGGGATGGAGCACTTAAGTTATGAATAGAGGTTGGGTAGATTTGGGTTGTTTTTCTTGAGGCAGAGAAGATTGAGAGGGCAGTCTGATCGAGGTACCTAAAATTGAGAGAGAGACGTGGACAGAGCGAACAAGGAGCAGTTGTTCCCCTTAGATGTAGTGTCAGTCACAAGTTGAAGGTGAGGGGCAGGAAGCTTAGAGGGATGTGAAGGAACGTTTTCTTAGCCAGAGGGTAGTGACAGTCTGGATAGTGCTGCCTGGGAGGACGGTGGAGCTGAATTGCCACACATCCTTTAAAAAAAAGTATCTAGATAAGCACTAGGCACATCGTAACATTCAAGGCTATGAGCCAAGCAATGGTAAATGGGATTAGGTAGGTAGGATATATGTATTTTCTGTGTCAGTACAGACCCAATGGGCCAAAGGGTCTCACCTGCACTGTGTGATTCTGAGATACCTTCTAACCTGCCAAATCCTTTGTTTCTGACTGCCAACATTCTTTTCCTTTTCACAGGAAAGGTTTTGCAAAGGATTACATTTGACAGGATGGTTGGTGCCAGGTATTAAATATTTAATCCACTAAAATATAATCTAACAATATTTCTGCCCCATGTAAATAGCATGGAACCCTGGAAGTATTGAAGTCAAACAGAACCACAGTCAGAGTTCAGCGCAGGAAGACGTGTTGCTCTGATATATGAAGATCAAGGAGCAGGAAGAGGGACAGAAAGAGGGAGAGAGATTGGAGACAGCAAGCCCCGGGAGCAGAGGTCAGAGTTACAGCAAAATTAATAGTTTGAACAAGACTGGGTTTTAAAGACAGGAAGAGTTTTTTTTTTAGACCATGGATGAGCATCAAGACCTGTTGCTTGCAATTCTGCGGGAACTTCAAACTATTTTCTTTTTGATTTTTAGGGACAGTAGGCAGAGGAACTGTCCCCACATGGAGTCACTGTGGTGCATCGTGGGAGAATGAGAACTTCCTTTACTGGACATGGAAGAAGACAACCTCTCCAAAGGCTGGAAGAGTTCAGGATATTAGATGATTGACCATAAAGTGGCAGAAAAGGTAGCAGAGTTCATGGTGTGTGCCATTCTCAAACCAGTACTCAGCATTGGAGATTGCTGGGAGTGAGTACAGTCCAGACCACAGCATCACTGGCAATAGACAGCACAGGAGAGGAAAAGCAAAGAAACGTAGCAGTTAATGGAGACTTTATAGTTAGACCAACAGGCAGACATTTCTGCAACAATCATTGACAGTCCTCAATCTTGTTCCCTGGTGCATGGGTAAAAGACATCACACAGAAGATGCAGAATAATCTGCAGGAGGGAAGGGAGTGATCTAGAAGCTGTGATATACATCAGCCATTGTCTCTCAGTTAGAGGGTGACACCTATTCAGGATCCTGAGTTTCTGCCACGGGTCTTCACATGGTTGAACAGGCCAATTCTCCACCATAAATCTTTGGACACGAGGCAGGACATCCTAGCTGTCGACAAAACTCTACAAAAAGGATTGAAACTGAACAGAGCAACCATTAATCGACCTAAGGCACTGATACTGAATGGCAAAATCAGCCCTGTCAATCCTACAAAGTCCTTCTTGACAATGTCTGGGGGCTGTGTGCCATAATTGGGAGAGTTGTCTTACAGACTAATCAAGCAACAGCCTGACAATCATACTCACGGAATCATACCTTATAGATCATGTCCCAGACACCTACATCACAGTTCCTGAGTATGTCCTGTCCTACTGGCAAGTCAAACCCAGCAGAGGTGGTGGCACAATGACATACAGTCAGGAGGGAGTTACCTTGGGAGTTCTCAACATTGACTCTGGACCCCATAAGGTCTCATGGCACCATGTCAAACATGGGAAAGAAAACCTCCTGCAAATTATCATATATATACCGTCCCCCCTTTGGCTGATGAATCAGTATTCTTCCAGGTTGAACAACACATGAAGAAAGCCCTGAAGATGGCAAGGGTGCAGAATGTACTCTGGGTAGGAGATTTCAACATCAAGGAGTAGCTCAACAACAGCATCACAGACCAAGCTGGCCGAGTCGTAAAGATGTAGCAACTAGTCTGGGACCACGGCAGGTGAAGGAATCAACAAGAGGGAAAACATTCTATGTTTTATGTTCTATGTTCTAAAACATCACCCTCACCAACCAGCCTGCATCTCCCCATGACAGTATCCACAGGAGTGACAGTTACCCTTGCAGAGACAAACTCCTTCACATTGAGGATACCTCCACTTGTACTGTGTGACACTACCATTGTGCTAAATGGGACAGATTTCAAACAGATCTAGTAACTCTCAAAGCTGGGCATCACAATTCTGTAACCTCATGGCCCAGCATATCCCCCACTCTCCCACTGACACCAAGCCAGGGGATCAATCCTGGTTCGAAGAGTGCAGGAGGGGATACCAGGAACTTTACCAGGATGCTGCCTGGTATGGAAGGGCTGTCTTATGAGGAAAGATTGAAAACACTGGGGTTGTTTTCCCTTGAAAGACGTCGGCTGAGAGGGGATCTTTTAGAGGTATAAGATTATAAGGGGTATAGATAGAGTAAATGGTGGTAAGCTTTTTCCACCATTAGAAAAGGATAGAACGAGGGGGGCTATGTATAAGACAAATATTAGAGGCCAGTTTTTCACACAAAGGGTAGTGGGGGTGTGGAATGCACTGCCGAGTAAGGTGGTGGGAGCAGGCACACTAGGGTTGTTTAAGGGTCTCTTGGATAGCCACATGAGCGGTCTGCAGATAGAGGGATATAGCAGGACTGTTTGAATTTCGGGAGGACCAAATAGTAGTAGACTATCTTTTAGTTTCGTCTCGGGAATGTCTTAGTTTTTTGTTTAAGCATGTTTAATTAAGTCTTATTTGTTTTCGCAGGCAATTCGGTCCACCTTGTTGACCAACAAGGGGCATGCATGCGAGAGCTGCTCTTGGAGGTTGCCTAGTGCTTCACGTCGTCAGTGTATGCTTAAACTGGACCATCTGATGGGCAATGACAGCTCAGAGACTATCGCTGTTGCTGTGCTGACACATGGATTTGGGCCTGTGTCTGCAGGAGTTTGCGCGTTCTCCCCGTGGTTGCGTGGGTTTCCTCCGGGTGCTCTGGTTTCCTCCCACATCCCAAAAATGTGCTTGGGCTGATTGGGTAACAAATTGTCCCTATATGGGAATCTTCAACAATAGGCATAGCCTAAAGACAAGGATATGTCATTAGGACGATGGGACGGTAGCACAGGCTCGTTGGGCAGAGGGGCCTGTTTCCCGTGTTGTGTTGCTCTTTGTTGTTTGAGCAGCAGAAGGTATACCTAAAAATGAGGTGCTAAGCTGGTAACACTACTTGCATACCAAATATCATAAACAGCAAGTGGTAGACAGAGCTAAATGATCTCACAACAGGTCAGGTCTAAGGCTTTGTAATCCTGCTATGTCCAGTCGATAATGATGGTGGACAATTAAACAACTCACTGGAGGAGGCGGCTCCACAAATATCCCCATCCTTAAATGATGGAGGAGCCCAGCACGTCAGTGCAAAAGGTAAGGCTGAAGTATTCGGAGCAATCTTTAGCTAGAATTGCCAAGTGGATGATTCATCTCAGCCTTCTCCAGTGGTCCCCAGTATCTCAGATGCCAGTTTCCAATCAATTCAATTCACTCCCCGTGATATCAAGAAACAATTAGAGGCATTGGATACTGCAAAGGCAATGGACCCTGGCAATAGTTCTGAAGACTTGTGCTCCAGAAACTGCCACTCCCCTAGCCAAGTTCTTCCAGTGCAAGTACAACACTGACATCTAGCCAGAAATGTGGCAAATTGCCCAGGTATGTCCTACATACAAAAAGCAGGACAAATCCAACCCAGCCAATTACCGCCCAGTTTACACTCAATCACCAGTGAAATGATTGAAGGGGTCATCAACAGCGCTATCAACTCACTCAGCAACAACCTGTTCAGACGCCCAGTTTGAGTTTTGCCAGAGTCACTCAGCTCATGATCTCATTATAGCCCTGGATCAAACATGGATAAAAGAGCTGAACTCCAGAGGTGGATTGTTAATGATACAAAGATAAATAGGAGAGCAAGTTGTGAGGAGGATGCAAACAGTCTGTAAAGGGATTATAGGTAGTTATAATGAGGGGGCAAAATTTAGAAAATGGAGTACAAAGTGATGACAAAATGTGAGATTAATCTTTTGATTGACAGACTAGAAAGGCAGGATATTATTTAAATGGAGAGAGACTACAGAAAGCTGCAGTCCAGATGGATCTGAGTGTCGTTGGACAATATCACAAAAACGTTAGCAAGCAGATACAACAAGTAAAATTGGAGCGCTGGTCATTATAGCAAGGAGATAGTTTATAATGTAATCAAGTCTTGCTACCAACTATACAGTGCATAGGTGACAGTGCGTGAGAATACAGTCTTCTTACTTGAGGGATATTCTCCCATTGGAAGCAGTTTAGAGAAGATTCATTCGGCTGATTTCTTCAGAGGACAGGTTAAGCAGGTTAGGCCTACACTCGCTGGAGCTTAGAAAAATGATTTCATGGAGATGAGGATTTGTTTCCTCATAGATGATTATTACTTCTTTGAATTCACCTCCCAGAGAGCAGTGGAAAGGCCAAGTCACTGAAAATATTCAATGCTGAGCTGGATAGATCTTTGACAGGGGAGTTAAGGACTATGGGGGGAAAACAGGAAAAAGTGGAGTTAAGGCCACAATCAGATCAGCCAAAATCTTACTGAATGACAGAGCAGGCTGGATAGGCAAAATGAACTGCAACTGCTTCCAATTCTTCAGATAGGGAGATAGAGTGGCCTTTTTTGCTTCATCCATAATCCTTGCAATACCAAAGTAGCAGAACTCAGTTTACAAATTAAACACATATTCATGTACAGATACTGTGACACAGGAGCCAAGCTACTTCTTGAAAAGGATTATTTAAAATGTTCTTAAAACATCCAGGCACTGACAGAGCTAACAGTAAAAAGAGTTAAATGATTCCTAAAACAAAATAGTAGCTTACGCATAATTGAATGCAGTAAGAGAATTAAACACGTGACTATGATTCTAAAACATACACAATGATATCTTAAATGTATTTTTAAGTATTATAACTTTGGCCAAAGCGAGTTACCGAAAGGCATAATGGGAAAGGGGAATAGTTCAGAGCGAAAGACCTGGGATCCCTTTAGTTAGCAGAATTCATTTCAGAATGTTTCTGGTGAGGGAACACACATTGAAACAATAATGAATAGGTTCAGTCACTGCCCAAACACAGAACAGGTACACCCCTGGATGCAGGAACATGTGTATCCAGCCTGGCAGTGAGTCGATGGGAACATCCATATTGACCTTTAAGGTAGCATCTCGTGTAGCCTGACAACAGGAAAGTAGCTTTAGCCAAGAAGAGAATTATTACCAAGATTAAATGGACAAATGAAATTAGTATGCTAGCAGGTATAATGCAGTTGGCTGAGGTACTGACAGAGATTTGTCTTGATGTGTGTATGTGAAATGAAGTGAAATTTTAAACTAATGAAGGGCAAGGAATCTGATAAAGAAAATATATAACTTCCGTTTTTTACTGCTAACTTCAGAACGTGTCTGGATATTCGGTATCTGTATCCATTGAGATGACTTCCCTGCCCTTCATTAGTTTAAAATTTCATTTCATTTCACATACACACCAAGACAAATCTTGTCAGTATAGCTATAGTACGTTAGAGGGGTCAGTTTTTGTACAAAGTGTGCAGGAAGGTTTTTTGACTCAGTATGTAGATAGGCCAACTAGAGGTGAGGCTACATTGGATTTGGTGCTGGGCAATGAGCCAGACCAGGTGTTAGGCTTGGAGGTTGGTGAACATTTTGGTGATAGTGACCACAATTCGGTTACGTTCACCTTAGTGATGGATAGGGATAGGCATGAAGCTGGGGGCAGTAGTTATAGCTGGGGGAATGATAATTATGAGGCCATAAGGAGAGAATTAGGGTGCATAGGTTGGAATAGTAAACTACAGGGACTGGGAACATCTGAAATGTGGAGCTTATTCAAGGAGCAGCTACTGCGAGTCCTTGATAAGTATGTCCCTGTCAGACAAGGAGGAAATGGTCGAGTAAGGGAGCCATGGTGTACGAAAAAAGTTAATTTGCTGGTTAAAAGGAAAAAAGAGGCTTATGTCAGGATGAGGCTTGAAGGCTCAGTTAGTGCAATGGATAGCTATAGATTAGCCAGGAGGGAGCTAAAGAGTGAGTTGAGGAGAGCTAAGAGGGGACACGAGAAGACTTTGGCTGATAGGATCAAGGAGAATCCTAAAGCTTTCTTTAGATATGTTAAGAATAGAAGATTGGTTAGGGCAAGATTAGGGCCAGTCACAGACAGCAGTGGGAAGTTGTGCACGGAGCCTGGAGAGATTGGAGAGGCACTGAATAAATATTTCTCTTCGGTATTCACGCAGGGAGATGTAAATGTAGTTGTGGAGAACACTGAGGTACAGGGTTGCAAACTGGAAAGTATTGAAGTAGATAGGGAGGATGTGCTAGATATTCTTGAGGGTTTGAAGTTAGATAAGTCCCCTGGGCCGGACAGGATTCACCCTAGGATTCTCTGGGAGGCAAGAGAGGCAATTGCAGAGCCTCTGGCTCTGATCTTCAGGTCATCGTTGGTTACGGGTATAGTGCCGGAAGACTGGAGGATAGCGAATGTGGTCCCATTGTTCAAGAAGGGGAAGAGAGACTTTCCGGGGAATTATAGGCCGGTGAGTCTTACTTCTGTTGTGGGCAAAGTATTGGAGAAAATTATTAGGGATAGGATTTATAGTTATTTAGAGAGAAATGAATTGATTGGGGATAGTCAGCATGGTTTTGTGAAGGGTAGGTCGTGCCTTACTAACCTTTGAGTTTTTTGAAAAAGTGACCAAAGAGGTGGATGGGGGTAAGGCAGTTGATGTGGTATATATGGACTTTAGTAAGGCGTTCGATAAGGTGTCCCATGGAAGGCTTCTGCAGAAAACTACAGATGTATGGAATAGAGGGTGATTTAGCTAATTGGATTAGGAATTGGCTGGCAGATAGAAGACAGAGGGTGGTGGTTGATGGGAGATATTCATCATAGAACATAACAGCACAGAACAGGCCCTTCGGCCTTCGATGTTGTGCCGACCAAAATAAAAAGCAATGACCCTCCAAACTAAACCATTCCCTTCTCTTCCATAAACTTATCAACTAACCTCTTAAACGCCACCAAACTTGGCGCATCTACAACAGCTGCAGGCAGGGCATTCCACTCCCTAATCACTCTTTGAATAAAGAACCTACCTCTGATATCCGTCCTATAACTCATACCCCTTAATTTAAAGCTGTGTCCCCTCGTGCTAGCTTTCTCCATCCTAGGAAAAAGGCTATCACTGTCCACCCTATCTAAACCTCTAATCATCTTATATGCTTCAATAAGATCCCCTCTTAGCTGCCTCCTTTCTAACGAAAACAACCTCAAATCCTTCAACCTCTCTTCATAGGACCTGCCCTCCATACCAGGCAACATCCTGGGAAACCTCCTCTGTACCCTCTCCAATGCCTCCACATCTTTCTTATAATGTGAGGACCAGAACTGCACACAATACTCCAAGTGCGGCCACACTAGAGTTTTGTACAGTTGCAACATGATGCTGCGGCTCCTAAATTCAATCCCCCTACCAATAAAAGCTAAGACTCCATATGCCTTCTTAACAACTTTATCCACTTGACTGCCTACTTTCAGGGATCTATTGACACATACACCAAGATCCTTCTGTTCCTCAACACTATTAAGAGCCCTACCATTAGCCCTATACTCTACACATTTATTGTTCCTGCCAAAGTGCATTACCTCACACTTTTCCACATTAAACTCCATTTGCCACCTCTCGGCCCAGCTCTGCAACTTGTCCAAGTCACTCTGTAAACTATAACACCCCTCTTCACTATCTACCACTCCACCGACTTTAGTGTCATCTGCAAATTTACTGATCCATCCCTCAATACCCTCATCCAGATCATTTATAAAAATTACAAACAGCAGGGGCCCCAAAACAGACCCCTGAGGCACACCACTCGTCACCGAACTCCACGATGAATATCTCCCATCAACCACCACCCTCTGTCTTCTATCTGCCAGCCAATTCCTAATCCAATTAGCTAAATCACCCTCTATTCCACACATCTGCATTTTCTGTAGAAGTCTTCCATGGGCCACCTTATCAAACGCCTTACTAAAGTCCATATATACTACATCAACCGCCTTACCCCCATCCACCTCTTTGGTCACTTTCTCAAAAAACTCAATGAGGTTAGTAAGGCATGACCTACCCTTCACGAAACCATGCTGACTATCCCCAATCAATTCATTTCTCTCTAAATAACTATAAATCCTATCCCTAATAATTCTCTCCAATACCTTGCCCACAACAGAAGTAAGACTCACTGGCCTATAATTCCCTGGAAGGTCTCTCTTCCCCTTCTTAAACAATGGGACCACATTCGCTATCCTCCAGTCCTCCGGAACCACACCCGTAACCAACGAGGACCTGAAGATCAGAGGCAGAGGCTCTGCAATCTCCTCTCGTCATGGAGTTCGGTGACAAGTGGTGTACCTCAGGGGTCTGTTTTGGGACCCCTGCTGTTTGTAATTTTTATAAATGATCTGGATGAGGATATTGAAGGATGGATTAGTAAATTTGCAGATGACACCAAAGTCGGTGGAGTGGTAGATAGTGAAGAGGGGTGTTATAGTTTGCAGAGAGACTTGGACAAGTTGCAGAGCTGGGCGGAGAGGTGGCAAATGGAGTTTAATGTGGAAAAGTGTGAGGTAATTCACTTTGGCAGGAATAATAAATGTGTAGAGTATAGGGCTAATGGTAGGATTCTTAATAGTGTTGATGAACAGAGGGATCTTGGTGTATATGTGCATAGATCCCTGAAAGTAGGCAGTCAAGTCGATAAGGTTGTTAAGAAGGCATACGGAGTCTTAGCTTTTATTGGTAGGGGGATTGAAGTTCGGAGCCGCAACGTCATGTTGCAACTGTACAAAACTCTAGTGCGGCCGCACTTGGAGCATTGTGTGCAGTTCTGATCCCCGCATTATAAGAAAGATGTGGAGGCATTGGAGAGGGTACAGAGGTTTACCAGGATGTTGCCTGGTATGGAAGGCAGGTCTTATGAAGAGAGGCTGAGGGATTTGAGGTTGTTTTCGTTAGAAAGGAGGCGGCTAAGAGGAGACCTTATTGAAACATATAAGATGATTAGAGGTTTAGATAGGGTGGACAGTGATAGCCTTTTTCCTAGGATGGAGAAAGCTAGCACGAGGGGACACAGCTTTAAATTAAGGGGTGATAGTTATAGGACGGATATCAGAGGTAGGTTCTTTACCCAGAGGGTGGTTAGGGAGTGGAATGCCCTGCCTGCGGCAGTTGTAGATGCGCCAAGTTTGGTGGCGTTTAAGAGGTTAGTTGATAAGTTTATGGAAGAGAAGGGAATGGTTTAGTTTGGAGGGTCATTGCTTTTTTTCATAATTGGTCGGCGCAACATCAAAGGCCGAAGGGCCTGTTCTGCGTTGTAATGTTCTATGTACCTCAGCCAACTGCATTATACCTGCTAGCATACTAATTTCATTTGTCTATTTAATCTTGGTAATAATTCTCTTCTTGGCTAAAACTACTTTCCAGTTGTCAGGCTACACAAGATGCTACCTTAAAGATCAGTATGGATGTTCCCATCAACTCACTGCCAGGCTTGATACACATGTTCCTGCATCCAGGGGTGTACCTGTTCTGTGTTTGGGCAGTGACTGAACCTATTCATTATTGTTTCAATGTGTGTTCCCTCACCAGAAACATTCTGAAATGAATTCTGCTAACTAAAGGGATCCCAGGTCTTTAATAAATTTTTACCTTTTATACTGTGACTTGGTTTACTGAGACTAATTGTCAGCTTGTTGGAAACCCCGTTAACAGCTCTTAAAGACACAGACAACTCTGATAGCTTAAATAATAGCTTGTATGTGAGGACACGGATACCACATTGTCAGTGTTTACCAGATTTAACAGCTCAAAATAAATAACACATCTCTTTTAAGAGGTTAGCTTCATTCACGCTTTCAAGAAATTATGAGAAGGGGATCTTATATCACATCAGCAATCCACACTTGAAGAAAAAAAAGCAACAAGCTACTTTGATAAAGAGATGCTCCATACCTAGAGGCTGCGCCAACTTGTGAAATACGACTAAGGCTCGTGGCTTGGTGAGATTTGGTGCCAAAACTTTCACATCGGCTCCTGTAAATTTGTTGGCGCTGTACACAGCCTTGCCTTCCACATCAGACCAGTAGACACGGTCCTGTGAGAAAATATTTAATCGTATCAAATATTCACACAGAGTTCAAGCTAAATCAGGAATAGCAATAAATGTGAATTTTTAGAGGCTCATTTAAGTCATAGAAAATAGCTGCAGGAGTAGGTTATTCAGCCCTTCGAACTGCACTACCATTCAATACAATGGCCAATCATGCACCTTTACTATCTCACTCTCGCTTTCTCACCACACTCCTTGATCCCTTTAGCTGCAAGAGCCACATTCAGCTCCTTATTGAACGTAACTAAAAAATTGGCCTCAACAACTTTGTGCAGTTGGGAATTCCACAGGTTCACAACTGAGTGAAGGGGTTCTTCCTCATCTCAGTGTTGAACGGCTTGTATAAACTGAAATTGCATGAAGGAGACCAGCTCCATGCTTGAGAATAATGGTTTCAAGTGCACATCCCCAACAGAAAATGTGAGCCCCAATATAATTTATAGAAAGATCTATCCAAAACAGGTCACGACTGAATGATTGTACAAGGTTACGATGAGACAATCCATGAAGTCTGCATTAATTTTCTTTCTCGGTTACACCCTATCTTTCAACATTCCTTGCAAGTAACTCTCTCATTCCCTTTTATAACCCGTCTCGAGATATTATAAATTGGAGAGAATTTACGAGGTAATTTTGTGGAGCTCAAATGGCATCAAAATGCAGCGGAATCTGATCAGATAGCAGGATTTGTTCAAAGGGCCGAATGGTCTACTTCTGCTCTGACGTCCTTTCCATTAGTTTGCATCCTCAAAAACAGTTATTTAGGCCAATTGATGCTCAAAGTACTAACAGTGTAACCGCGATCACCATCCTCCTGCAGAAGGCAAAAATCTGCAGCAAATCTCCTCGACAAATCCTCAAGATGGTCATACAAGCTCCCAGAGACAGTTATCTTTATAACCATGGATGTATAGCTGAAATAGTTCTCCATTAAATGATTCACAGAACATGGTTGATGTTGATTATTAGGTGCAGAATCTAGGATTCTGAAAACTGATAGTTACCTCAAATACTGCCAGTGCAAACGGATTGGCCAAGTACTTCTGAGACTGAAAGACACTATGTCGATATTGTCCATTCAGGTCAGTGTAAAAAAGTTCATGGAGGACAGAGTCCACCCAGTAAAGGCGTTCCTTAATATGGTCTGAAAATAAAGTATAGAAACTTTTAGCTTTATCAATACCTTAGCAGCACAAAACATTTCCATTTTTTCTTCCTTGTTTTTTTTTAAAAGGTGCAAAAGCCAGATATCAATTCCACGTTTGCCTGGGCATCGAACTTCAGATTATTTGCACTTATTCTGCTCTCTGATTCATGGCTCCCATGCTGTCTGGATTTTGTTTTAACATTCACATTTCAAACATACGTGTTAAGAAATAAAGTTTTAAATTCTTGTTGGATGCAGGTATTTGAGGCTGGCATGGTGGTTAGCACTATAATCTCACAGCACCAGAGATCCAGGTTCAATTCCAACTTTCGGTGACTGTGTGGAGTTTGCACATTCTACTTGTGTCTGCGCGAGTTTCTTCTGGGTGCTCTGGTTTTCTCTCACAATCCAAAGATGTGCAGGGTATGTGCATTGGTCATGCTAAATGTATTGGTTTAATTGAGTTAGGGTGAGGGAGAGGACCTGAGCAAGATACTCCGGCAGTGTCTGTACTAACTCAATGGTCAAATGGCCTCTTTCTGCACAGTAAGGATTCAATTCTAAGATTGAACAACTGGAAAACTCCACATTTGGGAGTTTAGCCAATATCATGTATTGATTTCCCATATACAAGAAATCACATGTGAAAAGAATTTACAACCCCAAATTTGTAAATTTCCCAAATTTCAAGCCCCCTATACACAACAGTTGCTTGCACCATGTTAGAAAATAGTAAAGGAATAAGTGGGACCAGATCAAATATTGAGGCAAGGGAATGGTTGTATGCTGTGAAGTTGAAAGTACAGTTCAAAGTGACAGAGCAAATGATCATTTCAGGGGCTGATACAGAAGGAAGTGGGGACGTGGCTGGTGTGGCTTACACAGAATTAGAGACACTACAGTTCTGAGAGGGTGGACAGGAATGAGTTGGAGGTGGTGTTTTTTTGTTGGGGTGAGGGTGACAGGAGAGTGAAATCAGGAGAGAGGCAAGGCAGATCAAGACAAGAATTGGGTCAGTGTAGGGGCCAAAGGAAGAGAATGCTTTGGTTAAAATATCAGGGAAGATAATGCAATAAAAGATCAAAGTGATCTGCTTAAAAACTGAAGTATGGTTTGATGGTAAGAGGGCCTCATCACTGTTGCCTAAGTAATTATTTACAACCAGCTGGGGATCACTAAAATGATAAGTCCAAAGTGGAAATGGGATCATAGAAATGGGAATGGGCCAATCAGCCTCTCTAAAGCTCTGACCAAATCAGATCAAATGCAAAATGATTAATTCTGAAATTCACAAGACCTGATTACATAGAACACTACAGCACAAACAGGACCTTTGGCCCACAAGTTGTGCCGAACACATCAAAACCTACCCAGCCATAGACCTATCTATAAACCCCCAATCCCATATACTCATCCAGAAGTCTTTTAAAAGACCCCAGCGAGTTCGCCTTGATCACCACCGACGGCAGCCGATTCCATTCACTCACCACCCTCAGTGAAAAACTTTCCCCTAGCATCCCCTCTGTACTTGCTTCCCTGCACCTTAAATCTGTGCCCTCTCGTCGCGACCATTTCAGCCCTGGGAAATAGTCTCTGAGAGTCCACCCTATCTATTCCTCTCAACATCTTGTAAACCTCTATCAGGTCGCCTCTCAACCTTCGTCTCTCCAGGGAGAACAGTCCCAGCTCCCTCAACCTGTCTTCATAAGGCATGCCTCCCAATCCAGGCAACATCCTTGTAAATCTCCTCTGCACCCTTTCAATAGCTTCCACGTCCTTCCTATAGCGAGACGACCAGAACTGCGCACAGTACTCCAAGTGGGGTCTGACAAGGGTCCTATAAAGCTGCAGCATTACCTCCTGACTCCTGAACTCAATCCCTCGATGAATGAAGGCCAGGACACCGTAAGCTTTCTTAACCACATCCTCCACCTGGGAGGCTGATTTGAGAGTCTTATGGACCCGGACCCCAAGATCCCTCTGCTCTTCCACACAGCTAAGACTCCTACCTTTGATAGTGTACTCATTCATCCCGTTGGATCTGCCAAAATGGACCACAACACATTTATCCGCGTTGAAGTCCATCTGCCACTTCTCCGCCCAGTCTTGCATCCTGTCGATGTCATGCTGCAACTTCTGACATCCCTCCAGACCATCCACAACACCACCGACCTTCGTGTCATTGGCGAACTTACTCACCCATCCCTCCACTTCCTCATCCAGGTCATTTATGAAAATGACAAACAGCAAGGGTCCTAGAACAGATCCCTGGGGCACTCCACTGGTGACCGACCTCCATGCAGAAAAAGAGCCATCCACAACCACCCTCTGCCTTCTGCAGGCAAGCCAGTTCTGGATCCACAAGGCCAAAGCCCCTTGGATCCCATGGCCTCTCACCTTCTCAAGAAGTCTTGCATGGGGGACCTTGTCAAATGCCTTGCTGAAGTCCATGTACACCACGTCCACTGCTCTTCCTTCGTCAATGTGTTCAGTCACATTTTTGAAGAACTCAATTAAGCTCGTAAGGCACGACCTGCCTTTTACAAAGCCACGTTGACTATTTCTAATCAACCTAAACTTCTCCAAATGCTCGTAAATCTTGTCCCTCTTATCCAGTTTTTATTAATTGTAAAATTGGTGTCTATTCCATTCCTTAGATACGAATACTCTTGTTAATGGCCTTATTATTTTGCATTGTACTCAGTGAACAAGTCAGCTTTCATACTGCGTGTAGTTCAGGGGAATGATAAAGACACCAGTACATCAACTATATCAAAAGCTCTAACAGACTGTTGAAACCTCAGCCAGACAGAATTTGCAATTCTAATAAAATACTCATTATTAAAGAATATCTGGTTATCAGGATTACCTAAGCAGCAATGGGAAAAGTTTCAAGAATTTGTAATTTATTGCATCTGTTAACCTATAAACTGATTTGTACCTTCTTGTATTTAATAGTTTACCTTGCAACTGAAAATGCGAGCACAATTGGCTTTGATTTTTAAATTTTCTTTCTAATAATTTCACGAACAATCTCTACAGTGCAGAGAGAAGCCATTCGGCCCATCAAGTCTGCACTGACTCTTCAAAAGAGCATCCCACCCAGGCCCTCCCTTCCACCCAGGCCCCTCAATCCTGAGCGTTTACCATAGTCAATCCCTGCAGATCTTGGGACACTAAGGGGTAATTTAGCATGGGGATCCACCTAAGTTACCACCTACCCAGAGGAAACTCATGCAGAGATGGGAGAATGTGCAGATTCCAGATAGACAGACACCCAAGGCTGGGATTGAACCTGGGTCCCAGGTACAGGTAAGGCAACAGTGCTGATTACTGTGCTATCATGCTGTTCTAAACTGTGTCCTATCCATTCTCCTGAAATAACTCTCTGAACTTTACACATTACAGTAAAGAGAACAATATCCACTGATCCCACAAGATGGTGCAAAAAGCTTACACCAAGACCATTAGCTCCCTTCTAGAATTTTACCCAGTTGCAAAGTAAATTCCAGAGCCAAACCAGTTACAGAAGTTATCTACGTGAAAGTACACTGTCTAACTGGACAGAATATGGGCCAAATGAACTGGATTATATTTCTCAAAAAAACTCAATGAGGTTAGTAAGGCATGACCTACCCTTCACGAAACCATGCTGACTATCCCCAATCAATTCATTTCTCTCTAAATAACTATAAATCCTATCCCTAATAATTCTCTCCAATACCTTGCCCACAACAGAAGTAAGACTCACTGGCCTATAATTCCCTGGAAGGTCTCTCTTTCCCTTCTTAAACAATGGGACCACATTCGCTATCCTCCAGTCCTCCGGAACCACACCCGTCACCAACGAGGACCTGAAGATCAGAGCCAGAGGCTCTGCAATCTCCTCTCTTGCCTCCCAGAGAATCCTAGGGTAAATCCCGTCCGGCCCAGGGGACTTATCCAACTTCAAACCCTAAAAATGTGAGGTAATGCACTTTGGCAGGAACAATAAATGTGTAGAGTATAGGGCTAATGGTGTTGAGGAAGAGAAGGATCTTGGTGTATGTGTCAATAGATCCCTGAAAGTAGGCAGTCAAGTGGATAAAGTTGTTAAGAAGGCATATGGAGTCTTAGCTTTTATTGGTAGGGGGATTGAATTTCGGAGCCGCAGCATCATGTTTCAACTGTACAAAACTCTAGTGCGGCCGCACTTGGAGTATTGTGTGCAGTTCTGGTCCCCACATTATAAGGAAGATGTGGAGGCATTGGAGAGGGTACAGAGGAGGTTTACCAGGATGTTGCCTGGTATGGAGGGCAGGTCCTATGAAGAGAGAACATAGAACAACACAGCACAGAACAGGCCCTTCGGCCTTTGATGTTGTGCCGACCAAAATAAAAAGCAATGCCCCTCCAAACTAAACCATTCCCTTCTCTTCCATATACTTATCAATTAACCTCTTAAACGCCACCAAACTTGGTGCATCTACAACAGCTGCAGGCAGGGCATTCCACTCCCTAATCACTCTGAGTAAAGAACCTACCTCTGATATCCGTCCTATAACTCATACCCCTTAATTTAAAGCTGTGTCCCCTCGTGCTAGCAAAGGAGGTTGAAGGATTTGAGGTTGTTTTCGTTAGAAAGGAGGCGGCTAAGAGGGGATCTTATTGAAGCATACAAGATGATTAGAGGTTTAGATAGGGTGGACAGTGATAGCCTTTTTCCTAGGATGGAGAAAGCTAGCACGAGGGGACACAGCTTTAAATTAAGGGGTATGAGTTATAGGACGGATATCAGAGGTAGGTTCTTTACTCAAAGAGTGATTAGGGAGTGGAATGCCTGCCTGCAGCTGTTGTAGATGCACCAAGTTTGGTGGCGTTTAAGAGGTTAATTGATAAGTATATGGAAGAGAAGGGAATGGTTTAGTTTGGAGGGGCATTGCTTTTTATTTTGGTCGGCACAACATTGAGGGCCGAAGGGCCTGTTCTGTGCTGTAGTGTTCTATGTTCTATGTTCTATATTTTGTGAAGTGAAGAACACTAAGAACTGAGTAAATGATAAAACCAGGAGTAACAGTCTTTAACAGAGTGACAGGTTTTGATTTTATGAATTTTCTGACAGATACCACTCCATGAAGACCATACAGTAAACTCTTCAGAAACAGCACAACAAACATAGGCTGTGTTTCAATTGAGCCCCAGAGTGAGAAGGCAAGTGGTTTAAATTTTATTAACATCACAAATGGGCTTACATTAACACTGCAATGAAGTTACTTTGAAAATCCCCTAGTCGCCACACTCTGGTGCCTGTTCGGGTACACTGAGGGAGAATTTAGCGTGGCCAATCCACTTAACCAGCACGCCTATCAGACTGGGGGAGGAAACCTGAGCACGTGGAGGAACCTCACGCAGACATGGAGAGAATATGCAGACTCCAGACAGTCACTCAAGCTGGGAACCGAACCTGGCACTGAGGCAGCAGTATTAACCCCTGTGCCATTGTTCACCGTTTAAGTCCCTTTCTAAAGGCTTGAGCGCGTGTCTCAGCTGTTACTCCAGTAAGGGAATGTGACAGAGATATACTATCTTTTGGATGAAACATTAGTTGCAGGGACCCCATCTGCTTTCTCAGGAGGATGTAAATAATCTCATGGCATTATTTTAAAGAGCAGGGTTTCCTCCCTATCACCCTGGCCAAAATCAATGCCTCCACCAACATCATTAAAACAGATTATTTGATCACCATCTCATAGCTGTTTGTTGAACTTTGGTATGCACAAATTTGCTGCCACACCAATTTTATAACTACTACTACATTTTAAACTGTGTTCAATGGTGATAAACTATGCTCATTAAGGTGCTCTATAAATGCAAGTTCTTGCTCTCTTTGTAAAAGTATAGTGCAGGTTAGCACACAGCCTTACCCAATGCGATCCCAGTAGGTTTTTCAATACCAATGTTGACCAATATTCTTCTGCCGGCTCCATTCAGTTCAGCCTTTTCAATTTTTGAAGGCTCTGCTATATCAGTCCAGTATAAGAAGCTGTGAGAGAGAGAACCTTAGCATAGTGAAATATAACCACAGGAACAGTCTGACCACACTTTAATGAGTTCAATTTAAAACATGCAAAAGTCCAAGATTCATTCAGCTATTTGCAGTTACGTAAACAAGGCTGAAACCACACAACTAAGCAGCAATTATTTTAAAATCAAAATTATTGAAAAAAATAGAAGTACTTTTGCCCTCCTAAATCCCCTCCTACTAGGGAAACAATCTGGAAATATTTGAAATTAAAACACTCTTCTGAATTGCAATTGATATTAAAGCAACAAGGGAGAATTTTGAATGCATGTCAGATTCCTGACCATGGTGTATCACCGGATCAAAACTCTGCAGCAAAACTTCGAGTTTTAACAGAAAGAGTTATATTGGAGTAAGTCACTGCCCCCTTTTGAGCCCTTTCTACAAATCTACTAGCTGATTTGCATAGCAACTCCATCCAGCTATCATCCCTCTGTATCCTTTAATACCTTAACAAAAAAATCTATTAAAGTTCAGTTAGAAATGTTTTCACATGCCTCTCAGCACTTAAGAGTGTTTCAGATTCGCACTAACCTTTGTGTGAACAAGTTTCTAAATGAACAAGTTCTAATTTCAGTATTGTTCTGGAATCCTTCACTAGAAGAAATGTTTCTCTATCAACAAGGTAAGCGGTGGCATGGTAGCACAGAGATTAGCACTGCTGCTTCTCAGCGCCAAGGACCTGCATTCCACTCCCAGATTGGGTCACTGTGTGTGGAGTCCACACGTTCTCCTTGTATATGTTAGAGTTCCCTTCAGGTCCTCCGGTTTCCCCTCAGTCCAAAGATGTGCAGGTTAAGTGGATTAGTCAGGCTAAATTGCCCCTTATTCAGGGGGACTAGCAGGGGACAAGGCTGGTTGGGATTGTGGTCAATGGGCTGAATGGCCTCCTTCTGCACTGTAGGATTTATGATTCTATGAAGGTGAGACATACACAGGGAAAAAAAACATCCATTCGTGCAAATAAAAAAGCAACGGTCAATAAGAAATTGAGCAAAGATATAAAACTAAAGACTGGGTAAAGGGACACCATCACCACGACCAGATAATAGATGATTAATTCTTCCATCATTCCCACATCCTATCCAACTCAGTGGCTGACATAGTGGTGTCACTATTCATCTTAAAAACAAGGAAGAGTTTACACAAATGAATAATAGAAATTAAAAGCAGCAAAGGAATGGAAAGTAGTAAGAACAGCGAAAAGAAAAAGTTTGCAAGGGATAAAAGATAAAAGAAAATAGTTTTTAAATCTGCATGTTGAGAGAGAAAGGATGGCTAACAGCAAGAGTTTATGGGCAGATACAAGTAAATTGAACAAGAAATATCATTTATAAAAATTACTACATTTGGGATTGGGAAGAGGCGACTCAACCCCTTGAATTCATTCTGCTATTGAAACAGATTGTGCACATATGCCAACATTTTAGATATTCCACTGCTTTATAAAAGTTATTTGTAAGCATCAAATTCCTAGCATTAGTAGGAATTTTAAATGACAGAATTGCGTCTGCAAACACGTTTAGTAACTAATAGTTCCACTACTCACCTGCCACTGAAATAAACCAATGCCACTTCCCATAAAATTTATTTAATCCTTCAATCCAAACAAATCATTCAATTTAGATTAAGTAGAGTCTGTAAAAAAAAAATAAGAGTCCCCAAAGATTACAGCGAAGCTTCAGCAGAGTCAATTGAGCTGTTGACTGAGTTGAATGCTGAAATCAGAGTTTCTTTATGAGCTCTTTCACAATTTTTAGCGATCACAGTCAGCTGGTGGGGCTTTGAATTAAACATTTATTCGGAGTAACTAACTTTGTACATGGAGAGAACTTCCAGCAACCAAGTCTAAGCTGGACGGCAAGTGGTGCTGATGAGAAGGCGTTAGACATACCCGGATTCAGGATCGACCACTATTTCTGCAGGTTCCAGGAGATTCTCACTGAACAGTGTCTTCCTTTTCAGTCCATCCAGAGTAGCAAGAGATAAGGTCTTGGCTCCAGAATCAGTCCAATAGATATGGCTGTAGACCCAGTCCACAGCAATACCACCAGGACTCTGCAAATCTCCCAAAATCTGTCTGATCTCATTTCTATTTTGGTCTACCGACCTCCTGCAGGAGAAATGATAGTCAGTTACCCATTATAAAAATGAACACAGACAAAGCTACGATACATTTTCTACATCCTTTGCTCATTCCTAGAATAGTGTTTTTTTTTATAAGCCAGTTTTTCAGTTTGAGGGAACAAGTGTAAGAAGAGATGGTCATTCAGCCCCTTCAGCTTTTTTTAAAATTTATCTTTGTGGTGAGTGGGTATCACTGGCAAGGTCAGAATTGCCCCTAAACAAATTGGCCTCAGAGGAGAGATAAAAGTCTGGAGTCACATGTAGACCCGACTTCCTCCTCTGAAGAGCATTAGTGATATCATGGTAACCATTACTGAGACTAACTTTCAATTCTAAATTTATTTATTTTTTTTATTAGTTTCACAAGCATTAATACTACAATGAAATGACTATCCCTAGTTGCCACATTTTAAGGTATACCGAGGGAGAATTTAGCATGTCTTCTGGACTGTGGGAGGAAACCAGAGCACCCAGAGAAACCCACGCAGACACGAGAAGGTGCAAATTCCACACAGACAGTGATCCGAGCTGGAAATCGAACCCAAGTCCCTGGCACTGTGAGGTAGCAGTGTTAATCCACTGTGTAACTGTGCTGCCACAGATTTATTAATTGAATTAAATTCCATCAGCTGCTGCGGTGGGATTTGAACACATGTCCCCAGAGCATTAGCCTGGGCCTCTGGATTAGTAGTCCAGTGACATTACCACTGTGCTCCCATCATCCCTGATCAGTTAGAGCATGGCTGATCTATATCTTAATTTGAATTATTCACCTTGGTTCCATGACTCTCAATATCCTTGGGGAATTTGGGCTTTAAAATTTTCAATTTTTGGCCATCACAGACACACTGACAGCAGTGGGGTGATGAGCACCAAGGGAAGCAAACTCAGTGCCATTACCACTAAAGGGTTGCATAAATGTGGACCAGCAGCCAATTGTTACAATCCCCCGGTCAAGGAATGGATATATTCTCAGGAAGCAAGGGAAAAGGTAATGTCAGATCAAAAAATACGAGTGAAAGCTGAACTGAGGTGAAAGCTGAATGTCTACGGTACATTGCAGTGCAAAGTAGAAAAAGCTGGGAAGGGCAAATTGATTGTTGAAATGTTTTCAGGATGGTTTTGGAACCAGGGAGAAGATGCCAATATCCATTTAAACTTTGACAGCAATCATGTCTGGACTAACTATCTTGATCAGAAATAACATTTGCAATAAGAAACTTTAACATCTAGTTTTAAGACAGTCTCCCAATTGCTAACTGATCAAACAATGATTTTTTTGATCAACAGTAAAACAATTATATTTATGTTATAACTGTAAGTGTACCTACCAGCTGAAATCCTGGGAGTGGTAGGTAAATATAGTGTGGGACAGTAAGGAGTTATTACAGGCAGACAAAGGGCTTTTAAACTGGATTGTAAAACAGTTTTGAATATGCAACAAATATTGGGAACAACAGGGACAGCCAACAGTTGTTTGAACTACCCAAAATAGTCAGCACACTTAACACAGCTTCAGGCCATGTAACTGATGCCGACAGTAATAGCAAACAGTGTCAATTTCCAGATATACAGTAAATGGCTGTCCAGGATAAGCGGCTACTGGATCAGTGTGTTACTCAGATATTGCAACAACTCAGATGCTGCAGTACACTCTGGTTTCTCTTGATCCCATAAGCATCTCTCTATGCTGTCCTCAGTGCAGCGTAGGTAAGGTGCAACATTCTGAGAATAAGTCATTCTGTCACTCACTGAACATGTAAAATATTTTCCTTCCATTTTTAACTTTCCACTTGGAAACATGATTTGAGGGAGGAGAAATTCCCAAAATAGCTGCTAGTACAGTTCATTATGACCCTGTCACTATTCCTCCATCAGTTCAGTAATCCTTAGATTTTTACATGTTCTTCAAGTGTTTATTTGCCATCCCTCCATTCACTGGCTGGTGTTTGTGATTAATGCCAGAAAAATCAGCCAGCTTACCTGAAGATTCCCCGACGTCCATCGTCAGACCAATAGATTGTGGATGTCTCCACATCAACACTTAATGATCTTGCATTGTCCAAACTGTCAACAATCTCCAAGTTTTCTGTTTTGTTCATGTTTATCCTCTTGATGCCACTGTGATTCATGACAATCATGAATGGCTCCTCTCCTAGTGGACAGGAACGGGGAGAAATTGGGGGTCAGTATCCTTCGTTAGTCACTAGTTCTCCTACAGTCCATTTCACGCTCAGATTTTTGCCTGGCACCAGCAGGTCCCCTCTCAGCTCGTCTTCACAAAGCTATCATTGAACCTCTACCTGTTAAGCAAGAGAGCCATCAACCTGCATCATAGAAGCAAGGCAGGGGGAACTCTTGGATTTGGAGGGGGAGGGGTGTGATAACCCTCAGGAGATCCGTGAGGAATCACTAATTGATCTCCCTGTGGGGCGATTTCCTTCTGGAGTTCGCTGAGTATGAGTTTCCCTGGTGACAGGCACTGGTTTACTCAGCTGGAACTCATTAATTAAGCCTTTAATAAGGTAGGCCCAGGAGTGGGCCTGCTGAACTACTTAAAAACTACAGCTCAAACAGGTGCTTGGGCCCACAAGTTGCGCCGAACATGTTCCTACCAACTAGGCTTACCTGTAACCCTCTAAGTTCCATGTATTTATCCAGAAGTCTTTTAAAAAAGCCCCATCGAATCTGCCTCCACCACCACTGCCAGCAGCCAATTCCACTCACCCACCACCCTCAGTGAAAATCTTACCCCTGATATTTCCTCTGTACCTATTCCCCAGCATCTTTAACCCGTGTCCTCTTGTGGCAACCATTTCAGCCCTAGGAAAAAGCCTCCGAGAATCGATCAATACCTCTCAACATCGTATATACATCTATCAGGTCACACCTCATTGTTTGTTTCTCCAAGGAGAAGAGACTGAGCTCTCTCCATCTATCCTCATAAGGCATGCTCCCCAATTCAGGTAACATCCTTGTAAATGGATTTCAGTAAGGCATTTGACAAAGTCCCTCATGGGAGGTTAGTTGAAAAGGACAAGGCTCATGGGATACAAGGACAGGTAGCTAGATGGATAAGTAACTGGCTTGGTAATAGGAGACAGAGTAATAGTGGAAGGGTGTTTTTCTAGCTGGAGGTCGGTCACTAGTGGTGTGCCGCAGGGCTCGGTACTGGGACCTCTTCTATTTGTAATATATATAAATGACTTGGAAGAGGGAGTAAGTGGAGTGATCAGCAAGTTTGCAGACGATACAAAGATAGTTGGACTTGCGGATGGTGAGGAGCATTGTCAGGCGATGCAGCAGGACATAGGCTGGCAGCTTGGGCAGACAGATGGAATTCAATCCTGATAAATGCAAGGTGATGCATTTTGGGAGAAAGAATGTAGGGGGGAGGTACATGATAAAGGGTAGACCTATTAAGAGTACAGGAACGCAGAGGGACCTGGGGGTGCAGGTGCACAAGTCTCTGAAGGTGGCAGAGCAGGTGGAGAAGGTTGTGAAGAAAGCATATAGTATGTTAGCCTTTATAGGAAGGGGTAGAGAGTACAAGAGCTGGCCTTTAATGTTGCAGTTGTATAAAACGTTAGTTAGACCTCATTTGGAATACTGTGTCCAGTTCTGGTCACCTTACTACCAGAAGGATGTGGAGACTCTGGAGAGAGTGCAGAGGAGGGTTACCAGGATGCTGCCTGGTATGGAAGGTCTGAGTTACGAGGAGAGGTTAGGCAAATTTGGGCTGTTTTCCTTAGAAAGACGTAGACTTAGAGATCTAATAGAGGTGTACAAGATTATGAGGGGTATAAATAGAATAAACAGGGTTAAGCTTTTTCCTAGGATGGACTCAAATAGCACGAGGGGTCATGGGCTTAGGGTGAGGGGGGTAAGGTATAATTTGGATGCTAGAGGGAGTTTTTTCCCCACACAGAGGGTGGTGGGGGTATGGAATGTGCTGCCAAGTAAAGTGGTGGAGGCAGGCACTCTGGAGATATTTAAGAGGTGCTTAGATGGGCGCATGAACAGAATGGGAACGGAGTGGTATAGAAAACTGATTTAAAATAGGGATCATGAGCCTTGGGAGTCCCAGGGAAGTGTGTAAATAGATGATATTGATGTACTTGTTTTTATCCTACAGGTGCTTTGGTCCATCTTGTTGTCTAACAAGGGGCATACATGCGATGGGTCATGAGAGGGCTGCTCCTGGATTTGAGAGTATTCTAGTGCTTCACGTCGTTAGTGTACGCTTGACCTGGACCATTTGATGGGCAACACGACAGCTCAGTGACTATCACTGTGCTGTGCGAATTCATGGATTTGGGCCTGTGTCTGTGGGAGTTTGCGCATTCTCCCCGTGCTTGCGTGAGTTTTTTCCCCCCGGGTGTTCCGGTTTCCTCCAACATCCCAAAGATGTGCTCTTAGGCTGACTGGTGTAACAAATTGTCCCTAAATTGTCTCCCAGCTGGCAGTTGAAGCTCTTGCAAAATTTTTCAAATAAATTTGATTGGTGGTCATAAATTATATCCAACTGTATCATACAGAATATTTCATAAACAAATAACCTATGATGGCTGCAAAACACAAACAAAAATAAGAGGTCAGTCAGTAAATGGTCAGAGCTGTGAAAAGGACTTCATAATTCTGTCCTCAATCCAGAGGTTGCATGACCAGCATTTCTTGTTTGTAAAGATCAAAGACTGAGCATCAAACTATCACCTGTTTCTAGTTTCTAAAGTCTCTGCCACATCTCACTAGTTCCTTTTCCAAATGACAAGGGACCAAAGTTTTAAGTAGTGCCATGTACAATAACAACCTACCTCTAGCTTGGCAAGTGCCAGTATGTGGGTTCTTCTGATATCCCTGGTGACACACACACTCGTATGATCCATGCAAGTTAATACAGATTTGGTCACACAAATCAGAATTTCGACAATCGTTCACATCTGAATAGGAACACAACAGACTTACTCAATTAAAAGCTAATCAATAAATGCAACTCTAATTTGTCTGTTGGTTTATATAATTACTCATCTGCTTACATTGTTTTTGAGGAACATAGTTGTTTATACAGTAGAGTCACAGCAACATTAGCATGTTACACAGTGTTGGTTAGCAGCAATGGTCAGTGACAGCATTTGACACTGAGGATGGGGAATTGAGATTGCTCCCTTATGTTGCTTTGCATTGTTATTGACTCCAAATATGAATACTCTTTTGCAAACACCAACTCATAGCTAACAAATATTATTGTACTACAAAACCCAAAAATACACTGCTGCTAAAGCAGAAGAACCAGCTAAAACTCAACTGCATTAATAAACAGTGAACAAGGAGGACTGGTTACAGTTACCAGAGCTGTGGATTAATGCCTGTGCTAAGCTTTCTTTGGAAAGAAAAGTAGGTGCAGATAATATAGAAATCATCCAAGTCAACTGGGAAAAGGGATTATAAAGACAAAGGCAAGTTAATTAGCTCCAAAACAGATGCAGCAAAAAAGAAGAGTGGGTATAGCCAAGAGTAGAAATTGAAAAAAGTAAATGTTTGATGTGTTGCCATTTATGGAGATAGAAACAGAATTGTGTATTTCAGCATTTTGTTTTATAACAACTTATATTCGTCTAGCACCTTCAATACACTTTAAAGCGCTCCTCAGAATGACCACAAAATTTGGAAGGAGCCATAGAAGGAAATAATAGAGACAAACTCTTGGTCAAAGAGATACTAAGGGTTTAAACACTGTCTTTAAGAAGGTGGTTAGAGGTGGAAAGATTTAGTGATGGAATTCCAGACTGAAGACCTTTTAAGGAAGCAGGGAAGCCAGAGGTGCCAGATCAAAACCCAGGATACTCGAAAGCAGAACTGAAGAGTCACAGATATCTCGAGAGGGTTATGAGGCTGGAGGAGATTAGAAGTAAAAAAAAAAGGGTCAAACCTTGAAGAAATTTTAGAAATGAATAATTTGAAGCAGTGCTGCTTAACTGAGTGTTATCTGGCACACAGTAGAGCAAACAGAAGTGGGATTGACTGCGGTTTTGTGCGAGTTAGGTCTGTAGTTTACAGATACATGGGGGGAAGCGAGTCAGAAGCGGTTGGAACAGTCTGATTTAGAGGCAACAACGACAGTACAAGATTTCAGTAGTGGAAAAGCAGAGGCAGCGAGCGAAGGTAGGAATCCTTAAGGATGGTGCAGACATAGTTAGAAGCTCATGGAATCCCTATAATACACCAAGTCTGCACCTACTACAATCTCACCCAACCCCTATCCCCATAACTATCTATTAACCATACTAACTTCCTGACATTAAAAGGGACAATTTAGCATGTGGAGTGTGGGAGGAAAGCGGAGCATCCAGAGGAAACCTATGCAGACATGGAGAATGTGCAAACTCATCTCAGAATTAAATATGATACCAAGGATGCAAATAGTCTGGTTCAGTCTCAGACAACTGGCAGACAGAGGGATGGAGTTGGTAGCTAGGGAATAAAGTTAGTGGCAGGGATATAAGTCAAGGGTTTTGGTTTTTCCAATACTTCATTGGAGGAGTGTTCTGCTCATCAATCACAGGGGCTGAGACATGAGTTAACGTGTTTGAGTTGGGTGTCTTCAATATACACTGCTTTCAGAGTATGTTACCAAAGGGCAGACTATAGGAGGAAACAATGATAGATCCTCAAGGTAATAGTACTGTAGTCTTTGCAAGTGATTCTCTGGCCATGAATCACAGAATTGTTACACAGATGGAGGACATTTGGCCCATTATGTCTGCACTAGCTCTCTAGATGAGCATTTCATCTGCTGCCAGTCTCTTACCTTCTCCCCATAACCCTGACGATTACTTCTTTTCACATAAGAAAGCTTCTGTCTTGAAAATGCCTCAACTGAAGCTGCACTGTCTCAAGGACAGCATTCAAGACCCTCCACTCGCAGTATGAAAAATATTGTTCCCCATACAGTTTTGCTTTTTTTTTTTAACCCATTACGGTGGCAGAAAAGACGTTTGATGTGGACTTGTCTGCTGAGGTTGTGTGGGTTGAGATTAGAAACAAGAAAGGAGGTCACACTGTTGGGAGTATTTTTTATAGGCCTCAAAAGTTCCAGAGAAGTAGAGGAAGGGATTGCAAAGTTGATCCTGGATTGGTGTGAAAGTAACAGGGTAGTTGTAATGGGGGACTTTAACTTTTCTAATATCGATTGGAAAAGCTATAGTTCAAGTACGTTAGAGGGGTCAGTTTTTGTTCAATGTGTGCAGGAAAGTTTCATGACTCAGTATGTAGATAGGCCAACAAGAGGTGAGGCTATATTGGATTTGGTACTGGGTAATGAACCAGACCAGGTGTTAGACTTGGAGGTGGGTGTGCACTTTGGTGATAGTGACCACAATTCGGTTATGTTTACCTTAGTGATGGAAAGGGATGGACACGTACTGAATAACAGTAGTTATAGCTGGGGGAAAGGTAATTATGAGGCTATTAGGAGAGATTTAGGATGCATAGGGTGGAGCAGGATATTGCAGGGGCTGGGGACATCTAAAATGTGGAGCATATTTAAGGAACAGCTTCTGCATGTCCGTAATAAATATGTACCTGCCAGGCAGGGAGGAAGTGGTCGAGTGAGGGAACCATGGTGTACTAGGGAAGTTGAATCTCTGGTGAAGAGGAAGAAGGCGGCTTATATAATGATGAGACGTGAAGGCTCAGTTAGGGCAATGGAGAGCTATAAATCAGCCAGGAAGGAGCTAAAGAGGGAGGTGAGAAGAGCTAGAAGAGGACACAAGAAGACTTTGGCGGATAGGATTAAGGAGAATCCTAAAGCTTTTTACAGGTATATAAATAATAAAAGATTGGTTAGGGCAAGATTAGGGCCAGTCAGAGATAGCAGTGTGAAGTTGTGCGTGGAGCCTGAGGAGATAGGAGAGACACTGAGTATTTTTCGTCAGTATTCACGCAGGAGAAAGACAATGTTGTCGGTGAGAATACTGCGATACCAGGTTGTAGACTGAGCAGGATTGAGGTTCATAACGAGGAGGTGTTAGCGAATCTTGAGGGTATGAAAATTGATAAGTCCCCTGGGCCACATGGGATTTACCCTAGGATTCTCTGGGAGGCTAGAGAGGAGATTGCAGAGCCTTTGGCTTTGATCTTCATGTCGTCGTTGGCTACAGGTATAGTGCCGGAAGACTGGAGGATGGCAAATGTTGTCCCTTTGTTCAAAAGGGGAGTAGGGACCATCCTGGAAATTATAGACCGGTGAGCCTGACTTCTGTTGTGGGCAAAGTCTTGGAAAGAATTATAAGGGATAGGATTTATAAGCATCTAGAGAGAAATAAATTGATTAGGGATAGTCAGCACGGTTTTGTGAAGGGTAGGTCGTGCTTCACAAACCTTATTGAGTTTTTTGAGGAGGTGACCAAAGAGGTAGATAAGGGTAAGGCAGTTGATGTAGTGTATATGGATTTTAGCAAAGCGTTTGATAAGGTTCCCCATGGTAGGCTACTGCAGAAAGTGCAGATGCATGGGATTGAAGGTGATTTAGCAGTTTGGATTAGGAATTGGCTAGCTGATAGAAGACAGAGGGTGGTGGTTGATGGGAAATATTCAACCTGGAGTGCAGTTACAAGTGGTGTACCTCAAGGATCTGTTTTGGGGCCACTGCTGTTTGTCATTTTTATAAATGACCTAGATGAGGGTGTAGAGGGTTGGATTAGTAAATTTGCTGACGATACCAAAGTGGGGGGAGTTGTAGACAGCGAGGATGGATGTTACAGTTTGCAGAGGGACATAGATAGGTTGCAGAGCTGGGCCGTGAGGTGGCAAATGGAATTCAATATGGATAAGTGTGAGGTGATTCACTTTGGTAGGAATAACAGGCATATGAAATATAGGGCTAATGGAAGGACCCTTAATAGTGTTGTCGAGCAGAGGGATCTTGGGGTACAAGTACATAGCTCTTTGAAAGCTGGCACCCAGGTTGATAAAGTTGTTAAGAAGGCGTACGGTGTGTTAGCTTTTATTGGTAGAGGGATTGAATTTAGGAGCTGTGAGGTTATGTTACAACTGTACAAAACTCTGGTGCGGCCGCACTTGGAGTATTGCGTACAGTTCTGGTCGCCGCATTATAAGAAAGATGTGGAAGCATTGGAAAGGGTGCAGAGGAGGTTTACCAGGATGTTGCCTGGTATGGTGGGAAGGCCTTATGAGGAAAGGCTGAGGGACCTGAGGTTATTTTCATTAGAGAGAAGAAGGTTACACGGTGACCTAATTGAGGCGTATAAGATGATCAAAGGACTGGATAGGGTGGATAGTGAGAGCCTTTTTCCTCGGATGGTGATGACCAACACAAGGGGACATAACTTTAAATTAAGAGGTGGTAGTTATAGGACGGATGTCAGAGGCAGGTTCTTCACAGAGGGTGGTGAGGGCGTGGAATGCCCTGCCTGCAGCAGTTGTGGACTCGCCTACTTTGGGGGCATTCAAATGTTCGGTGGATAGGCATATGGATGATATTGGAATAGTTTAGGTTAGAGGGTCCACTGGCCGGCGCAACATCGAGGGCCGAAGGGCCTGTACTGCGCTGTAATGTTCTATGTTCTATAACCCATCACTTTAAATCTGTGTCCTCTCATTCACAATCCGTTTACAAGAGAGAACAGTTTCTCCCTATCTACTCTGTCCAGCCCCCTCATGATTTGAACACTTGTATCAAATCTCCTCTCTGCCTTCTTTTCTCCAAGGAGAACAATCCCAATCTACCCTCATAACTGAAGTTTCTCATCCCTTGAATGATTTTTGAAAACCTCTTCTGACCTCTCTCCACTGTACAAAGAATAAAGAACAAAACAGCACGGGAAACAGGCCCTTCGGCCCAACGAGCCCATGCTGCCACCTCGATGTTCCCTCTACCCATGATCCCTGTCTATGTTTATAGAAATCTTCATTGAAATCAAATTTGCAAGACAATTTAGGGAGAATTTGTTCTGCCAATCAGCCTAAGAGCACATCTTTGGGGTGTGGGAGGAAACCAGAGCACCTGGGGAAAACCCACGCAAGCACAGGGAGTATGTGTAAACTCCCACAGACACAGGCTCAAATTCATGTATCTGCACAGCACAGATACTTCCTAAAATACAGTGCTCAAAACAACATGCTGTACTCCAGATGAACTGTTTTTTTTAAAAACAGTTCAATATAATCTTACTTAATTTGTTGTGGGCATCACTGGCTGGGGCAGCATTTATTGCCCATCCCTAATTGACCATGAAAGGGTAGTTAAGGGTCAACTACAATGCCATGGAGTCACATGTACAAGACTAGGAAAGGATGGAAGGTTTCATTGTCTAAAGGATATTTGTGAACCAGATAGATTTTTACAACAATTGACATTGGTTTCATGGTCATCCTTAGACTTTTAATTCCAGGTTTTTTATTGAATTTCACCATCTCCTGTAGTGGGAGTTGACTGGAGTAATGATTCAAGACCAGTTGTGATTCTGGATCAACATTTATTCAGTTTTATGGAACGTGGGTGTCACTGGCTGATCCTGCATTTACTGCACGTCTCTAACTGCATTAGATTTCGGAGGACATGCAAGAGACAGCCACGTTGCTGAGACTCTGGAATCACGTGTAGACCAGACAAGAACAGAAGATTTCCTTCCCTAAAGGGCATCTGTGATCTAAATGGGTTTTTGCAACAACGATTTCATGGCCATCATTAGAATCTTAATTCCAGATTTTTATTTAATTCAAATTTTACCAATTGCTGTGATGGGATTCAAACCTGAATCCCCAGAGCACCAGGTCTCTGGATTGCTAGTGCAGTGATAATTCCATTGCGCCACTGCCTCGCTAATGGATCAAGGGCAAATGCAAGTAAATGTGGCTCAAAATCATATCTGATCTATCAAATGGTGCAGCACGCTCAAGAAGCTGAATACTCTCAATTCTTGTTTGTGTTCAGAAGGAAGATGTGGAGATGCCAGCATTGGACTGGGGAAAACACACTAAGAAGTCTCACAACACCAGGTTAAAGTCCAACTGGTTTATTAAGTAGCAAATGCCACTAGCTTTTGGTGAGTAAAGGACAAAAGGAGCAGCTCTCTGAAAGCTACTGGTGTTTGCTGCTAAATAAACTTCAGAAAGAGCAGAGAAGGTGGGGATGAGTGGTTTTGTGGTGTAGATTATCAAAGGTGGTCTGACAGATCATTGGGAAGAAGGTGAAGACTGCAGCTTTGAAATGGTGAAGCAGTGAGACACTGGCCCAACAAGTTGCTGCACCAATGAACTGTCAGGTTAATATTGCAATTCTTATCACAGACCCTCACAGTCTCTGGGCCAATCCAGAGCCATTTTGGCAAAGTTAAAACAATCTGGCTTTGCACGTTTTAATTCTAAGCATTTATTTTATTCCTTTCCCTCTTTCCTCTCATTTCCTGTTAATCCCGCTTGCAGCAATCAAACATAATAAAAACCTCAGCATTTGAGCCACATTGGTTAGCATTACTTCTTCATGGCACCAGGAACCTGAACTTGATCCCAGCCTTGGATGACTGTATGTGTGGTGTTTGCACATTCTTCCCATGTCTATATGGATTTCCTCCACGTGCTCCATTTCCTCCCACACTCCCAAAGATGTTTGGTGCATTGGCCATGCTAAATTGTCTCTTAGTGTCAGGGGGACTAGCAGGGTAAATACAAAGGCTATGGGACTGTTGTCAGTGCAGATTTGATGGGCTAAATGGCCTCCTTCTCTATCTGATAGTGATTCTGTGATCTATTAAGTTGAAGTTTTAATGTAACAGAATTTATCAAAGCAATCCACAGCAATTAGTGCTTCAGGTTCTTTGACTTGATTTCCAATATTTCATTTACAGACAGCAATTTCCCAGTTTGTCCAGCATTTCTAGATAATTCATCACTTGGTTTTAGGTTTTAACCTATTATCCAGTGGGACTGTGATTAGTTATACTTCCATTCTTCCGCCTGCCTCTGAGGACAGCTAACATAAGCTTAATTGTTCTTTCTTCCTCAAAAGGTAAATTTCACATACCACTTAGATAGAACACTAATTAGCTGTGGGTAAACTCACCGTTACAAGTGAAATGATTTATCAGCTCGAATCCATTTGGACAAGCGCATTCATAACCTAAAGGCAGGTCCCAGCAATAATGAGAGCACTTCCCGTTGTCCTCCAAACACTCGTTCCGATCTGCCACATAAAACATTTAACAATTGAGAAATCTTAGACTTGCAATGTTGATACAAGATGGGCAATGCAATTGACTGTTCTTTATGAGATGCAGTGAAGGGGTTAATATCTCTGTACGCTAACAAGGCTGTATGCTTACATCTGAAACATCTGATGTTTGCTCGAGTTAAGCTCAGTGCTCTCTCCACCTCTTAATAACACCTTCTATTTGCAGCATTGTGCTCCATTCCTCACTGCTCCAGTTATGTTGTCAAAACCAGTGGTCCTTACCCACAGTGTCACCAAATTGCATACCCATCTTACCCATGTAACTGTCTAAATGCTTTTAAAAAGACAAAAATTGTACCACCCCTATACTATCTCTGACAGCTTGTTCCAGACACTCAGCACCCTCTGCAAAAAAAATTGGTCCTCTGGACCCTTTTGTAACTCTCCCCTTAAACATACGCCCTCTGGTTTTAGACGCCCCTAGTTTATTTTTTCCCCAAAAGTATCTAAGCTGATCTATGACCCTCATTATTTTATAGACCTCTGTATGATAACCCCTAAGCTTCCTATACTCCAGAGGAAAAAGGTCCCAATCTATCCAGCCTCTCCTTATAACTCAAACTATCAAGTCCCAGTCCCATCCTAGAAATTCTTTTCTACATCTGTTCTAGTTTAATAATATTTTTTCAACCAGAACGGCATACATTATTCCAACTGTTTGTAATTTTTATAAATGATCTGGATGAGGGTATTGAAGGATGGATTAGTAAATTTGCGGATGACACCAAAGTCGGAGGAGTGGTAGATAGTGAAGAGGGGTGTTATGGTTTGCAGAGAGACTTGGACAAGTTGCAGAGCTGGGCCGAGAGGTGGCAAATGGAGTTTAATGCGGAAAAGTGTGAGGTAATTCACTTTGGCAGGAATAACAAATGTATAGAGTATAGGGTTAATGGTAGGACTCCTAATAATGTGGAAGAACAGAGGGATCTTGGTGTATATGTGCATAGATTCCTGAAAGTTGGTAATCAAGTCGATAAGGTTGTTAAGAAGGCATACAGAGTCTTAGCTTTTATTGGTAGTGGGATTGAATTTCGGAGCCGCAACGTCATGTTGCAACTGTACAAAACTCTAGTGCGGCCGCACTTGGAGTATTGTGTGCAGTTCTGGTCCCCACATTATAAGAAAGATGTGGAGGCATTGGAGAGGGTACAGAGGAGGTTTACCAGGATGTTGCCTGGTATGGAGGGCAGGTCTTATGAGGAGAGGCTGAGGGATTTGAGGCTGTTTTTGTTAGAAAGAAGGCGGCTAAGAGGAGACCTTATTGAAACACATAAGATGATTAGAGGTTTAGATAGGGTGGACAGTGATAGCCTTTTTCCTAGGATGGAGAAAGCTAGCACGAGGGGACATAGCTTTAAATTAAGGGGTGGTGGTTTTAGGACAGATGTCAGAGGTAGGTTCTTTACCCAGAGGGTGGTAATGGTATGGAATGCCTTGCCTGCGTCAGTTGTAGATGCGCCAAGTTTGGTGGCGTTTAAGAGGTTAGTAGATAAGTTTATGGACGAAAAGGGAATGGTTTAGGTTAGAGGGTCATTGCTTTTTCCTAATTGGTCGGCACAACACCGAAGGCCGAAGGGCCTGTTCTGCGCTGTAATGTTCTATGTTCTAACTGTTGGCTTACTAATGTTTTGTACAACTTCAACAAGGTGTCCCAACTCCTGTATCGAATGTTCTGACCAATAAAACATCTTCTTCACACTCTGTTCACTTGTGACTCCAATTTCAAGGAGATACGAACCTGTACCCGTAGATCGCTTTGTTCCATAATTCTCCCCAACAACCTTTCATTAACTGAGTAAGTCCTACCAAAAGGCATCATCTCTCATTTATCTAAATTAACCTCCATCTGCCATTCGTCAGCCCACTGGCCCAATTGATCAAGATCCCATTGCAATCCAATCTTTGGTGTCATCTGTGAACTTACTAACCACGCCTCTTAAATTCTTATCCAAATCATTAATATAAAATGACAAATAACAGCAGGACCAGCACCAATCTGAGGCACACTGCTGCTGACAGGCCTCCAGTTTGAAAAACAACTCTGTCATCTAGCATCAACTTTGTATCCAACTCACTACCTCACCCTGGCCCCTGTGAGATTTTACCTTTTGTAACAACCTACTATGTGGTACCTTGTCAAAGGCCTTGCTAAAGCCCAGGTGGACAACATTAGCTGCACTGCCCTCATTTTTCTTCTTGGATACGCCTTCAAAACTCAGAATTCATGAGACATGATTTGCTACTCAGAAAGCCATGCTAACTGTCCCAAATCAGTCCTCACCTCTCCAAAAGCCTGTAGTTCCTGTCTCTCAGAATACGTTCAGTGTGAAGTGGGTAAAAGCAAAACAGGAAATGCTGGAAAATCTAAGCAGGTCTGGCAGCTTCCGTATGGAAAGAAAAGAGCTGATGTTTCAAATCCAGATGACCCTTTGACAAAGTGTGAGATAGAACATAGAACATTACAGCACAGAACAGGCCCTTCGGCCTTTGATGTTGCGCTGACCAATATAAAAAGCAATGCCCCTCCAAACTAAACCATTCCCTTCTCTTCCATATACTTATCAACTAACCTCTTAAACGCCACAAACTTGGCGCATCTACAACTGCTGCAGGCAGGGCATTCCACTCCCGAACCACCCTTTGGGTAAAGAACCTACCTCTGATATCCATCCTATAACTATCACCCCTTAATTTAAAGCCGTGTCCCCTCGTGCTAGCTTTCTCCATCCTAGGAAAAAGGCTATCACTGTCCACCCTATCTAAACCTCTAATCATCTTATATTTTTCAATAAGGTCTCCTCTTAGCCGCCTTCTTTCTAACGAAAACAACCTCAAATCCTCAGCCTCTCTTCATAAGACCTGCCTTCCATACCAGGCAACATCCTGGTAAACCTCCTCTGTACCCTCTCCAATGCCTCCACATCTTTCTTATAATGTGGGGACCAGAACTGCACACAATACTCCAAGTGCGGCCGCACTATAGTTTTGTACAGTTGCAACATGACGTTGCGGCTCCGAAATTCAATCCCTCTACCAATAAAAGCCAAGACTCCATATGCCTTCCTAACAACCTTCTCGACCTGACTGCCTACTTTCAGGGATCTATGCACATACACACCAAGATCCCTCTTCATCTAGACTACTAAGAATCCTACCATTTGCCCTATACTCTACACATTTATTATTTCTGCCATAGTGCATTACCTCACACTTTTCCACATTAAACTCCATTTGCCACCTCTCAGCCCAGCTCTGCAATTTGTCTAAGTCCCTCTGCAAACTATAACACCCCTCTTCACTATCTACCACTCCACCGACTTTAGCGTCATCTGCAAATTTACTAATCCATCCTTCAATACCCTCATCCAGATCATTTATAAAAATTACAAACAGCAGGGGCCCCAAAACAGACCCCTGAGGTACACCACTTGTCACCGAACTCCACGATGAATATCTCCCATCAACCACCACCCTCTTTCTTCTATCTGCTAGCCAATTCCTAATCCAATTAGCTAAATCACCCTCTATCCCACACATCTGCATTTTCTGCAGAAGTCTTCCATGGGCCACCTTATCAAACGCCTTACTAAAGTCCATATATACCACATCAACCGCCTTACCCCCATCCACCTCTTTGGTCACTTTTTCAAAAAACTCACTGAGGTTAGTAAGGCACGACCTACCCTTCACAAAACCATGCTGACTATCCCCAATCAATTCATTTCTCTCTAAATAACTATAAATCCTATCCCTAATAATTCTCTCCAATACTTTGCCCACAACAGAAGTAATACTCACTGGCCTATAATTCCCTGGAAGGTCTCTCTTCCCCTTCTTGAACAATGCGACCACATTCGCTATCCTCCAGTCCTCCGGAACCACACCCGTAACCAACGACGACCTGAAGATCAGAGCCAGAGGCTCTGCATCTCCTCTCTTGCCTCCCAGAGAATCCTAGGGTAAATCCCGTCCGGCCCAGGGGACTTATCCAACTTCAAACCCTCAAGAATATCTAGCACATCCTCCCTATCTACTTCAATACTTTCCAGTTTGCTACCCTGTACCTCAGTGTTCTCCATAACTATATTTACATCACCCTGCGTGAATACCGAAGAGAAATATTTATTCAGTGCCTCTCCAATCTCTTCAGGCTCCACGCACAACTTCCCACTGCTGTCTATGACTGGCCCTAATCTTGCCCTAACCAATCTTCTATTCTTAACATATCGAAAGAAAGCTTTAGGATTCTCCTTAATCCTCTCAGCCAACATCTTCTCGTGTCCCCTCTTAGCTCTCCTCAATTCACTTTTTACCTCCTTCCTAGCTAATCTATAGCTATCCATTGCACTACCTGAGCCTTCAAGCCTCGTCCTGACATAAGCCTCCTTTTTCTTCTTAACCAGCAAATCAACTCTTTTCGTACACCAAGGCTCTCTTACTCGTCCATTTCCTCCCTGCCTGACAGGGACATACTTATCAAGGACTCGCATCAGCTGCTCCTTGAATAAGCACCACATTCCAGATGTTCCCAGTCCCTGTAGTTCCCTAGTCCAATCTATGCACCCTAATTCTCTCCTGATGGCCTCATAATTACCCTTCCCCCAGCTATAACTACTGCCCCCAGATTCATGCCTATCCCTATCCATCACTAAGGTGAACGTAACCGAATTGTGGTCACTATCACCAAAATGTTCACTAACTTCCAAGCCTAACACCTGGTCTGGCTCATTGCCCAGCACCAAATCCAATGTAGCCTCACCTCTAGTTGGCCTATCTACATACTGAGTCAATAAACCTTCCTGCACACTTTGTACAAAAACTGACCCCTCTAACGAGCTAGAGCTATAGCTATTCCAATCAATATTAGTAAAGTTAAAGTCCCCCATAACAATTACCCTATTACTTTCACTCCTGACCAGATGGGGATGCTTTAAGAGGCAGTGTTTTGTTAGAGTCGATTTATGTGGTAAACTTGCAGCAGATGCGAGAATACAAGCTAATAATTTTGTTTAGCTAAGGAAATATTTGTAGAGTTAATGGACTTTGTTTAGTTAGGCTCTCCTGGGATTTTAGGGTAGGTATATAGGTCATGTAAGTTTTTGATTAGGTTGACTGACAGGGAACTGATTAATGGGAGGAGCTAAACTTGCAGGATAGTCAGTCAGTTTCATTTTAAAATATAAACAGTTGCTATCTGGACCTGCATGAAGAAAGCAGTGTCACTGTCTCTCTATCCAAATGGTTTTCTGAAAGTGTCAAGCCTGGTAACCTAAGCAAGTCTGTCTGTGTTTACTAACTAATTTTAAAGATAATTTCAAATCTAGGAGGCATTTTGCTTGTTTAAAATCTATTGATTGGTTAGCAGCTAAGAAGTACTTGGAGTATTGTTAGTTGGAGTATTGTGTGCAGTTCTGGTCGCCACATTATAAGAAAGATGTGGAGGCATTGGAGAGGGTACAGAGGAGGTTTACCAGGATGTTGCCTGGTATGGATGGCAGGTCCTATGAAGAGAGGTTGAAGGATTTGAGGTTGTTTTCGTTAGAAAGGAGTCGGCTAAGAGGGGATCTTATTGAAGCATATAAGATGATTAGAGGTTTAGATAGGGTGGACAGTGATAGCCTTTTTCCTAGGATGGAGAAAGCTAGCACTAGGGGACACAGCTTTAATTAAGGGGTATGAGTTATAGGACGGATATCAGAGGTAGGTTCTTTACTCAAAGAGTGATTAGGGAGTGGAATGCCCTGCCTGCAGCTGTGGTAGATGCGCCAAGTTTGGTGGCGTTTAAGAGGTTAGTTGATAAGTATATGGATGAGAAGGGAATGGTTTAGTTAGGAGGGGCATTGCTTTTTATTTTGGTCGGCACAACATCGAAGGGCCTGTTCTGTGCTGTATTGTTCTATGTTCTATAAGTGCATAATTAAACTGTGTTACTAGATAATGTTTGTTTTGGGAATTTCCAGGTGATGGTATTCCCATGTGTCTGGTGCTCTTGTCCCTTCAGATGGTAGCTATCATGGGTTTGGAAGATGTAAAGAGTCTTGGTGAGTTCCTGCAATGCATCTTGTAGACAGTGCATGCTGCTGCTACTGTGTCAGTGGTAGAGAAAGTGAATGTTTGTGAACAGAGCACCAATCAAGGGGGCGGGGAGCTGTTTTGTCTAGGATGTGTCAAGCTTCTTGAGTGTTGCACTCTTCTGAGCCAGTGAAGAGTATTCCATTACACTCCTGATGTGCCCTGTAGATGGTGGACAGACTCTGGGCAGTCAGGAGATGAGTTACTCAGCATAGGGTTCTTATCCACTGACCTGCACTTATAGGCACAGTGCAGTTTACCATTTTTGTCTAAATGCCTGGCAGATTTCATTGATAGAGACCAGAATGGGACTTTTAAAGAGATGTTTTCCAGATCAAACCAGGTTGGATGAATGCAGTGGTAAAGGCAGACGTGCAGCTCGTTAAGTGGATTAAAATACATGCAGAATTATTTAAATTGATGTCACACCCCTTTTGAGAGGGTTCTCAATCGTGGCCATTTTTTGGTTTTGGTAAAGCATGAACTGATGCAGATCGTGCTACTTTACCAAATTTCCATGTCTGAAAACAGGCACAACGCGATGGTAAAATACCATCCAATATTTATGTTATTACTCCAGTAGAAGAAGCACAATGACCCATGTCACAGATGCAGGGTTAAGCCATGATCTACTTGAATGGCAGAGCAGTCTGAAGGAGTTGAATGGCCTACTCCTGTTCTTATGTACAGACTGACCCATCCAAACACAATAGTCTAATTGTTAACTCATATCCAAAGTCTGCTTCAGAGCATTCAGTCACTACATAGCTGAACTGTGTACAGAAACAATCTTCCAAGTTCACTTCACAAGTTCTTTCTTTAGTAAGGTGAAGGCTAAGAGGCAAACTAAACTCATGAAGTGAAGGCAGAGAGATAGATTTTTCAAACTGGGTGGTGCTTAGAATGAGAAGATATAAAGATAATTACCAACCCAGAAAGAATTTAGAAGAAACATACTTGTCACAATGTGGTTAAACATAGAACTTGCTGCCAAAGGGGTGATTGAGATGAACAGCAGGATAGTTTAAAAGGGAAGCTGGATAAGTACAAACACAATACAGGAATAAGGGATATAGCCTTTTTTTGTACCTGTTCCACCCTTTAACAAGATCACAGCTGCATTGCATTTTAACTCTATCCATCTGCTTAATTTCACATCCCTAAAAGTCAGCCTGCAAACTTTCATCAATTTCCATTTCAATTTATTAACTAACATAGTAGCTACTTCATTTGATGATTTTTCACCACAAAGAGTTTGGAAGTGTCTTTTAACTTTTCTCCTGAAAAGCCTTGGCTGATTTTAAAGTTTTGTCCCCTTGTCCCAAACTCACCCAACAACAAAATAAACCACAAAAAACTCTCTACTCCTTCCAAAATTCAAAAAACATCTCAATCAAATCACCTCTTAGCTTCCTACAGCCTCCACTTAAAATCTAAACCTTGGAACCAGGGAATCATCACTGCAGTCCTTCCCAAGACTAACACACATCAAGATCTGGTGCACAAGAGTTAGCATTGCTGCCTCACAGCACCAGAGACCTGGATTCGATCCCAGCTCGAGTCAGTGTGGAATCTGCATGTTCTCACTGTGTCTACATGGATTTCCTCCAGGTGCTCCAGTTTCCTCCCACACTCTGGAAGATGTCTGGTTAGGCACACTGGCCATGCTAAATTCTCCCTCAGTATAAATGAACAGGGGTGTGGCGACTAAGGATTTTCATAACTTCGTGACACTAATAAATAAACTTTTAAACTGTAGAAAAATTTCTTCCCTTTTATATTTAACTGAAAATCCCATTAGCCATTTTGATTTTATTCCCAATGACTATATTTTATTGACATGTATATGTGGTCGTACTAAACAGGAGCGAAGTGCATCACTTTGTCTAAATTAAACTCCATCTGCCATTCATCAGCCCACTGGCCATTCAGCCCTTCAAGCCTGTTCCACCATTTCAATAAGATCATGGGCTGATCTGTGTATTTTCAATTCCACATTTCCATCAACCACTGATAAACTTAGATTCCCTTGCCTAACTAGTATTGTGTGACCTGCTTCCACTGCCTTAAGGCAGAGTTCTTACATCTCTATCTTCTGAGAGCAATCCAAAATCTCTGAACCTTCAGCTCTGCAACAATGAAATTCTTACATCAAACACTTTCTCACCCAAGAGGAGGGCACTTCACTTACTCCAGTCAAAATCCATTTACTACAGTTCTGTCCACACCCTTAAATCTACCAATGGACTTTGTACCTTAATGTTGCTCCCTGTTCTACACTGTATTACAATCACTGTCATCAGCAAACCTCGATATTTTGTTTGAGTCATTAATGAACAAAATTAATACACGAGGTGCCAGCATAAATCCTTATGGAACTTCCATCCAATATGAATACATAGCCATTATCCATACAACCTCTTTTGCTACCTGACTAGATCAACAAATCTATCCTCACTTCAATGAGTTTTAATTTTTGCTAAGTCTCTTATGCAGAACCTTACTAAATATCTTCTGGAAATTCATATAAACTATATCCAGAGCCAGTCCTCGTCTATTGCTTCACTAACTTCCTCAAATTCAGCTTGTTAGATGTTTATACATCAATATTGGTTCTCTCTCACTAGCTCAACTGTAGCAAACTGCAGAGTCACTGTCCTGAACTACAGATTCCAATAACCTGATCAGATCAAATGTTAGACCAAATCTCATCATTTGCTGGTTTTTCCTCACTCAGTCATTCTCAGGTTGGCAAACTAACCAGCAGAATCCTGCAGGAATCAGTGCTGGGGGCTTGACTGTTTCCAATCAGTATAGAGTCAGAGGATTACAGGATAGAAACAGGCCCTTCGGCCCAATTTGTCCATGCCACTTTCTTTTTTAAAGCCCCCAAGCTAATCCCAACTGCCTGCACATGACTTTAATACCCATCTTATCCTTGGCACTATCTAAATGCTTTTTAAAAAGACAAAATTATACCCACCTCTATTACTACCTCTGGCTTTTTGTTCCAGACACTCACCATACTCTGCTTGAAAAAATTGCCCCTCCGGACACTTTTATATCTCTCCCCTTGCACCTTAAACCTATGTCCTCTAGTTTTAGACTCCCCTATCTTTGAGAAAAGATATTGACTAGCTGATCTGTGCCCTTCATTATTGATAGACCTCTAAGATCATCCCTCAGCTTCTTACGCTCCAGAGAAAAAAGTCCTAGTCTAGTCAGCCTCTCCTTAACTCAAACCATCAAGTCCCAGTAGCATCCTAGTAAATCTTTTCTGCATTCTTTCTAGTTTAGTAATATCTAAATGTTGACGAACAGAGGGATCTTGGTGTATTTGTGCATAGATCCCTGAAAGTAGGCAGTCAAGTCGATAAGGTTGTTAAGAAGGCATACGGAGTCTTAGCTTTTATTGGTAGGGGGATTGAATTTCGGAGCCGCAACGTCATGTTGCAACTGTACAAAACTCTAGTGCGGCCGCACTTGGAGTATTGTGTGCAGTTCTGGTCCCCACATTATAAGAAAGATGTGGAGGCATTGGAGAGGGTACAGAGGAGGTTTACCAGGATGTTGCCTGGTATGGAGGGCAGGTCTTATGAAGAGAGGCTGAGGGATTTGAGGTTGTTTTCGTTAGAAAGGAGGCGGCTAAGAGGGGACCTAATCGAAACATATAAGATGATTAGAGGTTTAGATAGGGTGGACAGTGATAGCCTTTTTCCTAGGATGGAGAAAGCTAGCACGAGGGGACACAGCTTTAAATTAAGGGGTGATAGTTATAGGACGGATATCAGAGGTAGGTTCTTTACCCAAAGGGTGGTTCGGGAGTGGAATGCCCTGCCTGCAGCAGTTGTAGATGCGCCAAGTTTGGTGGCGTTTAAGAGGTTAGTTGATAAGTATATGGAAGAGAAGGGAATGGTTTAGTTTGGAGGGGCATTGCTTTTTATATTGGTCGGCGCAACATCGAAGGCCGAAGGGCCTGTTCTGTGCTGTAATGTTCTATGTTCTATCTTTTCTATAACACGGTGACCAGAATTGCACACAGCATTCCAAGTGTAGCCTCACCAATGTCTTGTACAACTTCAACAAGATGTACCAATTTCTTTTTCAATGTTCTGACTGATGAAACCAAGCACACTGAATTCCTTCTTCACCACTCTGTCCACCTGTGACTTCACTTTCAAGGAGCTATGAACCTGTACCCCTAGATCTCTGTTTTGTAACTTTCCCTAATGCCATACCATTAACTGAGTAAGTCCTGTCCTGGTAGAATCTACCAAAGTGCATCACCTCACATTTGTCTAAATTAAACTCCATCTGCCATTTGTCAGCCCACTGGCACAACTGATCAAGATCCCACTGCAATTGCAGATAACTTTCTTCACTGTCCACTATACCACCAATTTAAATGTCATCTGCAAATTTATTAACTGAGCTGCCATATTCTCATCCAAATCATTAATATAAACGACAAGTAACAGTGGACCCAGCACTGATCCCTGAGGCACACTGCTGGCCTCCAGTTTGAAAAACAACCCTCTACAACCACCCTCTGGCTTCTGTCAAGAATAGAAAGAAATCTCACAACACCAGCTTAAAGTCCAACAAATTTTACCTCAGTTTACCTCATGCTGGATCCCACAAGATCTAACCTTACACAATAACCTACCATGCAGTACCTTGGCAAAGGCCTTGCTAAAGTCAATGTAGACAACATCAGCTGCATTGCCCTCATCTATCAAGATAAACAAGTCTCCGGGACCAGATGGGATGTACCCCAGGTTATTGTGGGAGATGAGGGATGTCATTGCAGAGCCCCTGGCGATGAACTTTGCGTCGTCGATAGAGACGGGAGAGGTTCCGGAGGATTGCGGATGTGGTCCCTATTTTCAAGAAAAGGAACAGGGACAGTCCTGGAAATTACCGACCGGTGAGTCTGACCTCAAGTGGTTGGTAAGCTGATGGAGAGGCTTCTGAGGGACAAGATTTACGAGCGTTTGGAGAAGTTTAGGTTGATTAGGAATAGTCAGCATGGTTTTGTAAAAGGCAGGTCGTGCCTTATGAGCTTAATTGAGTTCTTCGAAAATGTGACTGAACACATTGACGAAGGAAGAGCAGTGGACATGGTGTACATGGACTTCAGCAAGGCATTTGACAAGGTCCCCCATGCAAGACTTCTTGAGAAGGTGAGAGGCCATGGGATCCAAGGGGCTTTGGCTTTGTGGATCCAGAACTGGCTTGCCTGCAGAAGGCAGAGGGTGGTTGTGGATGGCTCTTTTTCTGCATGGAGGTCGGTCACCAGTGGAGTGCCCCAGGGATCTGTTCTAGGACCCTTGCTGTTTGTCATTTTCATAAATGACCTGGATGAGGAAGTGGAGGGATGGGTGAGTAAGTTCGCCGATGACACGAAGGTCGGTGGTGTTGTGGATGGTCTGGAGGGATGTCAGAAGTTGCAGCATGACATCGACAGGATGCAAGACTGGGCGGAGAAGTGGTAGATGGACTTCAACGCGGATAAATGTGTTGTGGTCCATTTTGGCAGATCCAACGGGATGAATGAGTACACTATCAAAGGTAGGAGTCTTAGCTGTGTGGAAGAGCAGAGTGATCTTGGGGTCCGGGTCCATAAGACTCTCAAATCAGCCTCCCAGGTGGAACATAGAACATAACAGCACAGAACAGGCCCTTCAGCCTTCGATGTTGCGCCAACCAATATAAAAAGCAATGCCCCTCCAAACTAAACCATTCCCTTCTCTTCCATATACTTATCAACTAAACCTCTTAAACGCCACCAAACTTGGCACATCTACAACTGCTGCAGGCAGGGCATTCCACTCCCAAACCACCCTTTGGGTAAAGAACCTACCTCTGATATCCATCCTATAACTAATCACCCCTTAATTTAAAGCTGTGTCCCCTCGTGCTAGCTTTTTCCATCCTAGGAAAAAGGCTATCACTGTCCACCCTATCTAAACCTCTAATCATCTTTATATGTTTCGATCAATTAGTCCCCTCTTAGCCTCCTCCTTTCTAACGAAAAGCAACCTCAAATCCCTCAGCCTCTCTCATAAGACCCTGCCCTCCATACCAGGCAACATCCTGGTAAACCTCCTCTGTACCCTCTCCAATGCCTCCACATCTTTCTTATAATGTGGGGACAAGAACTGCACACAATACTCCAAGTGCGGCCGCACTAGAGTTTTGTACAGTTGCAACATGACGTTGCGGCTCCGAAATTCAATCCCTCTACCAATAAAAGCCAAGACTCCATATGCCTTCCTAACAACCTTCTCAACCTGACTGCCTACTTTCAGGGATCTATGCGACGAGTGGTCGCATAGATCACTCTATGCGACCACTCGGTGACGAGTGGTGTGCCTCAGGGGTCTGTTTTGGGGCCCCTGCTGTTTGTAATTTTTATATATGATCTGGATGAGGGTATTGAGGGATGGATCAGTAAATTTGCAGATGACACTAAAAGTCAGGGGAGTGGTAGATAGTGAAGAGGGGTGTTATAGTTTACAGAGTGACTTGGACAAGTTGCAGAGCTGGGCCGAGAGGTGGCAAATGGAGTTTAATGTGGAAAAGTGTGAGGTAATGCACTTTGGCAGGAACAATAAATGTGTAGAGTATAGGGCTAATGGTAGGGCTCTTTAATAGTGTTGAGGAACAGAAGGATCTTGGTGTATGTGTCAATAGATCCCTGAAAGTAGGCAGTCAAGTGGATAAAGTTGTTAAGAAGGCTATGGAGTCTTAGCTTTTATTGGCATGGGGATTGAATTTAGGAGCCGCAGCATCATGTTGCAACTGTACAAAACTCTAGTGCGGCCGCACTTGGAGTATTTGTGCAGTTCTGGTCCCCACATTATAAGAAAGATGTTGAGGCATTGAGATGGGTACAGAGGAGGTTTCCAGGATGTTGCACTTGGTATGGAGGGCGGTCTTATGAAGAGAGGCTTGAGGATTTGAGGTTGTTTTTCGTTAGAAGGAAGGCAGCTAAGAGGTGATCTTATTGAAGCCATACAAGATGATTAGAGGTTTAGATGTGTGGACAGTGATACCTTTTTCCTAGGATGGAGAAAAGCTAGCACGAGGGACACAGCTTTAAATTAAGTGGGTATGAGTTATAGGACGGATACGAGGTAGGTTCTTACTCAAAGAGTGATTAGTGAGTGGAATGCCCTGCCTGCAGCTGTTGTAGATTCGCCAATTGGTGGCGTTTAAGAGGTTAGGTGATTAGTATATGGATGAGAAGGGAATGGTTTAGTTAGGAGGGGCATTGCTTTTTATTTTGGTCGGCACAACATCGAAGGCCGAAGGGCCTGTTCTGTGCTGTATTGTTCTATGTTCTATGTTCTATGCACATACACACCAAGATCCCTCTGTTCATCTAGACTACTAAGAATCCTACCATTTGCCCTATACTCTACACATTTATTATTTCTGCCATAGTGCATTACCGCACACTTTTCCACATTAAACTCCATTTGCCACCTCTCGGCCCAGCTCTGCAACTTGTCCAAGTCACTCTGCAAACTATAACACCCCTCTTCACTATCTACCACTCCACCGACTTGTGTCATCTGCAAATTTACTAATCCATCCTTCAATACCCTCATCCAGATCATTTATAAAAATTACAAACAGCAGGGGCCCCAAAACAGACCCCTGAGGTATACCACTTGTCACCAATGGTGGAGGATGTGGTTAAGAAAGCTTACGGTGTACTGGCCTTCATTCATCGAGGGATTGAGTACAGGAGTCAGGAGGTAATGCTGCAGCTTTATAGGACCCTTGTCAGACCACACTTGGAGTACTGTGCGCAGTTCTGGTCGCCTCACTATAGGAAGGACATGGAAGCTATTGAAAGGGTGCAGAGGAGATTTACAAGGATGTTGCCTGGATTGGGAGGCATGCCTTATGAAGACAGGTTGAGGGAGCTGGGACTGTTCTCCCTGGAGAGACGAAGGTTGAGAGGCGACCTGATAGAGGTTTACAAGATGTTGAGAGGAATAGATAGGGTGGACTCTGAGACTGTTTCCCAGGGCTGAAATGGTCACGACGAGAGGGCACAGATTTAAGATGCAGGGAAGCAAGTACAGAGGGGATGCTAGGGGAAAGTTTTTCACTCAGAGGGTGGTGAGTGAATGGAATCGGCTGCCATCGGTGGTAGTCGAGGCGAACTCGCTGGGGTCTTTTAAAAGACTTCTGGATGAGTATATGGGATCCAATGGGATTGGGGGTTATAGATAGGTCTATGGCTGGGTAGGTTTTGATGTGTTCGGCACAACTTGTGGGCTGAAGGGCCTGTTTGTGCTGTAGTGTTCTATGTTCTATCTACTTTACCCTTCAAAAAGCTATATCAATGGCTTCAACTATATTCTGACCAATTTGCTGAAGCTACAAAAATAAGTGGGAAGCAGGTTGTGAGGAAGAGACTAATAAATCTGAAAACAGTTAAACAGGTTAAACCAATGGGCAAACATTTGGCAGATGAAGCACATTGTGACAGGAAGAATAGAAAAGCAACATGTTACTTAAATGGTGAGAAATTGCAGAATGCTGCAGTACAAGAGACCTGGGTGTCCTTGAACATGAGTCAAAGTTGGCATGCAGAACTTTTCAGCTGTATTCCTAGTTTAAGATTCCCCCACAAGGAGAAATATGTTCCCACATCTACTCTGTCAAACCCCCAGAATCATGTAGCTTCAATAAAATCACCTCTCATTTGACTAAGCTGGCAGGAGTGTCAGCCCTTATCGCACAAATGAGCCCAGTAAACCTTCTCAACCTCATTTTCCCACAATATGCTTTATCTGTCAAATTTTTGCCCAATGACTTAACCTATCCTTATCAATTTGCAGACATTTTTGTCTTCCTCACAACTTGCTTTCCTACTTATCTTTGTATCAGTAAGTATTTTGCAAGACAAATGGAAAGTTGGCTATTATTGAGAGGGAAATGGGAGTATAAAAGTAGGAGAGGTCTTGCTACAACAGGGAATTGGTGAGACTAGAATTGCAACACAGTACTTGCATTGGAAGCAGTTCACAGAAGGTTCACTGGGCTGATTTGAGCAACAAAAAGGTTGTCTTATAAGTAGAGATTGGACCTACACTCCTGATAGTTTAGACAAATGGAGATTTTATTGAAGCTACATGATTCTGGGGTTTGACAGCAAATAATTTTCCCCTAGTGGGGGAATCTTAAACTAGGGAGTACAAGAGGTCAGTCATTTAAGATTGCAATGAGGAGGAACAAATTCTCCAAGGGATCTTAATCTTTGGAATTTCCTTCCCAAGAGCAGTAAGAGGCCAGGTCGTTGAATATATTCCAATCTCAGTTAGACAGATTTTTGATTATCAAGGGTTATGGGGCACAGGGAGGAAATGGAGTTAAAGCCAAAATTAGATCAGCATGATCTTACTGAACAGTGCAGCAGGCTCAAACAGACAAATGGTTTCTTCCTGTTGTTATTTCTCAAGATCTAATGTAGGATGGGATGCATATAAACACTGGCATAAAGTCTCTGGGCCTGTTTGTGGTGTTCTATGTAAAATAAATGATACACTAAAGCCCTTCTCACAGCTCTGTACTTACTGCAATTGACCTCATCACTTCCGTCACTGCAATCAGGATAGTTGTCACAAGCTGACTCAAGCTCGATGCACTGGCCTGATCCACATCGGAACTCCAATTCTCCACAGCTCCCAGGTTGCACTGCTCTGTCCTCACACAGGTGATCAGATTCATCAGACCCTGACGCACAGTCCTGGTTACTGTCACACAGCTGGCTTTTGGAGATGCAGATAGTGGAGTTGCTGCACTGAAATTCATGAAGTCCACATGCTGCTACAGAACAGTTCTGCTCATCACTCTGATCATTGCAGTCATCTATTCCGTTACACAGCCTCACTGCAGAAACACAACGTCCATTCAGGCACAGGAACTCATTCTCACTACATCCTTCGTAACCTGTAATGTAACCACAGAAAGCAATAATACAAAATGGTGATATCATGCAGAGTTACTCCTGTAATAGAATCATCTTTCTATCAAGTCAAAGATTTCTTAATCTTTTGTATTTCATTAACATCTATTTCAGAACTATTCATGGAGTGCATCACTTATTCTGCTTTGTGTGTGACACTTTCTCTCTTCCCACTCAAACTTCAGATCCCCTCACTACTTCCCACACTTCATTCATCGCATCTCTCTGATAGGCCCCATATACCATCAATTGCCAATGAATTATTTCCTCACACGTTTCTATCTCATTCTCTCTCAGACTTATTTGCTTAACCCTAACACTAGACATTTCACTTACCATATCTACCTCTCTATCAGCACATCTTATTATCCCTAATGCACACCATCCTCTGTTCATAATACCACACCTTTTCACTAGTCCACATTTACACTGACTGCCCACTAGAACCTCAGTGTCTATCCTGTCAGGCCCTCAGAGAACCCTGCATGTCTTACTAAGATTATCTCTCATGCTTCTAAACTTCAACAAGTACAGGCTTAAATGTGATGTTATTCACTTTGGAAGCAAGAACAAGGTGGCATATTACTACCTGAATAGCTTAAATTGTAAGAGGGGAGTGTGCAGCAGGATCTGGGTGTCCTTGTGCACCAGTCACTGAAGGTAAGCATGCAAGTGCAGCAAGGTGGTTAAAGGCAGCAAATGATATGCTGGCCTTCATTGTGAGAGGTTTCATGTACAGGAGTACAGATCTATTGAACAAAGAACAAAACAGCATGGGAAACAGGACCTTCGGCCCATTGTAATTATAGAGGGCCTTATCTGCAGTTTTGGTCTCTTTCGTTAAGGAGGCTATTCTTGCTCTCGAGGGATCACAGTGAAGGTTTACCAGGCTGATTGCAAGGAATGGGGAAGATATATAAAGTGAGATTGGCCAGGTTAGGATTGTTTTCACTGAGGTTCAGATGAATGAGGGGTAAGATCTCATAGAAACTTATAAAATTCTAACAGGACTAGACAGAGTACAGTAAGAAGTCTCATAACACCAGGTTAAAGTCCAACAGGTTTATTTTGGGCGCACTAGCTTCTGGAGTAACACTCTGAAAGTTCATGTCACCAAATAACCTGTTGGACTTTAACCTGGTAAGAAGTCTGTTTACCCCAGTCCAACACCAGCATCTCTACATCAGGACTTTAACCTGGCATTGAGAGATTTCTTATTGTGCCCACTACAGTCCAAAGCCAGCATCTCCACATTTAGACAGGATAGATGCAGGGAGCATATTTCCAATGGTGGGTATGTCCAGATGTAGAGATGCCAGCGTTGGACTGGGGTAAACACAGTAAGAGGTCTGCCAACACCAGGTTTAAATCCAACCGATTTATTTGATAGTAAACTTGCAAACTTTCGGCTTTGTAGCCTTCTTCAGGCAAATGAGGTGTTCTGGTCTGCAATAGCACACATATCAGCACAGACAGTTTACAGATTGCTGATTAGAATACGAATCCTTACACCTAACCTGCTATTCAAGTCTTAAAGTGGCTAACAATGTGAGTGGAAGGAGCACTGAGCACAGGTTAAAGAGATGTGTATTGTCTCCAGACAGCACAGTAAGTGAGGTTTTTTGCAAACCCAGGCAAGTCACAGGGGTTACAGATAGTGTGACATGAAGCCAAGATCCCTGTTAATACCATCCTCATGTGTGCGGAACTTGGCTATCAGTCTCTGCTCAGCGGCTCTGAGCTGTCGTGAAGGCCCCCTTGAAGAACGTTTACCCGAAGGTCGGAGGCCGAATGCCCGTGACTGCTGAAGTGTGTGAAGACCGTGAATGCCCGTGACACTTCAGCAGTCACAGGCATTTGGCCTCTGACCTTTGGGTAAACGTTCTTCAAGGGGGTCTTCACGACAGCTCAGAGCCGCTGAGCAGAGACTGATAGCCAAGTTCCGAACACATGAGGACGGTCTTAACAAGGATCTTGGCTTCATGTCACACTATCAGTAACCCCCGTAACTTGCCTGAGTTTGCAAAAAACCTCACTTACTGTGCTGTCTGGAGACAATACACATCTCTTTAACCTGTGCTCAGTCCTCCTTCCACTCACATTGTTAGCCACTTTGAGACTTGAATAGCGAGTTAGGTGTAAGGATTCGTATTCTAATCAGCAATCTGTAAACTGTCTGTGCTGATATGTGTTGCTATTGGAGACCCGAACACCTCATTCGCCTGAGGAAGGCACAAACACCATAAACTCGCAGATTTACTATCAAGTAAATCAGTTGGATTTAAACTTGGTGTTGTTAGATTTTTTACTGTATGTCCAGAACCAGGGGTCAGTCTGACGATTCAGAGTAGTCCATTTTGTAATGAATGGACTGCACAGCAGGCTCCAAGGACTAAATGACCTCCCCTCACACCCCCTCCCCGGATCCGCCCCCGCTCCCGGCGCACGTGCCGTGTTGATTGACAGCGGTAACAGCCAGTCAGAGAGCGGGTCTCCATGGTTACTGGTAGGTGCAGCCAATGGGGTTCAGACTATCAGTGTCCCGGGGACAGGCTCTCACTTACCGAGTCTCGGGCTGGAGACAGGCAGCACGGCGGCGGCGGCGGCGGCCGGCGGCAGCGGCAGGCCCAGGCCCAGCAGGATCCGGATCCCCGCTCCCACTATCAGCAGCACACCGCCCCGACTCCACATTGTCATTCGCGCCCTTCAACCTGCCGCCAACGTGCTCACGTCAACACGTCAGGAACGTCACGAAGGGCCATGCGTTGGACTCAATTTGACCGGGAAAGGGGAGAAATAACCCTTGACCCCGCCCCCTGATTACCGACCCCACCCCGATTACCGACCCCACCCCCTGATTACCGACCCGCCCCCTGATTACCGACCCGCCCCTGCCCCCCCCCCTGATTACCGACCCCCCCCTGCCACCCCCCCTGATTACCGACCCCACCCCCTGATTACGACCCCGCCCCCTGACTACCGACCCCGCCCCCTGACTACCGACCCCGCCCCCTGACTACCGACCCCACTCTGACCCTCTCACTGCTCCCTCCCTGACTGACCCCCTTTCTCCCCTCCCTCTCACTACCCACGCCCTACTCCATCTCCTACACTCCCTCTAACTCCAACCCACTCACCCTCACCAATCCAAATCCACTCACACCTCCCCCCCAATTCCAAACCATTCCCCTCCTCATCCAGTCCCCACCCACAAAAATCTAACCACTCACTCACTCCCCTCCCCTAATTTAACACACTCATCCCTCCCCTAACCCCTAATCCACCCGCCTCTTCCCTTCTCATTCACACCTCCTCCACCGTCCTCAGCTCTCACACCTTCCACACCAGCCATTGATTCCATTGCAGACAGTGCTCAGTAAACGGGCCCAATGAATAGTGAACCAGACCATGACTAAAATCCCATGAGCTGGAGGATAAAGCTTGGCGGAGAATCCAAGTGTTTGGGAGTGAGGAAGCTCAGGTTGTAAGGTTTCACCTCCACTACCTTCCCAATGCATTCCAGATTCCCCACTGTCTGAGTGAAAAATTGTTTTCTCAAATCCTCTCTGAATCTCCTAGCCCTTACCCTAAAACTATGCTCCCATGAGTTTGACCCTCAACCAAAGGGAACAGTTACTCCCTATTAACCCTGCCCATACCCTGCATAATCTTATACGCTTCAAACATGTTCCCCCCTCAGCCTTCTGTGCTCTAAAGAAAACAACCCAAGCCTATCCAGTCTCTCAGAGCTTTGAGCCCCTCCTTATAGGAAGGATGTAATTGTGCTAGAGGAGATTCACCAGGACTTTGCCTGGAAAGGAGAATGACTGAAGATGAATGCTCCATCCCAGGCTCCATCCTGTCAATCTCCTCAATAGCCCCTCGAGTACTGTGCTATCATATCCTTCCTATAGTGAGGTGACCAGAACTGCACACAGTAGTCCAGCTGGGGCCTGACCAAGTCTCTGTACAACTCCAATATAACTTCCTCATTCTAATACTCTCGCTTTTATCAGTTGTGGCACAGTGTCCTATACGCTTTCTTAACTAACCTATTCACCTTCCCTACTGCCTTCCAGGATTTGTGAATAAGCATCCCAAAATCCATCTGTCCCTTTGAGTTTCCTAATGTCCTGCTATTCATTAAATACTCCCTTTTCTTGCTATTTTTTACAATGTGCATCACCTTGCAATTATCAGGATTAAATACCATCTGCCACTGCTATACCTATCTGACCAGCCCATCTATATCTTCCTGTAACCTATGACATTTTTCTTCACTATTAACCAGCCTACCACTCTTGGTGTCACCTGCAAACTTGCTTAACATTCCCCCCACATTATCATCTATATCATTTATGTATATAATGATCAATAAGGGTCCCAGCACTGAATCTTGTGGTATATCACTTGACACCGGTGTCCAATCATTCAAACAGTCTTCTACCACCACTCTTTGTGCCCTGTTACTAAACTAGTTTCAGATCCATCTCACCAAGTTTCCCTGAATTCCATGTGCTTCAATGTTCCCAATCAGTGATCCATTACAAAAGCATTTCTAAAATCCATCAGCTGCACTTTCCTCTTTCACATACTCGATTACATTTTCAAAAAATCCTAACAAATTTATTAGTTATGACCTCCCGATGACAAAACTATGCTGACTATTCCTAATTAAGAACATAGAAGCATAGAAAAATACAGCACAGTACAGGCCCTTCGGCCCTCAATGTTGTGCCGAGCTATGTCCAAACCCAACATCAAGCTATCCCACTCCCTATGATACTGGTGTGCTCCATGTGCCTATCCAATAACAGCTTGAAAGTTCCTAAAATGTCTCACTCCACTATCACAGCAGGCAGTCCATTCCACACCCCAACCCCTCTCTGAGTAAAGAATCTACCTCGGACATCCCTCCTATATCTCCCACCATGAACCTTATAGTTGTGCTCCCTGGTAACAGCTACATCCACTTGAGGAAATGGTCTCTGCACGTCCACTCTATCTGTCCCCCTCATCATTTATAAACCTCTATTAATTCACCTCATCCTCCTCCACTCCAAAGAGAAAAGCCCCAGCTTCCTCAACCTCTCTTCATAAGATTTACCCTCCAAATCAGGCAGTATCCTGGTAAATCTTCTCTGCACTCTCTCCAATGCTTCCACATCCTTCTTATAGTGACGTGACCAGAACTGAACACAATATTCCAAATGTGGTCTCACCAACGTCCTGTATAATTGCAGCATAACCCCATGGCTCTTAAACTTAAACCCTCTGTTAATAAACACTAACACACTATTAGGCTTCTTCATGACTCTATTTACTTGAGTGGCAACCTTCAGAGATCTGTGGATACGAAGCCCAAGATCTCTCTGTTCCTCCACATTCCTTAGAACTCTGCCATTGATCCTGTAATCCGCATTCAAATTTGTTCTACCAGAATGAATCACCTCGCACTTATCAGGGTTAAACTCCATCTGCCACTTTTCAGCCTAGCTCTGCATCCTATCAATGTCTCTTTGCAGTCTGCAAGAACCCTCCACCTCATCCCCTACTCCACCAATCTTGGTGTCATCAGCAAATTTACTAACCCACCCTTCAGCCCCCCTCTTCCAAATCATTGATAAAAATTACAAATAGCAGAGGACACAGCAAAGACCCCTGTGGTACACCGCTGGTAACTGGTCTCCGGTCTGAAAATTTTCCATACACCACCACCCTCTGGCTTCTATGAGATAGCCAGTTACTTATCCAATTGGCCAAATTTCCCTCTATCCCACACCTTCTTACTTTCTTCATGAGCCTACCGTGGGGAACCTATCAAATGCCTTATCAAAATCCACTTATCAAAATTCAGTGAGGGGAGTGTCTTGGGCTACAAAAAGAAAGAGTGGTCAAATGGGCAGATAAGTGGCAGATGGAATTTAACCCTGAAAAGTGTGAGATGATAGATGGGGGGAGGAGTAATTTGACAAGAAAGTATTCAGTGAATGTAGGACACTGGGAAGTTCTGTGGAACAAAGAGACCTTGGCATGTTTGTGCACAGATCTTTGGAGGCAGAACAGCACGTTAGGGTGGTGAGAAATGGTCTTTATCAATTGAGGTATAGATTACAAAAGCGGGGAAGTCATATTGGAATTGTACAGAACTTTGGTGATGCCACAGCTAAAGTACTGTGTGCGGTTCTGGTCACCACATTCTTGGAAGGATAAGATTGCAATAGAGGGACCTGGGTGTCCTTGTGCAGGAATCTCAAGGAGTTGGTTTGCAGGTGCAGCAGGTAATGAAGAATGCAAATGGAATCTTGCCCTTCGTTGCAAGAGGGATGGAGTTTAAAAACAGTGAGATTATGTTGTAGCTGTATAAGGTGCTGGTGAGACCATACCTGGAGTTACTGTGTACAGTTTTGGTTTCCTTACTTGAGAAAGGATATACTGGCAGTGGAGGGGGTGCAGAGGAGATTCACTAGGTTGATTCCGGAGTTGAGAGGGTTGGCTTATGAGGAGAGACTGAGAGAATGAGTAGGAGAAACTGAGACTGAGACTGGGGCTATACTCATTGGAATTCAGAAGAATGAGGGGAGATCTGATAGAAATAGATAAGATTATGAAGGGAATCGATAAGATGGAAGCAGAGAAGTTGCTTCCACTGGCAGGTGAAACTAGAATTAGGGGCATGGCCTCAAAATAAGGGGGAGCAGACTTAGGATTGAGTTGAGGAGGAATTTCTTCACACAAAGGGTTGTGAATCTGTGGAATTCCCTGCCCAGCGAAGCAGTTGACGCTACCTCATTGAATGTTTTTAAGGCAAGGATAGATAAATTTTTGAACAGTAAAGGAATTAAGGGTTATGGTGAGCGGGAGGGTAAGCAGAGCTGAGTCCACAAAAAGATCAGCCATGATCTTATTGAATGGCAGAGCAGGCTCGAGGAGCCAGATGGCCGACTCCTGCTCCTAGTTCATATGTTCTTATGAGTGCAGAAGAGATTTACTAGGATGCTGCTTGGGATGGAACATAAAATAGAATCGTAAAATCCCTACTGTGCAGAACAATTCCTTTTGGCCCATTAAGTCGGCACTGATTTCTGACAGAGAATCTGACCTAGTTCATCACCCCACTCTATCCCATAGCTAATCAATCATCTTCGGACAGTAAGTCTGAAAATCTACTATCTCACCCACCCCGGAATGGGGGTGGGGCTGGGGGGTGAGATTCGCAGACTAGAGATCTCTGTTGGCCTTGGCAGAGATTTTACGATCTTGCCCAGGCATGACTGTAAAAATCCTGCCCAAAGAGGCAATTTAGTATGGCCAATCCACCCACCCTCCAAATCTTTGGACTGTGGGAGGAAACCGGAGCACCTGGAGGAAACCCCGCAGATATGGGGAGAATGTGCAAACTCCACACAGACAGTGGTCCAAGGCTGGAATTGAACCTGAGTCCCTGGCAGCAGTGCTAACCACCGTGCCACTGGCCATCATAATTTATGAAGAGACATTGCATTTGCTTGTGTTGGTTTCGTTGGAGCAGAGAAGACAGAGAGGTGACCTGATTGATGTGTACAAGGTTATGAGGAGCTTGGACAGGGTGAATTGGGAGCAGCTGCTTTCCTTAGTTGAAGGTTCAGTCACAAGCAGACATCGATTCAAGGTGAGGGGCAGGAGGTTTGTGGGGGATGTGAGGAAAAACATTTTTATCCACAGGATGGTGATGACCTGGATAGTGGTACCTCAGAGGGTGATGGATGAGTACTTGACACATCATAACATTCAAAGCTATGGTCAACAGGATTAGATGGAAAGTCAAGTATTCTTTGTGCATAAGTACAAACTCGATGGGCCGAAGGGCCTCTCCTATCCACAGCTTACAACACACAGTCCGAGCTTGGGGACCTACAGAATACTGGTCTGGATTGAGGCATTCTCCATGAGCATTCCATTCCTCCCACTTGCTCGGGGAGTTTATACTTCACGGGAGATCTATGGATGATCCCCTGTGTCCTTCGTGGTAGAAGAGGTTAAAATCATTGACATTCTCCTGTGACAGAGCTACACAGCCATGGAAGCAATAAAAACAAGGGACAGGGGAGGGTTTGATAGACCACAGGGACGCAATTGTTGAGTCTGTGCCCCAGATAAGTCAAGGACTGCAGACATGTTTTGATAGACCACAATAAGGCATTGCATAGAATAACAGACAGTCAAGGACCACTGATAGTATTAAATATGTACATGTGCCTTGTCAGTAATTGGATATTGTAATTGGACAATTGCTGGGAGTAGCTAAATGCTACCGTGGGAAAGAAATAAATAATCAGAACTATTAGTGGGGGTTGGATATTGATTGCCTTTGAATGAATGTACACTTTTGATTGGTGTACGTGAATTACTTGCAGCTGAGCCTGAAGTTATATTGCCATTGTAAAGATAGTAAGGGTGTGGAATTCCCTGCCTGCAGCAGTTGTGGACTCGCCAACTTTAAGGGCGTTCAAATGGTCAGTGGATAGGCATATGGATAACATTGGAATAGTTTAGGTTAGAGGGTCATTAGATTGGTTCCACTGGTCGGCGCAACATCGAGGGCCGAAGGGCCTGCACTGCGCTGTAATGTTCTATTGGATACCCTTGCACAGAGAGCCTGGGCAACAGGCATCCTTGCTATAACTCAGTTAAAGATCTTAAATGTGAACTCCCAGTGTTACCTGGTCAGTTACAACATATGAGGTACACTACAGTCGAATAGCTGTGAAACTCCTGTAACAGTGATCACCACAATAGTGCCATTCATTTCTTCACTGTTTTGCTTGCATTTATTTTTGTGAGCCCCTTTTCCTATTTGGGATTCGTTTCTTGGGAATTCTTGGCATGCTGACATGTCCCTCGGTGCAAAATGTTGACACCCAGTAATTATCCAACTCCATGATTTCCTATGGATAACAGCAGCGTTATCAGAATGGACCAACCACCCTCTTTTTCCAAATATAACTGCATATTTTCATGTTTGGTTTATTTATTAGGCTTACATTCACACTGCAATGAAATTACTGTGAAAATCCCCCATTGGCCACACTCAGGTACACTGAGGGAGAATTTTGCACAGCCTGTACATCTTTCGCACTGTGGGGAAAAAACCCACACAGACATGGGGAGAACATGCAAACTCCAACGCAGACAATCACCCAAGCCGGGAATCGAACCCAGTCCCTGGTGCTGTGAGGCAGCAGTGCTATCCACTTTGCCATTGTCCACCCCTCTCTTGTAAGTTTCTTTTGACACTATTCTTTGTAGTTCTGACTATCTGCTCACCCATTGCTCCCTCTATGCCTTACCCATCTGTCCTGCACTGATCATGACAGTCAACAGGAGGTGCCACAGAGCTAAATCTGAACCATCAAAGCTGTTGACTATCACAAACCTATCTCCAGTTACTGTAAAATCAACACTATCGCAGGAGGAAGCGATTTAATCTATCAGATGTAAGCTGATAAACAAATGCCAACAGTCAAAATGTAAAATTGAACCAGAGACCTTTAGATATAGAATATAATGCTGTCCTACCTGAGCTATTTTGGTTCCATTTGTGTTACTGTTACATTGGGCTTGAAGAGTGGCAATCTCAGTTGAATTGCTGTTCCGTGCCTCATTTCCTTCCTGGAATTCCAGTTGATCCTTCCTGGGCTGACCTTCTACCTCAGGCTGGGTCAGACAGCGCCTACCACTGAGCGCTGCAGGGTTAGGAAACCAGACACTGAAAATAAGCTTAAAAGTCCAACTACTTTCAGACATGGAGCTTTGAGAGATAGGTGGGTAGGTTTGAGAGTGGGTGGGGGAAGGTGGGGGAGTCAGTTCATTGGGTCAGGTGGTCACTTTGCGATGTGGACAGGGGGTGGGTCAGTTGGAGGGTGTTAGTGGAAGGAGTCAGATGGTTGGGTCAAAGAATTCCTACAGCGTAGAAGGAGGCCATTCGGCCCATCAGCTCTGCACCAACTGCAATCCCACCCAGACTCAAACCCATAACTCTATTGGGCAGCACGGTGACACAGTGGGTTAGCACTGCTGCCTCACAGCGCCAGGGACCCGGGTTCGATTCCCCGGGAGCACGGTGACACAGTGGGTTAGCACTGCTGCCTCACAGCGCCAGGGACCCGGGTTCGATTCCCCGGGAGCACGGTGACACAGTGGGTTAGCACTGCTGCCTCACAGCGCCAGGGACCCGGGTTCAATCCCAGTGGCACGGTGACACAGTGGGTTAGCACTGCTGCCTCACAGCGCCAGGGACCCGGGTTCAATCCCAGCAGCACGGTGACACAGTGGGTTAGCACTGCTGTCTCACAGCGCCAGGGACCCGGGTTCAATCCCAGCAGCACGGTGACACAGTGGGTTAGCACTGCTGCCTCAACAGGGACCCGGGTTCGATTCCCCAGCAGCACGGTGACACAGTGGATTAGCGCTGCTGCCTCACAGCGCCAGGGACCCGGGTTCGATTCCCAGCAGCACGGTGACACAGTGGGTTAGCACTGCTGTCTCACAGCGCCAGGGACCCGGGTTCGATTCCCCAGCAGCACGGTGACACAGTGGGTTAGCACTGCTGCCTCACAGCGCCAGGGACCCGGGTTCGATTCCCAGCAGCACGGTGACACAGTGGGTTAGCACTGCTGCCTCACAGGGACCCGGGTTCGATTCCTAGCCAGGATCACTGTCTGTGTGGAGTTTGTACATTGCTAGCACGAGGGGACACAACTTTAAATTAAGGGGTATGAGTTATAGGACGGATATCAGAGGTAGGTTCTTTACTCAAAGAGTGATTAGGGAGTGGAATGCCCTGCCTGCAGCTGTTGTAGATGCGCCAAGTTTGGTGGCGTTTAAGAGGTTAGTTGATAAGTATATGGATGAGAAGGGAATGGTTTAGTTAGGAGGGGCATTGCTTTTTATTTTGGTCGGCACAACATCGAAGGCCGAAGGGCCTGTTCTGTGCTGTATTGTTCTATGTTCTATGTTCTATGTTCTATGTCCCTGTTTCGTTTGGGTGCTCCAGTTTCTTCCTACAGTCTGAAAGACATACTGGTTAGATGGATTGACCCGAACAGGCACTGGAGTGTGGTCACTAGGGGAATTTCACAGTAATTTCATTGCAGTGTTAATGTAAGAGTTACTTGTGACTAATAAATAAACTTTATTTTTTTAACCCCATGCATTTACCTTAGCTAGTCCCCCCGACATGAAGGGGCACTTTAGCATGGCCAATTCACCCTCATCAGCACATTTTCGGACTGTGGGAGGAAACCGGAGCACCCAGAGGGAACCCACGGAGACACGGGGAGAATGTGCAAGCTCCACACAGACAGTGACCGCAGCCAGGAATTGAACCTGGGTCCTGGAATTGTGAGGAAGCAATGCTAACCATTGTGCCGCCATGCTGTCAATAGTTATTGGGTAAATGTTTCCCTGCTGTAAATCTCTATGACTCTATAAATTTTTAAATCTTTATTTCTCAGTGCCATAATCTCTGGATGTTGTAGCTGGTGGGGAATGGGGAGTGGGGGTGTGGGGGGGGGCGGGGCGGCGATGGGGGAGGTAATGGTACCCCAATATCCACTGGGAGACCTCCCCCTAGAATCTCCAGCTCAGGACGATCCAACATTGCCATTGGGCAATTCCCCTGCGCTGGTTAATCGGGAGGGGGGGGGGTGGGACTCGGTGGTCTGGGGGTGGGTCTACTAGAGGGATCATTAGTGGGCAGGTCAGATGGTCAGGAGCTGCCCTTTAGTGAGAGGTGGGGTAGAGGGGTGCTCTGCGGGGAGCATTGGTGAATCTATTATTATCACAACTGCTGTTACCCAGGGATTAGAAACAATTTGAATTCTTCTAACATCTCCATTCTAATAACACAGATAAGACCATCTGAAGTTTGCGGTTTACTTTCAGGTGGCTCCCAGCGCAGGATCTTTGAACTTCTCAGACCATTGCCGGACCATCCTTTCTCAGAGATTCTAGACAGGGATCTCTGGGGTACCCCACTTCCCAGTTACAGCACCCTGGAGCCCAGAGATTCTGGGCATAAGTCAGTGACAACAAGAAATGAATGAGAACCAAAGATTTAAAAACTTTCCCTCAAATAAATTACACGCAACTGTCAACGCACAAATGCTGGTCAGGGAGCAGTCTTCACCTCATTATAGAAGAATCAATCAAGCTTTCAAGCAAATTTCTCTTAATCCATCCCTTCCATCATTTACCCAACCCAACTAATCACTGCCTCGTACTATTCCCCATCTCCAATTCAATATCTTTCTGATTTAACGCTTGATGAGGGTGTAGGATTTCCCATTTCCCCATGGGCACCAGTTAATAGCAGGGCCACAGATTCTGTGAGCCAATACAACATCCCAATTGGTGGAGGAAGAGTGAGAGAAATGCAAACTGGGGTTTTTATACTGACCTTTCAGGATTCAATTCCTGGCATTGTCAATGGAGGTAACTTTTCTTTTCAAAGTTTTCTCTAAGTGTCAGCAGTGGCTCTGTGGAAAACACTCTCCCCATCGATCCACAAGGTTCTAGATTCAAGTGATACATTCTGTGTGTCCTAATGATTGTTAAATTGAGGCTGTCTCAGAGTGGTAGATCCACAGCAGTGTTTTAAAGAAGAGGCATAGTTATTCTTGGTAACCTGGCCAATATTTATCCCTCAATCAACATCACACAAACAGGTATAATCTGGTCATTATTGTACTGCTGTTTGTGAGAGATTAATGTGAACCAATTAGCTGTCTGTTTGTGTTACTGCAGTAAGTGTTTCATTGGCTGGAAAGCACTTGAGATGTCTAACAGGCACAAACAAATGTTTTTATGTTTTTCAGCTTTTTTTTCCTAATTTTTGATGCTGAAGACACACATCAAACTCCACCGATTAGAGATGCACATTATCAAGGGAAGGTATCTCTGAGATGGTCCCCACACGGAGGGAGCCATTTTGTGTGCGTTTCTGCCTCAGCCAAACACTCCAGCTTTGGTAATATGACTAAAATAGAATCAACTTTTAAATCCTTCCAACACACGCCAGAGAGATGTGGTCAACCATGTGGTGGAAAGCAATTGGAGCCTCTAACGCCACTATTCATTGCTCCAGAGTACAACATTCATGCATGTCACCACAACAACTTGGATTCTCTGTAATTTCATTGAAACCTTGCATGCATTATCTATTAGTGTCACATATAGACTTATATTAACACTGCAATGAAGTTACTGTGAAAATCCCCGAGTCGCCACACTCTGGCACCTATTCAGATACAACTGAGGGAGAATTTAGCACAGTCAATGCATCCAACCAGTGCATCTTTCAGACTGTAGGAGGAAACTTCAGCATCTGGAGGAAACCCACGCAGACACTGGGAGAATGCGCAGACTCTGTTAGAATTGAACCTTGCCTGTGAGGCAGCAATGTTATCACTGGGTTGTCGTGCCATCTGTTTGGTTCTTTTTAATGTTTTTAAGATTGTGACTTTTGTTGCTATTTTTACTCAGCTGAGCTCAGCTGGACTATGTACCGAGTGACCTCTTTCTGCACTGTGGATAGAGGCCAGCTTGTAGACACACTGTACTTGGATTTGCATTTGACAAAGCGTCAGGGAAGAGCATTACTAACCTGGATGGAGGATTGGCTGACTAACACAAAATGGAGAGTGGGCCTTAATGGGCCTTTGTCTCATTGGCAGGGTGTGACAAGTGGAGTCCCAAAGGGGTCGGTGCTGGGATCTTAACTCTTTATAATTTACACCAATAATTTCAAGGAAAGGAGTGAAAGTATGGCAGGAAAGAAACTATGTCGCGAAGAAGACGCACGCAGTGTGCAGATGGATATTGATAGGTTGAGGGAGTGGGTACAAATCTGGCAGATGGCGTATAGTGTGGCAAAATGTAAAGTTTGGGCAGAAAGAATAATAGAACAGAGCATAAGTGTGTAAATAGATGATGATATTGATGTACTTGTTTTTATCCTACAGGTACTTCAGTCCACCTTGTTGTCTAACGAGGGGCATACACGCGATGGGTCATGAGAGGACTGCTCTTGGATTTTTTTCGAGAGTATCCTAGTGTTTCACGTCGTTAGTGTACGCTTGACCTGGACCATTTGATGGGCAACACGACTATCAGTGACTATCGCTGTGCTGTGCAGATACATGGATTTGGGCCTGTGTCTGTGGGAGTTTGCGCATTCTCCCCGTGCTTGCGTGGGTTTTCTCCGGGTGCTCCGGTTTCCTCCCACATCCCAAAGATGTGCTCTTAGGCTAATTGGCAAAACAAATTCTCCCTAAATTGTCTCAAATTTGGTTTTTAATCCATAGATCTATAAACATATACAGGGATCACGGGTAGAGGTGGGAACATCGAGGTGGCGGTGCAGGCTCGTTGGGCCGAAGGACCTGTTTCCCGTGCTGTTTTGTTCTTTCTTTCTTTGTTCTTTGTATTACATAAACAGAGAACAACTACAGAATTCCAAGGTGCAGAGGGATCTAGACATTCTCTTGTATGAGTCATAGAAAGTTAGTATTCCGATACAGTGTGTAATTAAGAAGACAAATGGAATGCTAACCTTTATTATAAAAGGAATTGAACACGAGGGGTCACCGACTTAGGGTGAGGGGGGGGTAAGATATAATTTGGATGTTAGAGGGAGTTTTTTCACACAGAGGGTGGTGGGGGTATGGAATGCACTGCCAAGTAAAGTGGTGGAGGCAGGCACTCTGGAGTTATTTAAGAAATACTTAGATGGGCACATGAACAGAATGGGAATGGAGGGGTATAGAAAACTGATTTAAAATAGGGATCATGAGTCTTGGGAGTCCCTGGGAAGTGTGTAAGTTGTGCATGATATTGATGTGTTTCTCTTTTATCCTACTTTGGTCCACCTTGTTGTCTAACAAGGGACATACACGCAATGGGTCGTGAGAGGGCTGCTCTTGGATTTTTTTTTGAGAGTATCCTAGTGCTTCACGTCATTGGCATACGCTTGAACTGGACCAGTTGATGGACAATACAACAGCTCAGTGATTATCACTGTGCTGTGCAGATACATGGATTTGGGCCTGTGTCTGTGGGAGTTTGGCATTCTCCCCGTGCTTGCGTGGGTTTACTCCGGATGCTCCGGTTTCCTCCCACATCCCAAAGATGTGCTCTTAGGCTGATTGGCAAAACAAATTCTCCCTAAATTGTCTTGCAAATTTGGTTCCAATGCAGATTTCTATAAACATAGACAGGGATCATGGGTGGAAGAGGGAACATCGGGGTGGCGGCATGGGCTCGTTGGGCCGAAGGGCCTGTTTCCCGTGCTATGTTGTTCTTTGTTCTTTGTTCTGAAGGAAGGAAGTTATTCTTCAGTTATACAGAGTACTGGGTAAAGCCACATCTCAAACACCGGGTGCTGTTTTGGTCTCCTTATGTACAGTGTGGAAGAGGCCCTTCGCCCATTGAGTCTGTACTGACTCATTAGAAACAACTGAACCCTCACCTAACCCCATTTGCCAGCACTTGGCCAATAGTCTTTAAGGAAAGGTACAAGTGAGATGATTCCGAGGAGGTTGACTAGATTGGAATGAGCAGATCAGATCATTGAAAAATTAGAACACAGATGGAGGCCGTTCAATCAACAGCAACGCTATCGAACTCTTGGTGATGGACATGGAAGTTCCTCACCCAGAGTATGTGCTGTATGCTTCCCGCCCTTCACTGCTTCTTTCCTGTGTGAACCCCATTTTCCCAACTCTGACCTGTCAGTGCGACGGGATATGCCTAAGAATGAGGAAGAATCTGAGATATAGTCATTCTTACAAAATTAGACCTTACAGACCATGTCATATCATTACTTGACCCGTCTTTGATACAAATCTCCAGATGTTAATAAGGAGGACTTTGCTGGGTGGTCTATTCAATTCAATTCTTATTCACTTTCTCCACAGTGGTTTGATAGAATGGAGTGGCTTGTTTGGCTATTTCTGAGTGCAGTTATGAATCGATCACATTGCTGTGGCTCTGGAGTCACATGTAGGCCAGACCCAGGTAAGGATAGCAGATTTCCTTCTCTGAAGGATGTCGGTGAACCAGATGGGTTTTTGCAACAATCCACTAGTTTCGTGTTGTCATCTTCACCTTTTTTATTCCTGACTGGTTAATTAATTGAATTTAAATTTCATTAGAAATGGTGAACTTTTGTTGAACTCGTGTTTCTGCTCATTATTCTGGACCTCTGGATTACTCGCCCAGTAATATTATCATAATGTTTTGAGTTTTGGAAGCTTGGGCACATGGAGCAACGTCGGAAGTACTGAATTCCTGTGAATTCAATCACCATTCCTGCTCTTCAGGATTGCAGTGGGTTCACAATGAGCAGTGATATATCCACAAACAGCATTCAGACACACTGAATAATCCACTGTAGGTCAGCAACCCTGCTCTGGAATCAGTGCTGTCAGCATGGGCTGGTCCTTGTAAAGTCGCCTGAGCGCCCCCCCCCAGCCCCTCCCACACATTGTAAATGAACACACTTCCTGATCATTCCATTTCACCAATCAGCCACTTGTTTTGTTCCAGTTAATGCCGACTAAATCCGCGGTTCCCATCAGCCAGCGGCACTGACAACACAAACAGCCTGCCACGCTTGGCTAGTGTCTTCATGATGACTCCAGGAACGTGTGTGTAACAGATCACTCTCAGGTCAGTGTGCCTTACTTCCTCTGATTCCATCTGTCATTTACTTTGTCCTGACTCTGAGTGTGTGGAGGTGTTCGACGTGCACTTGGAGCAGGGAAATCGGTTCCACCAGCAGGGAGGTTAGCCACAGGAGCGTGCGGACTGAAGAAAATTGTCAAAACATCCCAAGATGAGACAAGGAGAGAGTTTTTGACATTGTGAAGTGTTGCGACCTGGAATGTACCCTCCAAAAGGCTAATGGAAGATGATTCAACAGCAGTTTGTAGAGCGAATAGGATAAAAACCTATTTTGCTTTGCAGAAACAGTAAGGAAGTGGAGTGATTAGAAAATGCTTTCAAAGAGCTAGCGCAGATACAATCATAGAATCCCTACAGTGCAGAAGGAGGCCATTCAGCCCATCGTGTCTGCACTGACTACAATCCCACCCATATCCTATTGCCGTACCCCACACACTTACCCTGTAATCACACTGGCACCAGCAGCAATTTAGCACAGCCAGTCAATCTAACTCGCACGTCTTTGGAATTTGGGAGGAACCCAGAGCACCTGAGGGAGACCCATGCGGACATGGGGAGAACATGCAAACTCTACACAGACAGTGATCTAAGGTCGGAATTGAACCCGGATCCCCAGCACTGAGGCAGCAGTGCTAACCATAATAAAATTCCAGATACTTATTCAAATTCCACTAATAGTACGAGGGGTCACGGGGTTAAGGGTGAGGGGGGTAAGGTATAGTTTGGATGATAGAGGGAGTTTTTTCACACAGAGGGTGGTGGGGGTATGGAATGCGCTGCCAGGTAAAGCGGTGGAGGCAGGCGCTCTGGAGTTATTTAAGAAATACTTAGATGAACAGAATGGGAATGGAGGGGTATAGAAAACTGATTTAAAATAGGGATCATGAGCCTTGGGAGTCCCTGGGAAGTGTGTAAATAGATGATGATATTGATGTACTTGTTTTTATCCTACAAGTGCTTTGGTCCACCTTGTTGTCTAACGAGGGGCATACACGCGATGGGTCGTGAGAGGGCTGCTCTTGGATTTTTTTTCGAGAGTATCCTAGTGCTTCACATCGTTAGTGTACGCTTGACCTGGACCATTTGATGGTCAACACGACAGCTCAGTGACTATCGCTGTGCTGTGCAGATACATGGATTTGGGCCTATGTCTGTGGGAGTTTGCGCATTCTCCCCGTGCTTGCGTGGGTTTTCTCCGGGTGCTCCGGTTTCCTCCCACATCCCAAAGATGTGCTCTTAGGCTAATTGGCAAAACAAATTCTCCCTAAATTGTCTCAAACTTGGTTTTTAATCCATAGATCTATAAACATAGACAGGGATCATGGGTAGAGGTGGGAACATCGGGGTGGCGGTGCGGGCTTGTTGGGCCAAAGGGCCTGTTTCCCTTGCTGTTTTCTTTGTTCTTTGTTCTATATACCATGATGAGGTTCGAACCCAGATCCCCAGAGGATTACCCTGGCTCTCCGGATTATAGCCTAGCGACAATATCACAGCACCACTGTCTTCCTTGTTTGTAGATAAAAAGTATAGCCATGTGAATATAGCAAATTGGAAGTGTGATGATTTAAAACTTCTTTGACACTGAGAGAATTGAGGTGCAGTAAATGCAAGCTCAGTCTGACCTTCAGCAGCAGACTACACATTCTTAGTCTCCACATAAAAACCAATGCTCTGTTTCATAACAGTCCCTGTCCAGTTTCGGTCTGGTGGTATTCCAGCACCTTAGACCATAGAACCCTACAGTGCAGAAAGAGGCCCTTCAGCCCATCTAGCCTGCACCAAACACAATTCCACCCCGTTTCCCTACATATTGTACCCATTAATCCCTCTAACCTACGCATCTCTAGACACTTAGGGGTAATTTCTTGCATGGGCAATCAACCTAACCTGCACATGTTTGGATTGTGGGAGGAAACCGGAGCACCCGGAGGAAACCCACGCAGACACAAGGAGAATGTGCAAACTCTACACAGACAGTGACCCGAACCAGGAATGGAACCCATGACCCTGGAGCTGTGAAGCAACAGTGCTAACCATTGTGCTACCGTGCCTGTTACACTTTTTCCAGCCAGATACAAACATGCAAATATGCAAAATAAGTCATTCAGCCACTCGAGCCTGCTCCACCCTGCGATAAGGTCTTGGCTGATCTGTTTCTGTCTGAGTTCTACATTCTCATCTACCACACCTTTGATCCCTTTGCATGAAAAGATCGAGCAATGAATGGATAAACCAGGTGTGTACCTTAAAATTCAAGTTCACAAGTCTTAAAAGGGAGTGTTGATGGTGTCTGTACCAAGAGAAGTACTGAAGGTGGGAGTGTTGATGAGGGAATTGATTGAACAAATTGACAGTGTTGTGGCAAATGGAGGCTAAATTATTTAATCATCTATGTTTCAACTTCTAGACAAACAAACGTGTTGCCATTGCAAGTGTTTTCATGCTCTCATATCACAGCTATGTAACAGAAACTGCGAGTTTCTATAGAAAAAAATGAAGACATTTTCAGACCTTTTTATTGAACAGTCTAGAATGCTTGAAGCTCTGAATAATGATGTAACGAGACGCACACTCCCTAAAATCACCCTTTACAAACTGACAGCCTACGACACACCCTACATTCAGCTGAGTGTGGGAAGATTAACCTGCGTTTAACACCTGTATGGTATAGTCACCCCAGCGAGTCATTGAATTGTAGAATAATACGGCACAGGAAGCCATTCAGACCATTGTGTTTGCTCTTTGAAAGAGTTAGAACATAGAACATAGAACAATACAGCGCAGTACAGGCCCTTCGGCCCTCGATGTTGCGCCGACCAGTGGAACCAATCTAATGACCCTCTAACCTAAACTATTCCAATGTTATCCATATGCCTATCCACTGACTATTTGAACACCCTTAAAGTTGGCGAGTCCACAACTGCTGCAGGCAGGGCATTCCACGCCCTTACTACCCTCTGAGTAAAGAACCTACCTCGACATCTGTTCTATAACTACCACCCCTTAATTTAAAGCTATGTGTTAGCCATCACCATCCGAAGAAAAAGGCTCTCACTGTCCACCCTATCTAACCCTCTGATCATCTTGTATGTCTCAATTAAGTCATCTCTTAACCTTCTTCTTTCTAATGAAAATAACCTCAAGTCCCTCAGCCTTTCCTCATAAGACCTTCCCACCATACCAGGCAACATCCTGGTAAACCTCCTCTGCACCCTTTCCAATGCCTCCACATCTTTCTTATAATGCGGTGACCAGAACTGTACACAATACTCCAAGTGCGGCTGTACAAAACCAGAGTTTTGTACAGTTGCAACATGACCTCATGGCTCTGAAATTCAATCCCTCTACCAATAAAAGCTAACACACCGTACGCCTTCTTAACAATCTTATCAACCTGGGTGCCAACTTTCAGGGAGCTATGCACATGTACACCGAGATCTCTCTGCTCGTTGACGTTACTAAGAGTCCTTCCATTAGCCCTATATTCTGTACTCCTGTTACTCTTACCAAAGTGAATCACCTCACACTTTTCCATATTAAGCTCCATTTGCCACCTGTCAGCCCAACTCTGCAGCTTGTCTATGCAAACCGTAACATCCATCCTCACTGTCCTCCAACTTTGGTATCATCAGCAAATTTACTAACCCATCCTTCTACACCCTCATCCAGGTCATTTATAAAAATGACAAAACAGCAGTGGCCCCAAAACAGACCCCTGAGGTACACCACTTGTAACTGAACTGCAGGTTGAATATATCCCATCAACCGCCACCCTCTGTCTTCTATCAGCTAGCCAATTCCTAATCCAAATTGCTAAATCTCCCTCAATCCCATGCATCTGCATTTTCTGCAGTAGCCTACCATGGGAAACCATATACACTACGTCAACTGCCTTACCCTTATCCACCTCTTTGGTCACCTTTTCAAAAAACTCAAAAAGTTTGTGAGGCATGACCTTCCCTTCACAAATCCATGTTGACTATCCCTAATCAATTTATTTCTCTCTAGATGATTATAAATCCTATCCCTTATAGTTCTTTCCAAAACTTTCCCCACAACAGAAATAAGGCTCATTGGTCTATAATTCTCAGGATATCTCTACTCCCCTTCTTGAGCAAGGAGACAACATTTGCTATCCTCTAGTCTTCCAGCACTACAACTGTAGCCAATGATGACATGAAGACCAAAGGCTCTGCAATCTCCTTTCTTGCCTCATAGAGAATCCTAGGGTAAATCCCATCTGGCCCAGGGGACTTATCTATTTTCATAGAATTGCTAACACCTCCTCCTTATATACCTCAATCCCGTCTAGTCTACAACCCTGTATCCCAGTATTCTCCTCGACTACACAGACTTTTTCCTGCGTGAATACTGATGAAAAATACTCATTCACTGCCTCTCCTATCTCTTCAGTATAACTTCCCACTGCTGTCTCTGACTGGCCCTAATCTTGCCATAACCAATCTTTTACTCTTGACATACCTATTAGAAAGATTTAGGGTTCTCCTTGATCCTATCCACGAAAGTTCTCTCATGTCCTCTTCTAGATCTTCTTAACTCTCTCTCTTTAGCTCCCTCCTGGCTAATTTATGTCTCTCCAGTGCCCTAACTGAGCCTTCACATCTCAACTTTACATAAGCCTCCTTCTTCCTCTTCACCAGAGATTCAGCTTCCTTAGTACACCACGGTTCCCTGGCTCTACCACTTCCTCCCTGCCTGACAGGTACATATTTATCAAGGACTCGCAGTAGCTGCTCCTTGAATAAGTTCCACATTTCAGATGTTCCCAGCCCTTGTAGTTTCCTACTCCACCCTGTGTATCCTAAATCTCGCCTAATAGCCTCATAATTACCTTTCCCCCCGCTGTAATTTCTTCCCTTCAGTATATGTCTATCCCTTTCCATCACTAAGGTAAACGTAACTGAATTGTGATTGCTATCACCAAAGTGCTCACCTACCTCCAAGTCTAACACCTGGTCTGGTTCATAACCCAGAACCAAGTCCAATGTAGCCTCACCTCTTGTTGGCCTATCTACATACTGAGTCATAAAACCCTCCTGCACACATTGTACAAAAACTGACCCCTCTAACATACTTGAACTATAACTTTTCCAATCGATATTTGTAAAGTTAAAGTCCTCCATAACAATTACCCTGTTACTTTCGCTCCTATCCAGGATCATCTTTGCAATCCTTTCCTCTACATCTCTGGGACTTTTTGGAGGCCTACAAAAAACTCCCAACAGGGTGACCTCTCCTCTCCTGTTTCTAATCTCAGTCCAAACTACCTCAATAGACAGGTCCACATCAAACATCCTTTCTGCCACCGTAATACAGTCCTTGACTAACAATGCCACACCTCCCCCTCTTCTACCACTTACTCTGCTCTGACTGAAACTGAGAGTTATCTCATTAGTCCCACTCCTTTACTCTTTGTCAATAATCTCCAACTGTTCCACTCCAAATATTTATCCAATTTCCATTTTAAAGTTATAATCGAAAATGCTCCCATGATCCTTTCGGATAGTGAATTCCAGATCACGACAACTAGATGCATAAATACTGCTTTGCTTTTGTCACCTCAAGTCTTCTGTCACTGTACAACACACAGTGAAGCCTCAGTGAAGGAAGAATGTCAAGATTTTCGGGAGGCTGTAGAATAGATTTACGAAAATGTTCAACATGGCTGAAGAAGTTCAATCCTGGGAGCACTAACAAAGCTGGGGCCCTTTCCTTGGTAAGAATTTAGCAACACCAATTTTAAATCCAACCGATTTATTTGATAGTAAAATTGCGAGCTTTTGACACTCTGTGTCTTTGTCAGGCAAATAAGAACACTGCATTTGCCTGACAAAGACACAGAGTGTTGAAAGCTTGCAATTTTACTATCAAATAAATCGGTTGGATTTAAAATTGGTGTTGCTAAATTCTTACTGTGTTCTTACTACCCCAGTCCAACGCCGGCATCTCTACATCATGGTCCTTTCCTTGGAGCAGCGAGGGAGTTCTGAAAATCCTCCAGGATTTTTACCAAGAAACTATTTCCAGTAAAAGAAGTGACACTAAGCAAAGGATAAAGAACTCAACAGACTGGAATATTGTGTACAGTTTTGGTCGCCACATTATAAGAAAGATGTGGAGGCATTGGAAAGAGTGCGGAGGAGGTTTACCAGGATGTTGCCTGATATGGTGGGAAGGTCTTATCAGGAAAGGCTGAGGGACTTGAGGTTATTTTCATTAGAGAGAAGAAGGTTAAGAGATGACCTAATTGAGGCATACAAGATGATCAGAGGGTTAGATAGGGTGGACAGTGAGAGCCTTTTTCCTGGGATGGTGAAGGATAACACGAGGGGACATAGCTTTAAATTAAGGGGTGGCAGTTATAGGACAGATGTTAGAAGTGGGTTCTTTACTCAGAGGGTAGTAAGAGTGTGGAATGCCCTGCCTGCAGCAGTTGTGGACTCGCCAACTTTAAGGGCATTCAAATGGTCAGTGGATAGGCATATGGATAACATTGGAATAGTTTAGGTTAGAGGGTCATTAGATTGGTTCCACTGGTCAGCACAACATGGAGGTCCAAAGGGCCTGTACTGCGCTGTAATGTTCTATGTTCTATCTTTCTTATTATTTACTACATTCCTGAGTTAGAACATAGAACAGTACAGCACAGTACAGACTTGATGTTGTGCTGAGCTATGTCCAATCCCAAGTTCAAGCTACCCCACTCCCTATCATTCTGGTGTGCTCCATGTGAATATCCAACTTGAAAGTTCCTAAAGTGTCCAACTCCACTATCACAGCAGGCAGTCCATTCTACACCCCAACCACTCTCTGAGTGAAGAATCTACCTCGGACATCCCTCCTATATCTCCAATCATGAACCTTATAGTTATGCCCCCTAGTAACAGCTACATCCAAAGTTTCATATCAGCTGTGAACTTTGACATTAAGCTCTGCACATGCAGGTCCGGGACAGAGAATGGATAAATACGACAGTCAGAATAAATAGGATGATCACAAGGACTTTAACTAGTGAATGGGATGGAGGGAGAGGTTCAGTGTGTACACAGGAGGATCCGAGTAGAAAAGATATTCTGAAATAATTCTAAACTGAACAGACTGGAGTAGTGTAACAGCCGGAAATTCTATTTTGGACTCTCCAGGTAGGGGGAATATTAAAGGACAGGTTAGCTATGAAGAGAAACTCACTTTGCTCACATTGGAACGATGGAGGTTGAGGGGTGCCCTGATAGAGGTTTACAAGATTATGAGGGACATGGACAGAGTGGATAGTCAGATGCTCTCTCTTAGGGTAGAAAACTCAAGTACAAGGGGATGTGGGGGCAAGTTTAGAGGAGATGTGTGAGGCAAGGTTTTTACAGAGAGGGTGGTGAATGTCCGGAACACACTGCCCAGGGAGGTGGTGGGAGCAGGTACGATAGTAGCATTTATGGGGCAACTAGACAAATGCATGGATAGGATAGGAATGGAAGGATACAGTTTGCACATTCTCCCCGTGTCTCCATGGGTTTCTGTCCACAGTCCAAAGATATGCGGGTCATGTGGATTGGACATGCTAAATTGCATCTTAGTGTCACGGGGACTCGCTAGGGTAAATGCAAGGGGTTATGGTCATTTGATTTGATTCATTATTGTCACATATATTAACATACAGTGAAAAGTATTGTTTCTTGCGCGATATACAGACAAAACATACCATTCATAAAGAAGAAACGAGAGGATGCAGAATGTAGTGTTACAGTCACAGCTAGGGTGTAGAAAAGGATCAACTTAATGCTAAGTAGGTCCATTCAAAAGCCTTACAGCAGCAGGAAAGAATCTATTCTTAAGTCGATTGGTACGTAACTTCAGACTTTTGTATCTTTTCCTTGATGGGAGAAGGTGGAAGAGAGAATGTCCAGGGGTGTGTGGGGTCCTTAATTATGCTGGCTGCTTTGCCAAGGCAACAAGAAGTGTAGACAGAGTCAATGGATGGGAAACTGGTTTGAGTGCTGGATTGGGCTACATTCATGACCTTTTGTAATTTCTTGTGGTCTTGGGCAGAGCAGGAGCCCATACCGAGCTGTGAGACAATCGGACACAATGCTTTCTATGAGGCATCTGTAAAAGTTGGTGAGAGTTGTAGCTGACATGCCAAATTTCCTTTGTCTTCTGAGAAAGCAGAGGCGATGGGGCCTGGGTGGGATTGTAGTTAGTGCAGATTCGATGGGCCGAATGGCATCTTTCTGCACAGTAAGATTCCATGAAATAAACTCCAGAAACTCAAATGGTTTTAGTTTAAGCAGATATCATAAGCTTGGAGGACCAAAGGGCTTTTTCCTGTACTGTACTTTGTTTTTTTGTTTGCTTTTTGTTAGTGTGTGTCCCTCAAATAAACATTCTTTATACAAATACATTTGGCCGTTCTCCTATCCTGCCTACAGTGAGATTGGTGCTGGGGAGGAGTGGAGAATGTAGCAGGAACCTGTTCTGATGACCACAGGGGATTGTCAGTAACTCTCCCCATGGGCCTTGTGGAGTATAAATTCTCTGAGTGAGCAAGCAGAGGCTCACTCAATTGGAATAGAGCATCGAGAGATTAAACACTGTTGTTTCTAATCGGACTACGCGCTGTACATAGAGCATATGTCTATGGGGCTCTAACTTATAGCCACAGAAGCTGTGCTTTTAGTTGCAGTGTAAATAAGGGGTGTAGGTGATGGCAGACTGGCCTCGCTGAGATTATTCACCTGAGGAAAAGGACAGCCTTGAAAGCTTGTGTGAGTTTACTATCAAATAGATCGGTTGGATCTATTAAACCTGGTGTTGTCAGACTTCTTACTCGCTGAGATTATTACATTGATGATGAGGAATAAAATGAATTTTTTCTTCTCTCTATGCAACCTTCATTATCAAGACAAGTAATTCTTCTCCAGCATAAAAGATGCCTCTCTTCAGTAAATGTGAAAGCTGTGATGTAAGTGTAGAGAACTGGACCCAACACACAGAGCACGCGCATTACTTCTTTCAGTCCTGATAAAAAGGTCGTCCTATACAGGTGCCCCTGATTCAAAAATCTTTAACGAATTAGACTTGATAAGAAGCTACTCTAGCAATACCATTTATATATGACAAGATGAACTTCTGGGAAATCTGTCACCAAATTTTTAGCCAGATAAGAAAATTGGCAAAATACTGTGAATTTGGGCCACCTCTGAATGACGTGTTGTGAACTTAGTAAAGTTTGACAACACCAATTTTAAACCCAATCGATTTATTTGATAGTAAATCCATGAGCTTTCGGGCTTTGTGGCCTTCATCAGGCGAAAGCTCGCAGATTTGCTATCAAATGAATCGGTTGGATTTAAAATTGGTGTTGTCAAACTTTACTGAGTTTACCCCAGTCCAATGCTGGCATCTCTACATCATGATGTGTTGTGAGACAGACTGGTATGAGGAATTAACAATGTGACAGCTCAAAAGAGATGGAGCCCAACCTGGATCTAAATAAGATATCTAGATAGTTCTATCACTGGGGAATGCAGAGGAGCTCAGGAAGTACAGAGGAATCGGACAGCAGTGTGCTCTGATTAGGTGGGGCAACCTCAGACATTCCTCAACTGAGAGCATTTGAGTAAGAAAAGTTTCACAGAATCTATTACAACGTTGGGGTCCAAGTCACATCATCGGGCATTCAAGGGAAGGCAGTGACAGCCCCAAGGCAATAAGGGAACATGTTCCAGAAGGTTGTAGATTCCAAACAATGGACTATTGCAAGCACTGCAAATGACCACAACTGAGGCAAAGTTATATAGGCTTGCTGTTTAGGAAGGAGTTCAAGGCCAACCAGACCATACCTCGCAGGTATGCTCACGACACGGAAGAAGGACAATGTGACTAATCTGTAAGACAGAGGTCACCCCAATAATGATGGAGTTGTTTATAAGTGGCCACCCATTAAAAATGGAAGTGGATGTAGGGGCTGCAGCCTCTGTTATCCATTATCAGGAAGCAGGCCCACGATCGCTTCCAAACTGATATTCAGCTCCTGAGCTAAGAAGACACAAAGGTCAGGCCGGCCACCTACATGGGGAGGGGATCATTATGGTGACCCCAGTCAGCCCAATCCCCACTCACCATTGTAGGGGGACAAGGACCTAGCCTCATGGGGAGAGATTGGCTCCAATTGGCTCTGACTGAACTGGCTGGGTGTGGGAGGATTGGGCAAAGTTATCCTGAAGTTTTCCAGGAAGGAATTGGAAGAATGAAGGGAGTCAAGGCTGAGATCTATATCGACCCTGACGTTCCCCATAAGTATTTCAGAATGAGAGCCATTCCAGACTCTCTACTGGGAAAAAGGAGAGTCAGAACTGGAATGTCTGGAAAAGTTAGGCATAATAAAACCTGTACAGTTCACAGAGTGTGCAGAACCTGTTGTTCCTGTTCTTAAGCCGGATAACTCAGTTGGTCAGGTTTCTAAACCTGACAGATAGCCCTGGATTGAAGACCTGTACGTCAAGCTAACTGGCAACCAAACATTCTCAAGTTGGACATGAGCCACGCGTATCTTCAACTTGGATTCGATGTGCCTTCCTAGAAGTACGTGACAAGTAATATACAAAGGCCACTATGAGTACACTCGCCTACCCTTTGGCCCTCCCATCCACATTTTTCAATGAGTCATGGAGAATATTCTCCAAGTTTAAGGTGTTTCTCGATGACGTCTTGACCTGGTGGAGGACAGGATGAGGGCCAATTCCAAGGAACCCCACAGAACTGAAATTCTTCTTGGGGTTAATGAATTATTCTGGGAGATTTATGAGTAATTTACTTCTCTGTTGGCCCCCCACTCACATATCCCAATATGGAAACATCACAGATGCACCACAACTGGAGGTTCCTATTACAACCGTGGTGTGTACTGATACATCGCTGGAGAGATGGAGCTGAGAATCCCATTTCATCGGCATCTCTGACCCTCTCAGACTCTGAGCTGAGGTAATCCCAGATTGAGAAAGAGGGATTGGTAGTTCTCTTTGGTGTTAAAAATTCCATCAATGGTAAACACTTCATCACATTAACTAATCATAACTCATTGCTGGGACTCTTTAAAGAGATAAGGCAATCTTCCCCATTGTCTCTGCCCGGATCAGCTTTGGCCCTTGTTACTTGCAGCTTATGAACATCTCCTAGAGCACTGTCCCAGGACCCGGACAGCTAATCTCTCTGCACTGAGATATCTGCCATTGTCCATTAGCACAGGTTTGCTATCAACTGTGGAAGGGTTGTGATGTCCCTCAATTTTTTTGGACATCTTGCCGATGTCTGTGAAGCAAAACAAGGTCTGGATGCAAAAAGAACCAATTCTGTCTAAATTAAAACCTATAATATTACATGGAGGATTCAGAGGAAAGCCCTCAGATGAAATGAACCCCTATCTGACAATGGAAGACGGGCACAGTGTTGATGTCTTCACCAGTAGAGAAAATGGGGCCAGTATTTTGTAAAGCACAGGTGCAGGGCAGAGACGTGAAGAAGCACCTCAGGAGTGCTAGTGCAAACCCTGGTGCCAGCCATGAGGACAGCCCACTGCCAGCATTGGGCTATGACTTGAATCCAACCCTACACCTGTCCCTCCAGATGATGAGAACACGGAATCTGAGATGTAAACAGAAGATTCAGTGCCCCAACTGAAGCAAGACCTCAGGAAGAACCTACTTCCATCTCCATGCCGAGGTGACATCATTGACAGTACCATGTTGCTGGAACCCTGTGTCACTGCTTATAGTGCGCAAGGAACAATGTTTTTCATTGTCGACTAATACATGTGACAATAATAAATCAAATCAACTGGAGTCAGTGAAACTGGGGTCAGTGAAACTGGGATCAGTGAATCTGGGGTCAGTGAATCTGGGGTCAGTGAATCTGGGATCAGTGAAACTGGGATCAGTGAAACTGGGGTCAGTGAAACTGGGGTCAGTGAAACTGGGGTTAGTGACTGATTGCTGAAACATAGGATTACTTTCTCATTTTACATCATTAGAAAACAGCTTTGGGCCTTCTGGGAAGATTTAATCATTGTGCTCACTGCAATCGAGAGCAGAAAAACCCAGTCAGGTTATCCGAAAACCTCTGCCTACATCCCAACTTGATCCCAGTACATTTGACCCAATATTTCCATATCTAGCTCAGTGTCATGTTTGTTTTGCAATGTTCCTATGAAGCAGCTGGAGATGTTTTAAGACACTATATCAATGCAAGTTGTTGTTGATAGATTTCTGTTAAGGGGATGGGGGAGGAAGGAAGGCCGAGGAAGTTGGCAGCCATGATCTCATGTTGTGATTGAGACAGCTCGGTGGGTTAGATGACCCTGTTCCTTTGTTTCTATCTCATTAAAAAAATCAGAAGGAGCAGTGCTTCTAACATCACCGTCCCGCTGTTTGGAAAAACATTTTATCATTGTGATCTGCTTCCTGTTCGCCTGCCAATTTCATATCCACACTACCACTGTCCTTTAATCCCATCGGCTTTAATTTTGCTAACGAGTCTGTCATGTAAAACCTCGTCAAAAGCTTTTTGAAAAACAACAGAGACCAGAATGTCCATTAACTCTGTCCACCGCTCCATCAGGAAGCTTGATCACTGTAATTGAATGTGATTTGTCCATGCTGTCTAACATTTATTATCTTATCATTTTCCAACAAACCACGATGGAGGATCGCCTTCAGCATGGCTGGAGGATGCCGCTTGCAGGAAGGACTGGAAAACCCCACCCCAGAGAGCTGTAGCAACTGTACAGGACAGACAGAGGCTATTGGGACATCAGGTCCATGTCCCTTCCCCATAGAGCCTCCGAGTCAGTTGTATCATCCCTCATTTAATCCTGCAAAGAACAAAGAACAGCACAGGAAACAGGCCCTTCAGCCCTCCGAGCCTGTGCCGCTCATTGGTCCAACGAGACCATTCGTTTGTATCCCTCCATTCCCAGTCTGCTCATGTGACTATCGTAGTGAGTCTTAAACAATCCCAGCGTGTCCACCTCCACCATCCTGCTTGGCAGTGCATTCCAGGCCCCCACCACCCTCTATGTAAAAAACATCCCTCTGATATCAGAGTTAAACCTCACCCCTCTCACATTGAACCTGTGACCCCTCATGATAGAACGTAGAACATAGAACATAGAACATTACAGCACAGAACAGGCCCTTCGGCCTTCGATGTTGCGCCGACCAATATAAAAGCAATGCCCCTCCAAACTAAACCATTCCCTTCTCTTCCATATACTTATCAAATAACCTCTTAAACGCCACCAAACTTGGCGCATCCACAACTGCTGCAGGCAGGGCATTCCACTCCCGAACCACCCTTTGGGTAAAGAACCTACCTCTGATATCCGTCCTATAACTATCACCCCTTGATCGTCACCTTCAACCTGGGAAAAAGTTTCCCATTGTTCACCCTATCTATACCCTTCATAATTTTGTACACCTCTATTAGGTCTCCCCTCATTCTCCATCTTTCTAAGGAGAACATCCCCAGTTTACCCACTCTCTCCTCATAGCTAAGATCCTCCATACCGGGCAACATCCCAGTAAACCTTTTCTGTACTCTCTCAAAAGCCTCCATGTCCTTCTGGTAGTGTGGCCTAACCAGCGTTCTATACAGCTGCAACATCAGACTCCAGTTTTTATACTCTATATCCTGTCCTATAAAGGCAAGAATACCATATGCCTTCTTCACCACCTTCTCCACCTGTGCTGCCACCTTCAAAGATCTGTGGACTTGCACATCCAGGTCCCTCTGTGTGTCTATACTCTTGATGGTTCTGTCATTTATTGTATAACTACCCTACATTAATTCTTCCAATGCATCACCTTGCATTTATCTGGATTAAATTCTATCTGCCATTTCTGCGCCCAATTTATCAGCCTATCTATATCTTGCTGTATTGTCCAACAATGTTCATCACTATCAGCAAATCCAGCCACCTTCGTGTCATCCACAAACTTACTGATCACACCAGTTACACCTTTTTCCAAATCATTTATATATATCACAAATAGCAGAGGTCCCAGTACAGAGACCTGCGGAACTCCACTGGTCACAGACCTCCAGCTGGAAAAAGACCCTTCCACTGCTACCCTCTGTCTCCTGTTACCAAGCCAGTTCTCTACCCATCTAGTCACCTCTCCTTGTATCCTAAGAGCCTTAACCTTTTTTACGAAATTGCCATGAGGGACTTTGTCAAATGCCTTACTGAAATCCATATAGATGATATCCCTTCCTTCATCAACTGTTTTTGTCATCTCCTCAAAAAACTCCACCAAATTTGTAAGGCACAACCTCCCTCTTAGAAAACCACACTGTCTGTCACTAATGAGATTGTTCCATTCCAAATGCACATACGTCCTTTCTCTAAGAATCCTCTTCAACAACTTCCCTACTACAGATGCCAAGCTCACTGGGCTATATTACCTGAGTAATCCCCTTTTTAAATAACGGGACCACATTCACTATCCTCCAATCCTCAGGACCTCATCTATGTCCAGTGAAGAGACAAAGATTTCTGTCAGATGCCCAGCAATTTCATCTCTTGTCTCCCTGAGCAGTCTAGGATAGATGCCATCAGGCCCTGGAGATTTGTCCGTTTTAATGTTCCCTAAAAAACCTAACATGTGATTCTAACGGGTCAACACTTCCCTCTGAGAGACTCCCAGCCATCAAGTCCCTCTCCTTTGTGAATACTGATGCAAAGTATTCATTTAGGATTTCCCCCATTCCCTTGGGCTCTAAGCATAATTCCCCTCCTTTGTCCCTGAGAGGTCTAATTTTTTCTCTGACAACACTTTTGTCCCTAACATATGAATAAAATGCCTTAGGATGCTCCTTAATCCTGTCTGCCAAGAATATTTTATGACCTCTTTTTGCCCTTCCAACTCCCCATTTGAATTCTTTCCTACTTTCTCTGTATTCCTCCAGAGCTCCATCTGTTTTCAGTTGCCTGGACCTAACGTACACTTCTCTTTTCTTTTTGATCAAGTTCTCAATTTCCCTGATTATCCACGGCTCTCGAATCCTACCTTTCCTATCCTTCCTTTTTATAGGCACACGCCTGTCCTTCACTCCTATCAACTGCTCCTTTAAAGACTCCCACATGCCAGACATGGACTTACCCTCGAACAGCCTCTCCCAATCAACAGCCACCAATTCCTGCCTAATCCGGCTGTAGTTCCCCCAATTCAGCACCTTATCTTTGCTGCACCATTCAATGAATTCATGACTGACCTGATATAATCCTCAACTCTAATATTTTCCAGTGATAGAAGTTAAGCTAACTGGCCAATAGCTTTTTTGGCTCTCCCCTTTTTTTTGAATAATGGTGATACATTGGCTGTTTTCCAAACCTCTGGGAGTTTTCCAGACTATAAGGATTTTTGGAAGATTATTACCAGTGGATCCACTATCTCTTTAGCTACTTCCTTCAATATGCTGGGATGCAATCCATCAGATCTAAGGAACTTATCCACCTGAGTTTGAGTAGTACTTTTCCTCCTCCACTTCTGCCCATTAATTATTTAGTATTTTTGAGATGCTATTGGTGCCTTTCATTGTGAAGACTCTTGCAAAATATTTATTTAATTCCTCTGCCATTTCCTAATTCCCCATTGTTATTTCTCCAGTTTCTCCAGGAACCTATATTCACTTTGGCCTCTCTCTTCCTTATTTAAATAGGCTCTAACTGACTTTTTTTATATTAGTTACTAGTTTATCTTCTCCCTCTTTAGTTTTGTGGTCATCTTTTGTTGGTTTTTAAAACTTTTCCAAACCTCGGTTTTATCATTAATCTTTGGCATTTTTTTTTTCAGTTTAACACTATTTTAATTTCCTTTGGTTAATCACTTAGATTCATCCCTTCCTAGAATCCTTTGCTCTCACTGGGATATTTCTTGTGAGTCCTGAACTAGTTTATAAATGCCTGCTATTGCTGATTATTGTCTTTTTTGCCATGTCTCTGTTAAAGCTTTAAGGTCATGTCCATTAACCTCAATTTCTGGCAAATAATACCTGAGTTTAATTACTGGGGCTTTCATTCTCCTTTGTTACAAATTTTTTCCCTTTCTGATCCTTTTTTTGTGTTTGTAATCCGTTATGTTTCTCATTACTATATATCTGCTCTTTGGGCAGCAGGATGGCACAGTGGTTAGCACTGCTGCCTCACAGCACCAGGGACCTGGGTTCGACTACTGGCTTGGGTCAGTGGGTCTTGGTCTGTGTGGAGTTATACATTCTCCCCATGTCTGCATGGGTTTCCTCCGGGTGTTCCAGCTTCCTCCACATGTGTGCGGGTTAGGTGGATTGGCCATACTAAATTGCCCTTTAGGATCAGGGTGAATAGCTGGGGTAAATGCGTGGGGTTATGGGGATAGAACCTGGGTGGGATTGCGGTACAGACTCCTTCTACACTATAGGCATTCTACATCATCCAGATTTGAAACATTAACTCTGTTTCCCTCTCCACAGATGCTGAGTTGATCCAGCATTTACTATCTTTATTGAAAATAAAGAGTTTCACATTTAAGTTGGAGATGAGGAGAAGTGTTTTCTTTCAGAGGATCTGTGGAACTCTCGTCCTCAAGGATCATTGAATATTTTTAAGGCAGAGGGAGATAGATTTGTGACCAACAAGGAACCAAATGGTAGTGGGGGTAGAATGTGGCATTGAGGCCACAATCAGATTAACCATGATTGATTGAATGGTGCAGCAGGCTCGAGGGGCTGAATAGCCTGTCCTGCTCCTAATTCATGTGTTTGTATGTTTAAAGGTTCATTCCGTGTGATGCCAGAAGTGAATGAGCTTGTGTTGGTGCTGCACTGAAAGAGCAGAAAGGAGTCTTTAGCTTTGATCTTTGGATCCTCATTATCCACAGGTATTGTGCCAGAGGATTGGAGAGTGATGAATGTTGTTCCTCTCTTCAAGAGAGGAAATAGGAATGACCCTGGTAATTATAGGCCAGTTAGTCTTACTTCAGTGGTCGGTAAGTTAATGGAAAGAATCCTGAGCGATAGGATTTATGACCGTTTGGAAAGATACAGTTCAATCCGGGATAGTTAGCATGGTTTTGTGAGGGGTAAGTCCTGCTTCACAAATTTGATTGAATTCTTTGAGGAGGTAAGTAAATGTGCGGATGAAGGTAGAGCAGTTGATGTCATATACATGGATTTTATTAAGGCATTTGATAAGTTTCCCCATGGTAGGCTCATGAAGAAGATAAGGATGTGTGGGATAGAAGAAAATTTGGCCAATTGGATAAGTAACTGACTGTCTCATAGAAGCCAGAGGATGGTGATGGAGGAAAATTTTCAGACTGGAGGCCAGTTATCAGCGGTGTACCACAGGGATCAGTGCTGGGTGCTCTGCTATTTGTGATTTTTATCAATGACTTGGAGGAGGGGCTGAAGGGTGGGTTAGTAAATTTGCTGATGACAACAAGATTGGTGGAGTAGTGGATGAGGTGGAGGGTTCTTGCAGGCTGCAAAGAGACATTGATAGGATGCAGAGCTGAGCCGAAAAGTGGCAGATGGAATTTAACTGAGATAAGTGCGAGGTGATTCATTTTGGTGGGACAAATTTGAATGCAGATTACAGGGTCAACGGCAGGGTTCTGAGGAATGTGGAGGAACAGAGAGATCTTGGGGTTCATATCCTCAGATCTCTGAAGGTTGCCACTCAAGTGGATAGAGCCGTGAAGAAGGCTTATAGTGTGTTAGTGTTTATTAACGGGGGATTTAAGTTTAAGAGCCGTGGGGTTATGCTGCAACTATACCGGACCTTGGTGAGACCACATTTGGAATATTGTGCTCAGTTCTGGTCACCTCACTATAAGAAGGATGTGGAAGCATTGGAGAGAGTGCAGAGGAGATTTACCAGGATGCTGCCTGGTTTGGAGGGTAGGTCTTACGAGGAAAGGTTGAGGGAGCTGAGGCTTTTCTCTTTAGAGCGGAGGAGGATGAGAGGTGACTTAATAGAGGTTTATAAGATGATGAGAGGGATTGATAGAGTGGATGTGCAGAGACTATTTCCTCGGGTGGATGTAGCTGTTACTAGGGGGCATAACTATAAGGTTCATGGTGAGAGATATAGGAGGGATGTCCGAGGTAGATTCTTTACTCAGAGAGTGGTTGGGGTGTGGAATGCACTGCCTGCTGTGATAGTGGAGTTGGACACTTTAGGAACTTTCAAGCGGTTATTGGATAGGCACATGGAGCTCACCAGAATGATAGGGAGTGGGACAGCTTGATGTTGGGATTGGACATAGCTCAGCACAACATTGAGGGACGAAGGGCCTGTACTGTGCTGTAATGTTCCATGGTCTATGTTTGCAGGGAGCCTCCCTTGGCAGCTGCATTCTGTATGTGGGTGTTTTGGGAGATCAGTGCTGTTGAGGGATAAATATACAAGTTACTGACCTGGGAAAACTCTAACATCATTTATTAACTAGGAGAGAATGACTAAGCATTTGGACAAATGAGCTAATTAATCAGAAAGAACATGGATTTGTAATGGCTAAGAAATGGACCTAGTTGAATATTTTGAGGAGTTAACTAACATGGGAGATTAACGAATGTCTATGGCTATCACGAGGTGTCTCTCCCAGCCTGCTGAGCGAGTGGGGCAGCAGGCTGGGATTCCCGTTGGATGCTGTGACCTCTGCGTATCTCCGGGATCAGAAATTGGTGTGGAGTTAATTAGCATATTGAAATGGCGATTTCCATTCCCTTAGCGAGCCCAGTATTGAGGTCCGCAAACGTGAGTTGTATAAGATTAGGAAGCTTTCCCCCTTATCAGAGCGTTCAATAACCAAGAGGTAGAGATTTAAGGGAAGGGGCAGGAAGTTTAGAGGGGATTTGAGGAAAAGTTTTTTTCCCTAGAAGGTAGTGGGAATCTGCAATTGGCTGCCTGAAAGGATGGCAGAGGCAAAAATTTTTGCAATATTTAAGAAGCAATTAGATGAGCAGCTGAAATGCCACAGCATACAAGGCTATGGACCAAAAACAGGTCAGTGTTTGCTGGCAGGAAGAGACATGAGGGGCTGAAGGGCCTCTTTTTTGTGCTGTAAAACTGTATGACTCTTTGTGGTCCAATAATACAGCTGATCACGACCTTCAGCAGTTAGGGATGGACAACAGAATACTGACCTGATACTTACATTCAGAGAAAGAATTTTAAAAATTGGAATCTGCAGCAGATCGAAGCTTAATTAGCTCCTGATCTCAAAAACACATTAACCGGGATTTCCTGAGCTCAGGTTGTTTACTGTACACCATTTCTGTTTGGCTTTCAGTTTCTTTTTACATTAGATAGCAGAGCAATAAACTGCAGCTGCAGGAAAGGGAGCAAGGACACACAAGGACACACAACCTATCTTCATAAGGCCTGCCTCCCAATCCAGGCAGCATCCTTGTAAAAATCCAGGCAGCATCCTTGTAAAAATCCAGGCAGCATCCTTGTAAAAATCCAGGCAGCATCCTTGTAAAAATCCAGGCGGCATCCTTGTAAAGTCCAGGCGGCATCCTTGTAAAGTCCAGGCAGCATCCTTGTAAAGTCCAGGCGGCATCCTTGTAAAGTCCAGGCAGCATCCTTGTAAAGTCCAGGCAGCATCCTTGTAAAGTCCAGGCGGCATCCTTGTAAAGTCCAGGCAGCATCCTTGTAAAGTCCAGGCAGCATCCTTGTAAAGTCCAGGCAGCATCCTTGTAAAGTCCAGGCAGCATCCTTGTAAAGTCCAGGCAGCATCCTTGTAAAAGTCCAGGCGGCATCCTTGTAAAGTCCAGGCGGCATCCTTGTAAAGTCCAGGCAGCATCCTTGTAAAGTCCAGGCGGCATCCTTGTAAAGTCCAGGCAGCATCCTTGTAAAGTCCAGGCAGCATCCTTGTAAAGTCCAGGCGGCATCCTTGTAAAGTCCAGGCAGCATCCTTGTAAAGTCCAGGCAGCATCCTTGTAAAGTCCAGGCAGCATCCTTGTAAAGTCCAGGCAGCATCCTTGTAAAGTCCAGGCAGCATCCTTGTAAAGTCCAGCCATCTTTGTAATGCCTGCAAACTTGCTGATCACTCCGCTTACTTGTTTGATTTATTATTATCACATGTATTGGTTGTACAGTGAAAAGTATTGTTTCTTGCACATTATACAGACAAAGCATACTGTTCATAGAGTACATAAAGGAGAAGGAAAGGAAAGGGTGCAATACAACAGTCATAGCGAGGATGCAGAGAAAGGTCAGCTTAATATATGGTAAGTCCATTGAAAAGTCTAACAGCAGCAGGGAAGAAGCTGTTCTTGAGTTGGTCGGTCCGTGAGCTCAGACTTTTGTAGCTTTTTCTGATGGAAGAAGATGGAAGAGAGAATGTCTGGGGTGTGTGGGGTCCTTAATTATGCTGGATGCTTTGCCGAGGCAATAGGAAGTGTAGACAGAGTCAATGGATGGGAGGCTGATTTGTGTGATGGACTGTGCTTTGTTCAGGATCCTTTGTTTAACATAGAACATAGAACATAGAACATTACAGCACAGAACAGGCCCTTCAGCCTTCGAGGTTGTGCCGACCAAAATAAAAAGCAATGCCCCTCCAAACTAAACCATTCCCTTCTCTTCCATATACTTATCAACTAACCTCTTAAACGCACCAAACTTGGCGCATCTACAACTGCTGCAGGCAGGGCATTCCACTCCCGAACCACCCTTTGCGTAAAGAACCTACCTCTGATATCCGTCCTATAACTATCACCCCTTAATTTAAAGCTGTGTCCCCTCGTGCTAGCTTTCTCCATCCTAGGAAAAGGCTATCACTGTCCACCCTATCTAAACCTCTAATCATCTTATATGCTTCAATAAGATCCCCTCTTAGCCGCCTCCTTTCTCACGAAAACACCCTCAAATCCTTCAACCTCTCTTCATAGGACCTGCCCTCCATACCAGGCAACATCCTGGTAAACCTCCTCTGTACCCTCTCCAATGCCTCCACATCTTTCGTATAATGTGGGGACCAGAACTGCACACAATACTCCAAGTGTGGCCGCACTAGAGTTTTGTACAGTTGCAACATGATGCTGCGGCTCCTAAATTCAATCCCCCTACCAATAAAAGCTAAGACTCCATATGCCTTCTTAACAACTTATCCACTTGACTGCCTACTTTCAGGGATCTATTGACACATACACCAAGATCCTTCTGTTCCTCAACACTATTAAGAGCCCTACCATTAGCCCTATACTCTCCACATTTATTGTTCCTGCCAAAGTGCATTACCTCACACTTTTCCACATTAAACTCCATTTGCCACCTCTCGGCCCAGCTCTGCAACTTGTCAAGTCACTCTGTAAACTAAAACACCCCTCTTCACTATCTACCACACCACCAACTTTAGTATCATCTGCAAATTTACTGATCCATCCCTCAATACCCTCATCCAGATCATTTATAAAAATTACAAACAGCAGGGGCCCCAAAACAGACCCTGAGGCACACCACTCGTCACCGAACTCCACGATGAATATCTCCCATCAACCACCACCCTCTGTCTTCTATCTGCCAGCCAATTTCTAATCCAATTAGCTAAATCACCCTCTATTCCACACATCTGCCTTTTCTGTAGAAGTCTTCCATGGGCCACCTTATCAAAAGCCTTACTAAAGTCCATATATACTACATCAACCGCCTTACCCCCATCCACCTCTCTGGTCACTTTCTCAAAAAACTCAATGAGGTTAGTAGGCATGACCTACCCTTCACGAAACCATGCTGACTATCCCCAATCAATTCATTTCTCTCTAAATAACTATAAATCCTATCCTAATAATTCTCTCCAATACTTTGCCCACAACAGAAGTAAGACTCACTGGCCTATAATTCCCTGGAAGGTCTCTCTTCCCCTTCTTGAACAATGGGACCACATTCGCTATCCTCCAGTCCTCCAGAGCCACACCCGTAACCAACGACGACCTGAAGATCAGAGCCAGAGGCTCTGCAATCTCCTCTCTTGCTTCCCAGAGAATCCTAGGGTAAATCCCGTCCGGCCCAGGGGACTTATCCAACTTCAAACCCTTTTGTGGTCTTGGGCAGAGCAGGAGCCCAGACCAAGCTGTGATACAACCAGAAATGGTGAGAGTCATAGAAGACATGGTGAATTCCCTTGGCCTCCTGAGAAAGTAGATTATTCTCTGTATTGCAAACTCTCTCTCTCTGTCCAATTCCCTTCTCTTGCAGGTGTTCTGTCTGTGTTGGCAATATCTCCTACCTGTGACGTGTTCTTATATTGTGAGAGTTACTGCATGCCACCTGTTGAATCGTTTCCCCACCCTGTGTTGGAATGTGTTGATAGATCAACTCAAATATTTCTGCTAGGTTGCATCTGACATTTTCTCTTTCAGATAATAAATGACCAAATGAGTTTGGTATCTACATAGTGATATATGGGGGAGGGAGGAGACTGCAGGAAAAGAAGGATGGAAAGGAGAGTAAATATGTAAGCTGATAGGCTGTAAATTCCTGAGACCGGTACAAAAGTGTATCACTCTCTGTAAACTCTGCAGGCTGGATGAATGGAAACACCAGGAGCTGTTAGACTGGGTGCTGTCAGGAGTTATTCAGCAGCTACTTCGAGAGAGACCCAGAGCGGACTCTGATACGAAAAGGACAGAAATCCTTTCAGAAGCAAAGAGACGAAAAGAGAAAGCAAAGATGTTTAAATATACTCATCCTTGGCAGGCACTGTGTCAAACAATAGATCCAAAGATTAAGGTAAGAATTTAGAGGAGTAATTCTTTCAGTTGTGTACTGTTTCTCTTTTGATGGTCGATGTGATGTGACTGTGAATTTAATAATGAAACCTGGCCTTTTGTATCAAGGTGGGAGAATACAGACTATGTTCAGTTCCCTGATCAATCTTCCAGCCCATCACTGTCTATTTCCATCTCTCTAGCAATACTCAACTATATCGTTACCTTACCTCATCTGGGACTGAACCCTTATTGGTTATCTCTTTGCTTGCCTATTTTGACAGACACCTTACTGCTCTCCACTGTTATTCATTTCATAAATTTGAAACCATCCAAACCTGATGGACGAGGAGAGATTGACTAGGTTAGGATTGTTTTCGCTGGAGTTCAGACGAATGAGGAGGCGGGGGGAGGAGATCTTATAAAATTCTAACAGGACTAGACAGGGAAGATGCAGGGAGGATGTTCCCGATGGTGGGGAGAGTCCAGAACCGGGGATGGGGGGGATCACAGTCTGAGGATTCAAGGCAGATCATTTAGGATGGAGCTGAGGAGACATTTCTTCACCCAGAGAGTGGTGAGCCCGTGGAATTCATTCCCGTAGGAAGTAGTTGAGGCCAAAACATTGAATGTATTCAAGGGGTGGCTGGATATAGCAAGGGGAGGTGGTGAATGGGATCAAAGGTTATGGATAGGAAGCAGGATTAGTTGGACAACCAGCCTTGACGGTAATGAATGGTGGAGCAGGCTCGAATGGTCTACTTCTGCTTCTAGTTTCTCTGTGTTCTAACTCAGACCGGGTCCCATTTCCCTGTCACTGATATTGACTCCAAGATAAGTAACAGCTTGATTTTAAAATTCTCATTCTTCTTTACCAATCCTTTCTCACTAATCTCCTTCATCTCCGTAATTCTCCAAATTATCTGCCTTCCTCTAATCCTTGCCACTTGCCTATCCCAGCTATCATTGCTCCACCATTGGTCTCTCGGGGAAAGCTTTTGGTTGTCTGACCCAGTATCATATTTTATTTTATTAGCTCTGACAGAATCATACAGACTCAAAGTGTTGGTTCAGTTTCTGTCTCCACGGACAGTATGTAGAGATGCTGGCGCTGGACTGGAGTAAACACAGTAAGAAGTCTTAACAACACCAGGTTTAAATCCAACCGATTTATTTGATAGGAAAGTCACAAGCTTTCGACCCTCTGGTCTTCGTCAGGTGAATGAGATGTTCTGGTCTCAAACAGCACACATAACAGCACAGACTGTTTACAGATTACTGATTAGAATGCGAATCTTTACACCTAACCTGCTATTCAAGTCTTAAAGTGGCTAACAATGTGAGTGGAAGGAGCACTGAGCACAGGTTAGAGAGATGTGTATTGTCTCCAGACAGCACAGTAAGTGAGGTTTTTTGCTACCAGGCAAGTCATGGGGATTACAGATAGTGACTTGCCTGGGTTAGCTAAACCTCACTCACTGTGCTGTCTGGAGACAATACACATCTCTTTAACCTGTGCTCAGTGCTCCTTCCACTCACATTGTTAGCCACTTTAAGACTTGAATAGCAGGTTAGGTGTAAAGATTCGCATTCTAATCAGTAATCTGTAAACAGTCTGTGCTGTTATGTGTGCTGTTTGAGACCAGATCACCTCATTCCCCTGACGAAGACCAGAGGGTCGAAAGCTTGTGAGTTTCCTATCAAATAAATCAGTTGGATTTAAACCTGGTGTTGTTAAGACTTCTTACTGTGTCCACAGATGCTGTCAGACCTGCTGAGATTTTCCAGCATTTTGTGCTTTTTTTGGTTTGGATTCTGCAGTATTTTGCTTGTAATTGATTTTCCCACCTTGTGGTGATGTGGTGATTAGAGCCGCTTCTCCTTCTCAGGCTGTGCCTTAGGGTCGAGGATTGTTTCCTTCCCACGCTAAGAATGAGTTCTGAGGTGACTGAGAGTTCAGTGTGTGAGCTACAGTCTCTCTGTCCCAGCTGAGCAGATGGTGGTCAGAACAGCGGGTGGGTGGGGTGTCTGGGTTACCATTGCTTCCTTTCCCTGTCAAACTGCTAAAGCTTTACTGGACTGTGTTTGATGTAGTCACTATTGTCATATCGACGCACATGACAAATAATCTGTGTGCAGCACAACATCATATTGCCTTAGATATTGAAATAGATTTGGCCTCATCGATGTCATCCACATCCCAAGAACAAATTTAAAAGAATAAATGAGAAAAATGACTGTTTCTTACTGTGATATTATTAAGAAAGCAACCAGTGTACCAACAAAACTCCCTTCAGCCAGTTGATTATTGTTATTAATATTCCACTTCGCATCAACGGGGAACTTGCGGCCTGGGGGTCACATGCGACCCATTTGGGTTCTGAATGTGAGACAGTTTGTTGCCCGTTGCTCAGGCGCTGCGTTGCCATGTTCTGCTCTTCCCCATCCCTGTGGGGTTTTTTTTCGCTGAAGATGTGACTGAAGCAATTCACACAGAGAGCGAGGGCGAGTGAAGTACGTGCTGATTGCTCACAACACTGAGTGTGAGAGGCGTGCGCTGTCTCTGTGTCAACACTTCTTTCATATTTTACCATTTGAAGTTGATACTTCGATTAATATTGAATGATGAAGCATTTTCTGTCACTCGCCGTGAAATTTTCGGCGTGTACTAAATGTATTTAACCTTATTCATGAGGCCATGGTTAATGAACAAGCCTGGCTTCAATCTTGTGACCCACTGGATGAAGGAGAGCCACTCACACACCCACTCACTAGCCCAGCTCGTTCATCCAGAGATTTGATTTAAGGTACAGTGTAAAGGTCAGCACTCCTTCACTCCCAGAGTGTTAGTCTAGATAGTCAGAGGCACAGGCCTCTGAAATCAGCTTGGACCCAAAACCTTCTGACTCAGAGGTAAGAGTATTCTCATTGTGAGAATTGTCCAGCTGTTTAACAGTGTTCAGCGAGAGTGAGTGGGTCTTTGGAAATTCCAGCTGGCATGCCTGCAGCTTCTGTCCCACATGGCCATGTTTCCCATAGGATCCGTTGCCAAGTGTAACTCCTCACTGGGAAAACCCCTAAAATCAGTCCAAATAAAGCAACAGTGCATATCCTCCAAGTGAGTACAGGCAATGGGAGTGTACGCTGAACTGTTTCACAAGTGCCATTAGTTATTGGACAGAGAATATAACCCAATTATACAATGGAGGCCAGAGTGGGGAAAGGGAGCAGTTAACAACTATCTCTGAGAACATCAGGAGGTGACCGTAGTGGGGGATTGAAGTCATACATAAGCTCAGAGCAGCTAGGAAGAGCAAGTCCACTTCCAAGACTTTGGATTAGTAAATTTGCAGATGACACTAAAGTCGGTGGAGTGGTAGATAGTGAAGAGGAGTGTTATAGTTTGCAGAGGGACTTAGACAAGTTGCAGAGCTGGGCCGAGAGGTGACAAATGGAGTTTAATGTGGAAAAGTGTGAGGTAATGCACTATGGCAGAAATAATAAATGTGTAGAGTATAGGGCTAATGGTAGGATTCTTAGTAGTCTTGATGAACAGAGGGATCTTGGTGTGTATGTGCATAGATCCCTGAAAGTAGGCAGTCAAGTCGAGAAGGTTGTTAAGAAGGCATATGGAGTCTTAGCTTTTATTGGTAGGGGGATTGAATTTCGGAGCCGCAACGTCATGTTGCAACTGTATAAAACTCTAGTGCGGCCGCACTTGGAGTATTGTGTGCAGTTCTGGTCCCCACATTATAAGAAAGATGTGGAGGCATTGGAGAGGGTACAGAGGAGGTTTACCAGGATGTTGCCTGGTATGGAGGGCAGGTCTTATGAAGAGAGGCTGAGGGATTTGAGGTTGTTTTCGTTAGAAAGGAGGCGGCTAAGAGGGGACCTAATTGAAACATATAAGATGATTAGAGGTTAGATAGGGTGGACAGTGATAGCCTTTTTCCTAGGATGGAGAAAGCTAGCACGAGGGGACACAGCTTTAAATTAAGGGTGATAGTTATAGGACGGATATCAGAGGTAGGTTCTTTACCCAAAGGGTGGTTCGGGAGTGGAATGCCCTGCCTGCAGCAGTTGTAGATGCGCCAAGTTTGGTGGCGTTTAAGAGGTTAGTTGATAAGTATATGGAAGAGAAGGGAATGGTTTAGTTTGGAGGGGCATTGCTTTTTATATTGGTCGGCGCAACATCGAAGGCCGAAGGGCCTGTTCTGTGCTGTAATGTTCTATGTTCTATGTTCTAAGAAGGAACATCAACTTCACTTTGATAGATTACTATGATGGGAAGTTAGATGGTGGACTTGATCGGGGTCATGTTAATGCACCCAACCCATCCAATCTTAATAGTGTTGATGAACAGAGGGATCTTGGTGTATATGTGCATAGATCCCTGAAAGTAGGCAGTCAAGTCGATAAGGTTGTCAAGAAGGCATACGGAGTCTCAGCTTTTATTGGTAGGGGGATTGAATTTCGGAGCTGCAACATCATGTTGCAACTATACAAAACTCTAGTGTGGCCGCACTTGGAGTATTGTGTGCAGTTCTGGTCCCCGCATTATAAGAAAGATGTGAAGGCATTGGAGAGGGTACAGAGGAGGTTTACCAGGATGTTGTCTGGTATGGAAGGCAGGTCTTATGAAGAGAGGCTGAGGATTTGAGGTTGTTTTCGTTAGAAAGAAGGCGACTAAGAGGAGACCTTATTGAAACATATAAGATGATTAGAGGTTTAGATAGAGTGGACAGTGATAGCCTTTTTCTTAGGATGGAGAAAGCTAGCACGAGGGGACATAGCTTTAAATTAAGGGGTGATAGTTATAGGACGGATATCAGAGGTAGGTTCTTTACCCAGAGGGTGGTTAGGGAGTGGAATGCCCTGCCTGCGGCAGTTGTAGATGCGCCAAGTTTTGTGGCGTTTAAGAGGTTAGTTGATAAGTATATGGAAGAGAAGGGAATGGTTTAGTTTGGAGGGTCATTGCTTTTTTTCATAATTGGTCGGCGCAACATCGAAGGCCAAAGGGCCTGTTCTGCGCTGTAATGTTCTATGTTCTGTGTTCTATTGAACCAGCCACCTCCTGTGTCCATTCCCCTGGTTGGCCAATATCTCAGCCTGAAAGAGATTGTTCAGAACACTGGATTTATATTTGACTTTGAAAGCTTTGACCTCACGTTCTTCATCACAAACAGTGCTCAGCGTGACATTGCACATCATCACCTGACCTCAGTCCCTCGACTGAGCTCACAAGCTGGGCGAACCTTGGGTTGAAGTGAAGAGGTTCGAGTTATTGAATGAGCTGGAGGTTGAGAGGCAGATTATAGGGCTGCTTATCCTCAAAGTGGGGAAACACGTGACCCAGCTATTCCAGAATGCTGAGGGAAGTAGAGGCGAAGATAGCGGGAAGGTTTGCTTTATTCCTCAGATATGGCGGAGAAGCCAGAGATGTGAAAAAGCTATGAGGAAATTCCTATCAGCTGGTCAGTCCAACGGCAGTGTAGATAAAGTTTTTTTTAAAGAATGATCAGGAGAAGATCAATGGGCCTGTGGAAAGATGAGAATTAATTAATGAAATAAGTGGGGATTTGTAAAAGGGCCCTTAACTGTATCTGAGTCATTTCCCTCTTCCTTCACCCCTACCCTTCCCTTCCAGAACCAGGACAGGGGCTACTCTCCTCTCTGCACTTTTCACCCCATCGGTCTTCACATTTCGAGGATCATCCTCTGCCATTTCCACCAATTCCAGCACAATGTCACCACCAAACACACCTCACCCTCACTTTCAGTATTCCACAGGGACCGCTCCCTCCGTGACACGCTGATCCACTCCTCTCTCACCCTCAACTCCCCATCCCCTTCCCCGTTGCACTTTCCCTGACAATTGCAGAAGTGGCAAAGTTTGGCCCTCTACTCCCTCCCTCCTCAAGACCCCAACCTCTTTTCAGGTGAAGCAACATTTTACTTTCACCTCCTTTAGTTTGGTGTACTGCTCCCAGTGCGGTCTGCTCAGCATGGGGGAAGCTAAACACAGACTGGGTAACCACTTTGCAGAACATCTTTGCTTTGTCCACAAGTATGACCCTAACCTTCCTGTTGCTTGCCATTTTAACTCAGCATCTTGCTCTGAGTCTGCGGCCTGTTATAATCTTCCAGTGAAGTCCAATGCTAACTGAGCTTTGACTGCTTATCTTCTGATTAGGCAAATTTCACCCTCAGGACCTATCATTAAATTCAGCAATTTGAGACATGAACTCTGTCCTCCATTCTGAATATTCCCCCAAAGTGAAGGTCTGTATCCTTTAATTATGGTTTTCCTTTCAGCTTGCACTCAGTTTTATTCTGCTATTTTACTTTCGGACAATACTGACCTTTATTCTGCTATCCACACCTACTCTGGAGCTCTCCTTTGTGTCTTTAATCCTGTCATTCCCACTCCCTTTGCCTTTAATTCCAATTACATCTTTGTAATTTGATCTCCCCCCGCACTCTACCCTGTCCCTGAGCGTTTCCTTTGCTCTACCTGACCCTCCTCCCCTTTGTCAACAACACCAAACCCTCACATTTCCACCTCACTCCAGTCCCGAGAAGAGTCACATCGTACCAGAAACATTATTTCTCTTTCTCTCTCCACGGATGTTGCCAGACCTGCAGAGTTTTTTCAACACTTTCTGTTTTTATTTCAACCAGAAGAACGCTTTCTATGGCGCATCTGCAAATATTGGTGAAAGTCATTGTGGACATACCAAATTTCCTCAGTCTTCTGAGGAAGTAGAGGCATTGGTGGGGCTTTCTTAACTAGTCAGCTCAGGGGGTACCAGGACAGGCTGTTGGTGCACCAGTTCAGCAGATTCTTGATCTCATTCCTGTACTCTGTCTCATCATTGTTTGGGATCCGACCCACTACGGTGGTGTCATCAGCAAATTTGAAAATGGAGTTGGAGGGGAATTTGGCCGCACGATGATGGGTGTATAAGGAGTATAGCAGGGGGCTGAGAACAGAGTGTTGTGGGACACTGGTGTTAAGGATGATTGTGGAGGGGCTGGAGATTCAGTGCAATGATCTTTAAAAATTAACTGAGGGAGTGGTTAATAAAGCATATGGATCTTGGCTTTTATGAATACACAACAGGAGAAAAGTTGTGCTGAATCTTTGTGTAGGCTTCACCCAGACCCTGGGGCCCAGGGAAGATTTGATGGTTCAGGAGAGAGTGCACAGAGTTACCGGAATGATGCATCAACAGGAACAAAGAGATGGATTTTACATTCTCCTGCCAAGCTTCCTTTTGGGGGAAGTCAAAATATTTCGAGTGGCAAGGCCAGCCAAACAGGAAAGGAGGACAGCCTCTGAAATTAGTATGATACACAATCCTGCCCAAATCCAATATCATACACACTGTTACTTAAAACATACAACACGTAATTACCCAAACTCAACATACAACACATAATTACCCAAATCCAACATACAACACATAATTACCCAAATCCAACATACAACACGTAATTACCCAAACTCAACATACAACACATAATTACCCAAATTCAATATACAACATATAATTATCCAAACTCAACATACAACACATAATTATCTGAATCCAACATACAACATGTAATTATCCAAACCCAATATATAACTTGTAACTACCCAAATTCATATACAACATGCAATTACACAAACCTAACATATAACACATAACTACCCAAACTCAACATACAAGACACAACTACACAAACTCAATATCCAAAGCACATCTAACCAAACCCAACATACAACACACTGCTCTGTCAGTGTAAAATACAGTGCTAGTCACACTGAGAGTTAGGGTAATGTGGCAACTGATTTGCACATGCAATTTTGCAAAAACCTTAAATATAAGGAGATAATCTACATTAGGTAGAAGGATAAATAATGAGCAGGATATTGATGAATATCCTGTAGCTAGTCTGTGTCAGGGAATATTTCCCATTTTCTCGGTTATCTGAAGGACACACTTTCTAACAATCCTCACGAAAGCCTCTGTATTGTAAACTCAGGATGTAGTTTGAAGCTGCTCCATCAGTCCGAGGGGTCAGCCCATTGCTCAGATCTTTACAGAGACAACCTATTTCCCTGCTGTGTGACATTGGGATCACTCCCAGTGCCAGCAGCAGTAAATTCACTGAAGTTTCCACGACACAGGGAAATAGGAAGCTGAGCTCTGCGTGAACTTTGACAATGGTGTTAAGCTGATGATCCCGGGTACAGAACCGCAGTTCAAGTTCCACTGCGTTACACCCAATAATATCAAGCCTTTTACTGTCAGGTGAGAGTTGTGTGCTTGTCTGACTCAGTGTTCTGGAATGAAGATAGGAATGAGGTTAAACTCTCCCCCGATTATCAGATGAGAATAATGTAGTCGCATTCTTGCCGTTATGAGGAACCTGTATAGAATTCAGAAGTGGGTTTTCATTAGGTCAGACTGCAAATCCTCACAGACCGCGAGGGTTGGCTCACAATCTGCCCCCAGTGCCTCAACTACAGATCCAGGCAAATGTGGGTTTAGTGAGGGAATTCCTCAAAGGACAGGTGTGCCAAGAATTTCCCCGTGCCCACCGTCCCTGGGAAGGATACACAAAGCATTGCACAAAGCAAAGCACCCCCCAAGTACTGCACTGACATTGCAGCACCCCCCAAGTACTGCACTGACATTGCAGCGCTCCCCAAGTACTGCACTGACATTGCAGCACCCCCCAAGTACTGCACTGACATTGCAGCACCCCCCAAGTACTGCACTGACATTGCAGCGCCCCCCAAGTACTGCACTGACATTGCAGCACCCCCCAAGTACTGCACTGACATTGCAGCACCCCCCAAGACTGCACTGACATTGCAGCGCTCCCCAAATACTGCACTGACATTGCAGCGCTCCCCAAGTACTGCACTGACATTGCAGCGCTCCCCAAGTACTGCACTGACATTGCAGCACTCCCCAAATACTGCACTGACATTGCAACACTCCCCAAATACTGCACTGACATTGCAGCGCTCCCCAAGTACTGCACTGACATTGCAGCGCTCCCCAAGTACTGCACTGACATTGCAGCGCTCCCCAAGTACTGCACTGACATTGCAGCGCTCCCCAAGTACTGCACTGACATTGCAGCGCTCCCCAAGTACTGCACTGACATTGCAGCACCCCCCAAATACTGCACTGACATTGCAGCACTCCCCAAATACGCACGACATTGCAGGCTCCCCAAGTACTGCACTGACATTGCAGCGCTCCCCAAGTACTGCACTGACATTGCAGCGCTCCCCAAGTACTGCACTGACATTGCAGCACCCCCCAAGTACTGCACTGACATTGCAGCACCCCCCAAGTACTGCACTGACATTGCAGCACTCCCCAAGTACTGCACTGACATTGCAGCACCCCCCAAGTACTGCACTGACATTGCAGCACCCCCCAAATACTGCACTGACATTGCAGCGCCCCCAAGTACTGCACTGACATTGCAGCCCCCCCAAGATGCACTGACATTGCAACACTCCCCAAGTACTGCACTGACACTGTAGCATCCCCAAGTACTGCACTGACATTGCAGCACCCCCCAAGTACTGCACTGACATTGCGCACCCCCCAAGTACTGCACTGACATTGCAGCACTCCCAAGTACTGCACTGACATTGCAGCGCTCCCAAGTACTGCACTGACATTGCAGCGCTCCCCAGTACTGCACGACATTGCAGCACTCCCCAAGAACTGCACTGACATTGCAGCGCCCCCAAGTACTGACTGACATTGCAGCATCCCCAAGTACTGCACTGACATTGCAGCACCCCCCAAGTATGCACTGACATTGCAGCACTCCCCAAGTACTGCACTGACATTGCAGCACCCCCAAGTACTGCACTGACATTGCAGCACTCCCCAAGTACTGCACGACATTGCAGCGCTCCCCCAAGAACTGCACTGACATTGCAGCACCCCCCAAGTACTGCACTGACATTGCAGCGCTCCCCAAGTACTTCACTGACATTGCAGCACCCCCAAGTATTGCACTGACATTGCAGCACTCCCCAAATACTGCACTGACATTGCAGCACCCCCCAAGTATTGCACTGACATTGCAACACTCCCCAAGTACTGCACTGACATTGCAACATCCCCAAGTACTGCACTGACATTGCAGCGCTCCCCAAGTACTGCACTGACATTGCAGCGCTCCCCAAATACTGCACTGACATTGCAGCGCTCCCCAAGTACTGCACTGACATTGCAGCACTCCCCAAATACTGCACTGACATTGCAGCACTCCCAAGTACTGCACTGACATTGCAACACTCCCCAAGTACTGCACTGACATTGCAGCACTCCCCAAGTACTGCACTGACATTGCAGCGCTCCCCAAGTACTGCACTGACATTGCAGCGCTCCCCAAGTACTGCACTGACATTGCAGCGCTCCCCAAGTACTGCACTGACATTGCAGCACTCCCCAAATACTGCACTGACATTGCAGCACTCCCCAAGTACTGCACTGACATTGCAGCGCTCCCCAAATACTGCACTGACATTGCAGCGCTCCCCAGTACTGCACGACATGGCACTCCAAATACTGCCTGACATTGCAACACTCCCCAAATACTGCACTGACATTGCAGCGCTCCCCAAGTACTGCACTGACATTGCAGCGCTCCCCAAGTACTGCACTGACATTGCAGCGCTCCCCAAGAACTGCACTGACATTGCAGCGCTCCCCAAGTACTGCACTGACATTGCAGCACTCCCCAAGTACTGCACTGACATTGCAGCACTCCCCAAGTACTGCACTGACATTGCAGCGCTCCCCAAGTACTGCACTGACATTGCAGCGCTACCCAAAACCAAGTGTGAATCCAGATCATTGTTTTCAAGTCCAAAAGCAGAATTAGATCAACAGCCTTTTGACTCCAGGGTCCAGGCGTCTGTCCCTGGCTGATATAAGGAAGAAGAGGGAAAATTTCCATCGGGAGGCATGTCAGGAATGAGATACTGGATTATATTGCAGGACCTTAGGAGAATTCACCTCCAAATAATTCGGGAAATTGTATTTGGCAGAAAGTCAAACAGATCAGAAGTGTCAATGTGCAGATCTAAGATTGATGAGAAGTTTGGTTGCTTATGATAGTGACACTATTTTTGGGAAATGGAATAACTATTGTTGGAAGTTTATTTACTCATGTCACCAGGAGGCTTACATTAACACTGCAATGAAGTTAGTGTGAAAATCCCTCAGTTGCCACACCCTGGCGTCTGTTCGGGTACACTGAGGGAGAATTTACCCTGGCCAATGCACCCAATCAGCATGTCCTTCAGTCTGTGGGAGGAAACCGGAGCACCCGGAGGAAACCCACGCAGACACGGGGAGAACGTGCAGACTCCACACAGACAGTGACCCAAGCTGGGAATCAAAGAGGGGATCCCTGGCGCTGTGAGGCAGCCGGGATAACCACTGTACCACTCTGGGAGGACCTGGGACGATTGCTGGGAGGACTACTCCTAAACTATGATTGGCTCAACCAGCACCAATTGAATGTGGAGTAAACCCAAGGTTCCTATTGCTGCTCCTAACTGGTATGTTTGTCTGAACTGAGCTGGAAAGATGGTAAACAGGACTTTAAATAGAACTTCAACTAATAAAGCATTCAAGATAAATATAATAATTATTGAAAGATAGAAAAGAAGCCATAAGGAAAAAGGCCAATGTATTGAAGGGATATAGATAACAAGTTATAAGGAAGCAATAACAATAAAAGATTGTTAAAAATAAATCAGGAGTGATAAGAAATAAAATCACTTTAAATTTCCTGTACAGCAGTGCAGAAATATTAGCAAGCAATAGTGTTAGAAATGAAAAAGCGAGAGAAATTGGCAGTCAAGTCGATAAGGTTGTTAAGAAGGCATATGGAGTCTTAGCTTTTATTGGTAGGGGGATTGAATTTCGGAGCCGCAACGTCATGTTGCAACTGTACAAAACTCTAGTGCGGCCGCACTTGGAGTATTGTGTGCAGTTCTGGTCCCCACATTATAAGAAAGATGTGGAGGCATTGGAGAGGGTACAGAGGAGGTTTACCAGGATGTTGCCTGGTATGGAGGGCAGGTCTTATGAGGAGAGGCTGAGGGATTTGAGATTGTTTTCATTAGAAAGGAGGAGGCTAAGAGGGGACCTGATCGAAACATATAAGATGATTAGAGGTTTAGATAGGGTGGACAGTGATAGCCTTTTTCCTAGGATGGAAAAAGCTAGCACGAGGGGACACAGCTTTAAATTAAGGGGTGATAGTTATAGGACGGATATCAGAGGTAGGTTCTTTACCCAGAGGGTGGTTAGGGAGTGGAATGCCCTGCCTGCGGCAGTTGTAGATGCGCCAAGTTTGGTGGCGTTTAAGAGGTTAGTTGATAAGTTTATGGAAGAGAAGGAATGGTTTAGTTTGGAGGGTCATTGCTTTTTTCATAATTGGTCGGCGCAACATCGAAGGCCGAAGGGCCTGTTCTGCGCTGTTATGTTCTATGTTCTATGTTCTAAATAATCAGGGTTTACCTTTGATCAGAAACTTAGCCACGTAAATGACAACAAGACAGGTCAGAGGCTGGGAATTCTCACACCCCAAAGCCTGTCCATCATCGACAAGGCACAAGTCAGGATTATGATGGAATGCTCTCCCCTTGTCTGGATGGGTGCAGCTCCAACAACACTCAAGAAGCTCAATAACATCCTGGACAGAGAAGCTTGATTTTCACCCCATCCATAAACATTCACTCCCTCCACCACACAAACACACTGGTGGGCGTATCTACAAGGTGCCCTGCAGCAACTCACCAAGGTTCTTTTGACCTTCAGAGCCCCAACCTCTACTAAATTCGAAGGGCAGCAAACAAAAGGGGAACACCATTACTTGCAGTTCCCTCCAAGTGACTCACCATCCTGACTTGGAAATATTATAATGGAAGTTAATGTTAGCAAGTGTGAGGTTATCCACTTTGGTAGAAATAATAATAGGAGGGATTATTATTTAAAAGGCGAAAAGCTGCAGCATGCAATGGTGCAGAGGGACCTGGGGGTCTTTGTGCATGAATCGCCAAAACCCAGTCTGCAGGTGCAGCAGGTGATCAAGAAGGCAAATGGAACGTTGGCCTTTACAGCGAGGGGGATAGAATATAAAAGCAGGGAGGTCTTGCTGCAACTGTACAGGGCACTAGTGAGGCCACAACTGGAGTACTGTGTGCAGTTTTGGTCATCACATTTGCGGAAGGATATATTGGCCTTGGAGGAAGTACACAGAAGGTTCACTAGGCTGATACCGGACATGAGGGGAGATTGAATACACTAGTTTTATACTCATTGGAGTTTAGAAGGCTGAGGGAGAATCTTATAGATACTTACAAGATAATGAAGGGGATGAATAGAGTAGAGGTAGAGAGATTCTTCCCGCTTAGAAAGGATAGCAGGATTAGAGGGCACAGCCTCAAAATATGGGGGGGACAGTTTAGATCAGAGTTGAAGAGGAACTTCTTCACTCAAAGGATGATGAGTCTCTGGAATTCTCTGCCCATTGAAGTGGTGGAGGCTCCTCACTGAATATATTTAAGTCACGGTTAGATAGGTTTCTGATAGACAAGGGAATTAAGGGTTATGGTGAGAAAGCGGGAAAGTGGAACTGATCCACTTCAGATCAGCCTTGATCTTATTGAATGGCGGGGCAGGCTCGAGGGGCTGGATGGCCGACTCCTGCTCCTATTTCTTATGTTCTTACATCTCTGCTCCTTCACTCTCACTGGGTCAAAATCCTGGAACTCCCTCCCTCACAGCACAGCCAGCAGTGCCTACATCAACATGAAAAAAAGATAGTCATAGTCACCCAGAAACAATCCTTCTGTTCTTGCATAAAGTGTAAGCAATAGAACCGTGTGTCAGAAGCACACATTGATCATGGAGGGTGTGATTTGGGGTTGCTGCAGCACTGGCCATGGCTGGGAGATAGATATTTGAAGCTTTGGAAAGGTCAAGTAGATTGAGAAAGGATCAGCAGCAATATTGATAAAAGACACAATGATTCCATTGTTAAAGAGATTTGCATGAGAGATATCAAACAGTGAGCACTATGGAACAAAAGCAAAATACTGCAGATGGAAATCTAAATTAAAACCCAAAATACTTCAAATATTCGACAGGTCCAACAACGTTTGTGTGAGAAACAGCATTAATAATTCACATTAATGACTTCTCATCAGAACTGGAATGGAATACTTTCTGGAATTTGGAATATTTTGTTCATGAGGAGAGATTAGGACTCAGTAAAGTTTGACAACACCGATTTTAAATCCAACTGATTTATTTGATAGTAAATCCACGAGCTTTCGGCCTTTGTGGCCTTCGTCAGGTGAATGAGGTGTTCTGGTCTCCAAAAGCACACATATCAGCACAGACAGTTTACAGATTGCTGATTAGAATGTGAATCCTTACACCTAACCTGCCATTCAAGTCTTAAAGTGGCTAACAGCAGAGGTTAGAGAAATGTGTATTGTCTCCAGACAGCACAGTAAGTGAGGTTTTTTTGCTAACTCAGGCAAGTCATAGGGGTTACAGATAGTGTGACATGAAGCCAAGATCCCTGTTAAGGCTGTCCTCATGTGTGCGGAACTTGGCTATCAGTCTCTGCTCAGCAACTCTGCGCTGTCGTGTGTCGTGAAGGACCCCTTGAAGAACATTTACCCGAAGGTCGGAGGCCGAATGCCCATGACTGCTGAAGTGTTCGCCCACAGGAAGGGAACTGTTTTGCCTGGTGATTGTTGAGCGATGTTCATTCATCCGCTGCGACACATGATATGTTGGCGATGATGACGATGACAATGATAATGATGACGATGAACATCTCGCTAGGGCCATCCCCACCCCCCCACTTCTTGCTTTCAGACAACCGCACAACCTCAAACAGATCATTGTTCGCAGCAAACTACCCAACCTTCAGGAGAACATTGACCACAATACCACATTACCCTGCCACAGCAACCTCTGCAAGACATGCCGGATCATAGACATGGACGACATCGTCAAACGTGAGAATACCATTCACCAAGTACATGGTACATACTCTTGCAACTCGGCCAACATTGTCTACCTAATACGTTGCAAGAAAGGATGTCCCGAAGCATGGTACATTGGGGAGACTATGCAGACACTATGACAGCGGATGAATGAGCATCGCTCAGCAATCACCAGGCAAAACAGTTCCCTTCCTGTGGGCGAACACTTCAGCAGTCATGGGCATTCGGCCTCCGATCTTCGGGTAAATGTTCTTCAAGGGGGCCTTCATGACACACGACAGCGCAGAGCCGCTGAGCAGAGACTGATAGCCAAGTTCCACACACATGAGGACGGTCTTAACAGGGATCTCGGCTTCATGTCACACTGTCTGTAACCCCCATGACTTGCCTGGGTTAGCAAAAAACCTCACTTACTGTGCTGTCTGGAGACAATACACATCTCTCTAACCTCTGCTGTTAGCCACTTTAAGACTTGAATAGCAGGTTAGGTGTAAGGATTCGCATTCTAATCAGCAATCTGTAAAGGGTCTGTGCTGATGTGTGTGCTTTTGGAGACCAGAACACCTCATTTGCCTGACGAAGGCCACAAAGGCCAAAAGCTCATGGATTTACTATCAAATAAATCAGTTGGATTTAAAATTGGTCAAACTTTACTGAATTTACCCCAGTCCAACGCCGGCATCTCTACATCGAGAGATTAGGAAGCAGAGAGGTCTGGATATTGACAAATCCCAGACAGAGTGGAGAGGGAAAAGAAAGCAAATGGAAAGTTAGCCTGTGTTGCTGAGGGAATACAAAGGGGAGAGAGTGATGATGCGGTTATACAAGTCTTAGACAATATTAATGACTGAGTTCAGTTTTAAACACCACACCTCAGGAAGGAGCTTCTGGGGAAGGTCAGATAGTGAGTGTAGAAATTGGTTATAGAAGATTGTGGTGATCTAATTGGGGTAATCTGGAGCTACAGTTGCATGATGGTTCTTCAGAAAGTCACGTGGAAATTTCAGTTCAAATCTCACCATGGCAGCAATTTAGCATGGCCAATCCATCAAAGACAGACTTGCGGGAAGAAACTGGAGGAAACCCACGCAGACATGGGGAAGATGTGCAAACTCCACACAGTCACCCAAGGGCAGAAGTGAACCAATGTCCCTGGCGCTGTGAGGCAGTAGTGTTAACCACTGTACTTTCGAAGGGCAGCAGGGTGGCATCAAAAAAAGTTCAGGTCATTGTAGTGAGGTAGGGCCTGAAGTTTAGACAGTGAACTGATAAAGATTAATTAACCGACCAAGATTACAGAGCAAGGAAAACAGTCTTGAACACGTGGATCCAAAACTTTAGCTCTTGGGGCAAGCCCAGGCAAGTCTGAGTGAGTCCCCAACTCAGCTCCAGTTGGTTCGATGACCTTTTCAGGGAACTGCCTCTTAAAGGGCTACCACATCACATTGCTGTCCCTTTAAATTTCAAATTAAATAACCATTGATTAAAAAAAAACCCAAAAGTGGCAAGGCAACAAGTACAGTCCATTACAAATCCAATCCGCCTGGTGATTGCTGAACTCATTGGGAGTGACAAAACTCCTGGGGAGATTCTTTCTCACAGGAACAATCCTGCCCCGCTCCCTGTTGGATGGAAGTCCTGTCAGGGATAAACTGCTTCTCTTGTTGATGCTGTCGAGGGTTTCCTTTGCTGGGGGACTTGCTTCACCTATCAGTTCAGGTTGGTCTGATATGCTGGAGCCAGTCTCTCCCCACGAGGCCGGGTCCTTACCCCCCATACAGGCTGAATGCTGCCTGTGAGAAATCTCACAACATCAGCTCAAAACGCGACAGGTTGATTTAATAGAACATAGAACATAGAACATTACAGCACAGAACAGGCCCTTCGGCCTTCGATGTTGCGCCGACCAATATAAAAAGCAATGCCCCTCCAAACTAAACCATTCCCTTCTCTTCCATATACTTATCAACTAACCTCTTAAACGCCACCAAACTTGGCGCATCTACAACTGCTGCAGGCAGGGCATTCCACTCCCGAACCACCCTTTGGGTAAAGAACCTACCTCTGATATCCGTCCTATAACTATCACCCCTTAATTTAAAGCTGTGTCCCCTCGTGCTAGCTTTTTCCATCCTAGGAAAAAGGCTATCACTGTCCACCCTATCTAAACCTCTAATCATCTTATATGTTTCGATCAGGTCCCCTCTTAGCCTCCTCCTTTCTAACGAAAACAACCTCAAATCCCTCAGCCTCTCCTCATAAGACCTGCCCTCCATACCAGGCAACATCCTGGTAAACCTCCTCTGTACCCTCTCCAATGCCTCCACATCTTTCTTATAATGTGGGGACCAGAACTGCACACAATACTCCAAGTGCGGCCGCACTAGAGTTTTGTACAGTTGCAACATGACGTTGCGGCTCCGAAATTCAATCCCTACCAATAAAAGCCAAGACTCCATATGCCTTCTAACAACCTTCTCGACCTGACTGCCTACTTTCAGGGATCTATGCACATACACACCAAGATCCCTCTGTTCATCTAGACTACTAAGAATCCTACCATTTGCCCTATACTCTACACATTTATTATTTCTGCCATAGTGCATTACCTCACACTTTTCCACATTAAACTCCATTTGCCACCTCTCGGCCCAGCTCTGCAACTTGTCCAAGTCCCTCTGCAAACTATAACACCCCTCTTCACTATCTACCACTCCACCGACTTTAGTGTCATCTGCAAATTTACTAATCCATCCTTCAATACCCTCATCCAGATCATTTATAAAAATTACAAACAGCAGGGGCCCCAAAACAGACCCCTGAGGTACGCCACTTGTCACCGAACTCCACGATGAATATCTCCCATCAACCACCACCCTCTGTCTTCTACCTGCTAGCCAATTCCTAACCCAATTAGCTAAATCACCCTCTATCCCATACATCTGCATTTTCTGCAGAAGTCTTCCATGGGCCACCTTATCAAACGCCTTACTAAAGTCCATATATACCACATCAACCGCCTTACCCCCATCCACCTCCTTAGTCACTTTTTCAAAAAACTCAATGAGGTTAGTAAGGCACGACCTACCCTTCACAAAACCAGCACGAGCTTTCGGAGTGCTGCTTCTCACCTGCTGAAGGAGTAACGTTCTGAAAACTACCAAATAAACCTGTTGGACTTTCAGCTGGTGTTGTGAGACTCCTTACTGTGCCCACCCCAGTCCATCATCAGCATCTCCACACCATTACTACCTGTAAGTCACTGAAATCACCATGGTGTCCATCATTGACAAAGAATAAAGAACAACACAGCATGGGAAACAGGCCCTTCGGCCCAACGAGCCCATGCCATCATTTTAACATCGTGAGTGCCCTCATCTACCTAAGACCTTTATCTGCACCTATTGGGGAAGATTGAGGGAGAACTAATTTAGGGACAATTTGTTTCATCAATCAGCCTAAGAGTATGTTTTTGGGGTGTGGGAGGAAACCGGAGCGCCCGGAGAAAATCCACGTAATCTTGGGGAGAATGTGCAAACTCCCACAGACACAGGCCCAAATCTGCACAGCAAACAGTGATAGTTACTGAGCTGTCGTGTTGCCTGTCAGTTGGTCCAGTTTAAGTGTACACTAATGATGTGAAGCACTAGGCAACTCTCGAAGCAACATCCAAGAGCAGCCCTCGCAAGACCCATCACGTGTATGCCCCTTGTTGGACAACAAGGTGGACAATTATTAATTTATAATACTTCCCTGTGTAAATGACCAGCCTTTGTGCTTTCTAAGTCCAGGAGCAGCTAGAGCTGATCATCGATAACAGAGACTCCAGCACCCATATCCATTTCCATTTTAGCAGGTGGGCATTTACTTCACTATTATGAGGGAAATCTTTGTCACGGAGATGTGATTGAATTGGATTGTTCCTGTTCCCGGTTGTGGGTTTACCTGCACGGTACAATCTGGTGACATTGTCCTTTTCTTGAACCTGTTTTGACTGTCCCTATATCTTGGGTTGTGATCTTCTGCAGCATTTGCAATAGTCCACCGTCTGGCATTTCCAACCTTCTGGAATATATTCCCGAGTGCCTGGTGAGGTGACTCAGGCTGCACCGCTATAAGGGACTCTATGATATTTTACCAATACTGATGCTCTCAGTTGAGGGATGGACGTTGCGTGAGGTCTCTCCGCCAATCGGAGGACACTGTCTGACGTCCCCTATAGTTGCTGAGCCCCTTTCTCGCTATTCCCCAGTGATAGAACTAGCTCAATGACCCTCTTCACATCAAAATTGGGTTCTGCTGATAATTTTTTAAGACTGTCAAGTTGTTCATTTGTTATTAAAAGAGCCCATGACACAAAGTGCTGCTTTGCTTCTGAACATTATGGAATTTCCAGCTCATATAAGCCAAGGCTGAGAGTTTCCTCATCCCGTTGTGGTCTGTTCTACAAGGGGAGCTTCACTGCAACTTCTGTTTCACTTCAATCCCAAGTGAACAGGGGGATTGAGTTTAAGAGCCATGGGGTTATGCTCTAGCTATACCGGACGTTGGTGAGACCACATTTGGAATATTGTGTTCAGTTCTGGTCACCTCACTATAAGAAGGATGTGGAAGCATTGGAGAGAGTGCAGAGGAGATTTACCAGGATGCTGCCTGGTTTGGGGGGTAGGTCTTATGAGGAATAGAAATGCTAGAAGCCAGATCAATACAACATTCTTTGACCAAATGTTTGGTCACCTAATATCTGCCCGTGGCTTGCAGTGTGGTCATCCAGCTAATCACTGCTTCAACAAGTACTAACTAAGTGCAAGTTATTATTGTATAATGCCTTTGACATTGTGAAACATCCCATGAAACTTTGAACATAAAACGTAGAACAGTACAGCACAGTACAGGCCCTTTGGCCCTCAATGTTGTGCCGAGCTATGTTCAATCCCAAGTTCAAGCTATCCCACTCCCTATCATTCTGGTGAGCTCCATGTGCATATCCAATAACCGCTTGAGAGTTGCTAAAGTGTCCGACTCCACTATCACAGCAGGCAGTGCATTCCACACCCCAACCACTCTCTGAGTGAAGAATCTACCTCGGACATCCCTCCTATATCTCCAACCATGAACCTTATAGTTATGCCCCCTAGTAACAGCTACATCCACCCGAGGAAATAGTCTCTGCACGTCCACTCTATCAATCCCTCTCATCAGCTTATAAACCTCTATTAAGTCGCCTCTCATCCTCCTCTGCTCTAAAGAGAAAAGCCCCAGCTCCCTCAACCTTTTCTCATAAGGTCGACCCTCCAAACCAGGCAGCATTCTAGTAAATCTCCTCTGCACTCTCTCCAATGCTTCCGCATCCTTATTATAGTGAGGTGACCAGAATGGAACACAATATTCCAAATGTGGTCTCACAATGTCCAGTATAGCTACAGCATAACCCCACGGCTCTTAAACTCAAACCCACTGTTAATAAACGCTAACACACTATAAGTCTTCTTCATGGCTCTATCTACTTGAGTGGCAACCTTCAGAGATCTGAGGATATGAACCCCAAAATCTTTCTGTTCCTCCACATTCCTCAGAACCCTGCTGTTGACCCTGTAATCTGCATTCAAGTTTGTCCTACCAAAATGAATCACCTCGCACTAATCTCAGTTAAATTCCATCTGCCACTTTTCGGCCCAGCTCTGCATCCTATCAATGTCTCTTTGCAGCCTGCAAGAGCCCTCCACCTCATCCACTACTCCACCAATCTTGGTGAGATCAGCAAATTTACTAACCCATCCTTCAGCCCCCTTTCCCAAGTCATTGATAAAAATCACAAAAAGCAGAGCACCCAGCACTGATCCCTGTGATACACCGCTGGGAACTGGCCTCCAGTCTGAAAATTTTCCCTCCATCACCATCCTCTGGCTTCTATGAGACAGCCAGTTACTTATCCAATTGGCCAAATTTCCTTCTATCCCACACATCCTTACCTTCTTCATGAGCCTACCCTGGGGAACCTTATCAAACACCTTACTAAAATCCATATATATGACATCAACTGCTCTACCTTCATCTACGTACTTAGTTACCTCCTCAAAGAATTCAATCAAATTTGTGAGACAGGACTCACCCCTCACGAAACCGTGCTGACTATCTGGGATTAAACTGCATCTTTCCAAATGGTCATAAATCCTATCTCTCAGGACCCTTTCCATTAACTTACCAACCACCAAAGTAAGACTAACTGGCCTATAATTACCAGGGTCATTCCTATTTCCTTTCTTGAAGAGAGGAACAACATTCGCCCCTCTCCAGTCCTCTGGCACAATCCCCATGGACAGTGAGAAACCAAAGATCAAAGCTAAAGGCTCCGCAATCTCATCCCTTGCCTCCCAAAGTATCCTAGAATGTATCCCATCAGGCCCAGGGGACTTATCCATGCTCAGGTTTTTCAAAATTGCTAATACATTTTCCCTCAGAACATCTACCTCCTCCATCCTATCAGCTTGAATCACACACTCATCCTCAAAAACATGGCCCCTCTCCTTAGTGAACACTGAAGAAAAGTATTCGTTCAATGCCTCACCTATCTCTTCTGACTACATGCACAAGTTCCCACTACTATCCTTGACTGGCCCTGACCTCACCCTGGACATTCTTTTATTTCCCTCATAAAAGTAAAAAGCCTTGGGGTTTTTCTTTTATCCGACTCGCCAAGGACTTCTCATGCCCCCTCTAGCTCTCCTAAGCCCTTTGACACAGAACATAGAAAAACTACAGCACAAACAGGCCCTTCGACCCACAAGTTGCGCTGATCATATCCCTACCTACTAGGCTTACCTTAACCCTCAATCCTATTAAGTCCCATGTACTCATCCAGAAAGACCCTATCAAATTTGCCTCCACCACCACCATTGGCAGCCGATTCCACTCACCCACCAACCTGAGTGAAAAGCTTTCCCCTGACATCTCCTCTGTACCTACTCCCCAGCACCTTAAACCTGTGTCCTTTTGTGGCAGCCATTTCAGCGCTGGGAAAAAGCCTCTGAGAATCCACCCGATCAATACTTCTCAACATCTTATAAACCTCTTTCAGGTCACCTCTCATCCTTCGTCTCTCCAAGAAGAAAAAAACCAAGCTCTCTCAACCTATCTTCATAAGGTATGCCCCCCAATCCAGGCAACATCCTTGTAAATCTCCTCTGCACCCTCTCAATAGCTTCCACATCCTTCCTGTAGTGAGGCGACCAGAACTACACACAATACTCCAAGTGGGGTCTGACAAGGGTCTTATAAAGTTGCAGCATTACCTCCCGACTCCTAAATTCAATTCTTCGATTGATGAAGCCTTCTTAACCACATCCTCTATTTGCGAAGCCAATTTCTTTAACTCATTCCTGCTACCTTGTAACCCTCAATCGACCCAACTGAACCTTGTTTTCTCATCCTTACATACGCTTCCTTTTTCCTCTTATCAAGACATTCAACCTCCTTTTTGAACCATGGTTCCCTCACTTGGCCATTTCCTCCCTGCCTGACAGGGACATACCTATCAAGAACACACAGTTCCTTGAAAAAGCTCCATTTTTCATTTGTGCCCATACTTGACAGTTTCTGTTCCCATTTATGCTCCCGAATTCTTACTTAATCGCATCACAATTATCCCTGTCCCAATTATAAACCTTGCCCTGTCGTGTGACTCTATCCCTCTCCATTGTAATAATGAAGGATATCGAATTGTGCTCACTATCTCCAAAGTGCTCTCCCACAAACAAATCTAACACTTGGCCCGGTTCATTACCCAGCACCAAGTCCAATGTGGTCCCATCTCTTGTTGGCTTATCCGTATATTGTGACAGGAAACCCTCCTGCACACACTGTACAAAAAGTGTCCCATCCAAACTATTTGACCTATAAAGGTCCCAATCAATATTTGGAAAGTTAAAGTCACCCATGATAACTATCCTGTGACCTCCACATCTATCCATAATCTGCTTTGCCATTTCCTCCTCCACATTTCTATTACTATTTGGGGGCCTATAGAAAACTCCTAACAATGTGACCGATCCTTTCATATTTCTAACTTCAGCCCACCTGAGGGCAATCTGCCCTCAGGAGGCAGATTGCCCTCGAAATGCCTTTCAGCAGCCGTTAAACTATCCTTGATTAACAACGCTACTCCTCCAACTCTTTTACCACCTTCCCTATTCTTACTGAAACATCTATACCCCAGAACTGCCAACAACCATTCCTGTCCCTGTTCTAACCATGTCTCTGTAATGGCCACAACATCAGAGTCCCAAGTACCAATCCACGCTTCAAGTTCACCTACCTTATTCCGGATGCTCCTTTGTATTGAAGTAGATACACATCAATCCACCATCCTGTCTGCCTGTACACTCCTGTGACCTTGATAGAACATAAAACATAGAACATTACAGCGCAGAACAGGCCCTTCGGCCTTCGATGTTGCGCCGACCAATTACGAACAAGCAGTGACCCTCTAACCTAAACCATTTCCCTTTCATCCATAAACTTATCTACTAACCTCTTAAACACCACCAAACTTGGCGCATCTACAACTGACACAGGCAAGGCATTCCATACCCTTACCACCCTCTGGGTAAAGAACCTACCTCTGACATCTGTCCTAAAACCACCACCCCTTAATTTAAAGCTATGTCCCCTCGTGCTAGCTTTCTCCATCCTAGGAAAAAGGCTATCACTGTCCACCCTATCTAAACCTCTAATCATCTTATATGTTTCGATAAGGTCCCCTCTTAGCCGCCTCCTTTCTAACGAAAACAACCTCAAATCCCTCAGCCTCTCTTCATAAGACCTGCCCTCCATACCAGGCAACATCCTGGTAAACCTCCTCTGTACCCTCTCCAATGCCTCCACATCTTTCTTATAATGTGGGGACCAGAACTGCACACAATACTCCAAGTGCGGCCGCACTAGAGTTTTGTACAGTTGCAACATGACGTTGCGGCTCCGAAATTCAATCCCCCTACCAATAAAAGCTAAGACTCCGTATGCCTTCTTAACAACCTTATCGACTTGATTGCCAACTTTCAGGGATCTATGCACATATACACCAAGATCCCTCTGTTCATCAACACTATTAAGAGTCCTACCATTAGCCCTATACTCTACACATTTGTTATTCCTGCCAAAGTGAATTACCTCACACTTTTCCACATTAAACTCCATTTGCCACCTCTCGGCCCAGCTCTGCAACTTGTCCAACTCTCTCTGCAAACTATAACACCCCTCTTCACTATCTACCACTCCTCCGACTTTGGTGTCATCCGCAAATTTACTAATCCATCCTTCAATACCCTCATCCAGATACCTTCCTCAGTGCCTCACAATCCTTAACACTGGCTTTTGGACTACATCTCATTTTCCCATCCCCCTGATAAATTAGTTTAAATCCCGCTGAAGAGCTGTAGCAAATTTCCTTTGCAGGATATTGCTGCCCCTCTGGTTCAGGAGCAAACCGTCCTGTTTGTACAGGTCCCACCTTCCCCACAATGTGCACCAATTATCCAAATAAATGTAACCCTCTCTCCTACACCATCCCTGCAGCCACATGTTAATCTGCACTCTCTCCCTGTTCCTCAACACGTGGCACCAGCAACAAACAGGAGATGACAACACGCTTTGTCCTGGCTCTCAGCTTCCATCCTAGCTCCCTAAATTCCTGTTTTAAATCTCCATCCCTTCTCCTACCTACATCATTGGTACTGATGTGCACCACAACTTGCGACTGACCCCCTCCCCCTTGAGGATCTTGAAAACACGATCCGAGACATCACAGATCTTTGCACCTGCGAGGCAACATACCATCCGAGAAACTGTTTTGCTGCTGCTAAACCTCTTCTCTGTCCCTCTAATCATCGCATCCCAATTAGTATTGCTCTCCTGCTCTCCTCCCTTCCCTTCTGAGGCACAGGGATGGACTCAGTCTATCTTGAGAAACAAAGAACAAAGAACAAAGCACGGGAAACAGGCCCTTCGGCCCAACGAGCCCGAGCTGCCACCCCGATGTTCCCACCTCTACCCATGATCCCTGTCCGTGTTTATAGATCTATGGATTAAAAACCAAACTTGAGACAATTTAGGGAGAATTTGTTTTGCCAGTTAGCCTAAGAGCACATCTTTGGGATGTGGGAGGAAACCGGAGCACCCAGAGAAAACCCACGCAAGCACAGGGAGAATGCGCAAACTCCCACAGACACAGGTCCAAATCCATGTATCTGCACAGCACAGCGATAGTCACTGAGCTGTCGTGTTGCCCATCAAATGGTCCAGGTCAAGCGTACACTAACGACGTGAAGCACTAGGATACTCTCGAAAAAAATCCAAGAGCAGCCCTCTCACGACCCATCGCGTGTATGCCCCTCGTTAGACAACAAGGTGGACCAAAGCACCTGTAGGATAAAAACAAGTACATCAATATCATCATCTATTTACACACTTCCCAGGGACTCCCAAGGCTCATGATCCCTATTTTAAATCAGTTTTCTATACCTCTCTATTCCCATTCTGTTCATGTGCCCATCTAAATATTTCTTAAATAACTCCAGAGTACCTGCCTCCACCACTTGGCAGCACATTCCATACCCCCAGTTTGAGAAAGGGAATCGGGGATAAAACAGCACTCAGCAACTCAGGTTCTTGGATAGGTTTTGTCAAGGAGTCAGGGTCTTATTTAGAGTTTCTCTTCACTGAACTGATTGGTGAAAGTGAAACTGAACTTTGGATGCCTTTGCCAGTAAGAGCAACCACTCCCAGGTTAGAAACAATGTAGGTGAGATACACGATAAAACTCAAAAATAGAAATCAGAAGTTTCAAAATTTCACAACTGGTTCTACAGCATTTCAAAAGAGAAACAGATGTGTTAACGCTCGGGTCAAATGTGCAGCCAGAGCAGGGAAAATGTTCAACAGCACTGACTGATCAGATAAAAGTCACACACAACAGGTAACAGTGTCAGAAACAGAATAAACTCCACATAGACAGAGGGGGGGACTCAGGATGGGGGGGGGACCCCAAGAACAGAATAAGCATGGGGAGGTGAATACGACAGAAATAAGCAGCAGGACTGCCATAAAATGGAAATATAAAACTACAAAATAAATACTGGAGACAAACACAGAACATAGAACATTACAGCGCAGTACAGGCCCTTCGGCCGTCAATGTTGCACCGACCAGTGGACCCAATCTAATGAACCTCTAACCTAAACTATTCCAATGTTATCCATATGTTTATGCAATGACCATTTAAATACCCTTAAAGTTGGCGAGTCCACAACTGCTGCAGGCAGAGCATTCCACGCCCTTACTACCCTCTGAGTAAAGAACCCACCTCTGACATCTGTCTTGTAATTATCACCTTCAATTTAAAGCTATGTGCCCTTGTGTTATCCATCTCCATCCGAGGAAAAAGGCTCTCACTGTCCACCCTATCTAACCCTCTGATCATCTTGTATGCCTCAATTAAGTCACCTCTTAACCTTCTGTCTAATGAAAATAACCTGAAGACCTGCCCTCCATACCAGGCAACATCCTGGTAAACCTCCTCTGTACCCTTTCCAATGCCTCCACATCTTTCTTATAATGTGGGGACCAGAACTGTACACAATACTCCAAGTGCGGCCGCACTAGAGTTTTGTACAGTTGCAACATGATAACAGTTTCACTGTGCTGCCACTTTCTTACCTCCTACTGAAGAATTTGTCTTCATAGAAACATAGAAGATAGGAGCAGGAAGAGGTCATTCATTATGATCATACAATAGAAAATTACAGCTCAGAAACAGGCCTTTTGGTCCTTCTTGTCTGTGCCGAACCATTTTTTGCCTAATTCCACTGACCTGCACTTGAACCATATCCCTCCACACCCCTCACATTCATGAATCCAAGTTTTTCTTAAATGTTAAAAGTGACCCCACATTTATCCGGCAGCTCATTCCACACTCCCACCACTCTCTGTGTGAAGAAACATCCCCTAATGTTCCCTTTAAACTTTTCTCCTTTCACCCTTAACCCATGCCCTCTGGTTTTTTTTCTCCCCTAGCCTCAGTGGAAAAAGCCTGCTTGCATTCATTCTTTCTCTACCCATCAAAATCTTACACACCTCTTTCAAATCTCCCCTCATTCATGGCTAACCCTCCAACTCAATAGCCTAATCCTGCTTCAATGTGAGGTCCTCGTTTTTCTGACCCTTTGGAGGATTTCCAATCCCACGAAGAGCAGAGGAGCCCCCTGGCTTGTCGATACTGATTGATGCAGTGCAGTGTTTTTAATGTGTCTGCTCCAACTTGACTCTGGACCATGTTAAATAGGTTTCAGCAGAAGCGTTGAGAAGATTCCAAGCCTCGAGAGATGTCTTTCTCATTAAGAATAAAACCACAGCAGTGACAGGTGGCTAACCCTCCAGGGTGGTGTCAGAGGTGCAAGATGAGAGGAATAGATAGGGTAGATTCTCGGAGGCTATTTCCCAGGGCTGAAATGGTCGCTATGAGAGGACACAGGTTTAAGGTGCTGGGGGGCAAGTACAGAGGAGATGTTAGGGGTAAGTTTTTCACTCAGAGGGTGGTGAGTGAATGGAATCGGTTGATGCCGGTGGTGGTAGAGGCGAACTCACTGGGGTCTTTTAAGAGACTTCTGGATGAGTACATGGGATTTAATGGGATTGGGAGTTACACATAGTTCTATGGCCTGGTAGGTATGGGGATGAATGGCTCAACTTGTGGGCCTGTTTGCGCTGTAGTGTTCTATAAATGAACCTTCAGAAGCTGTTGTAAGATTCTCCTCCATCAAGAAGACAGGGAGAAAGAGAATACAAGATGATGGGGGTTGGGAATGGATTTAGAACTTCTAAACAGTGAATGAGTTAGTGTGATGGCCATTCTGTGGAGGTTAAATCCAGCCTTAGTGAAGCTTTCAGTGAGTGTTTCCCGCAGATGGATTACCTGGATGAATTTTTCAACTGAGTTATAAATGGTTTAATCCGGTTGGGGAAGGGTGGTTTGTGTAGACAACCTTTCACCTTCTGGAGAATGAAATCCAGTCAGTCTATAAACTGAGATGTATAAATGATAGAGTGTGTATTTGTTTGACCCTGCTGTGTTTACACAGGAGAATTAGCTTTTTATTACTGTAACTAATCCCTTCACCATGGGATAAGTGACATTGATCTCTTTTTGTGGTTGATTCCTGCTCAGTGAGCTAGCTGCAATGTGGCTGCATTAAGCTGTGTTAAGCCGTGTCTCTATTGGATTCACTACTTCCTCTGCTAATGATTCACCTCACCACCATCCCTATCATTGTCAGTTAGCTCCAGTTTGACGGGGATACTTAATTTTCCTCAAATCACACAAACTGCTTAAAAAATGATATCCCTCTTATCACCCAAAAGAAGTTTATTTTGTGTCTTTTGCAAACTCAGAACATTCCAAAGTGTTTTACAGCCAAATTATTGCTTATTTGAATTGAAACCGGTGCAGGAGAAGGGGCAGCTGAGGTGAACACAGGAAATTTCCAAGAACAGCACAGGGACTTTGAGCAGATGGCCTGTTTTTAACAGCCTTGCACGAGAGATAGACATCAACCGGGAACCAAAGGAAATGCCACTGTTCTTCAAGATCTTTAACACCCAGCGGAGAGGGTGGGGAGAGTTTTGTTCTTGACTCAAAAACGGCATCGCCAACAATGTAGCACTCTCTCAGTGTAACACTACTCACCCTCAATCTGGACAATGGGCTAATTCGGAGTGGGGCTTCAACACCCCCACCATTCTGACTCAGAGGGGTGAGATTTTACAACTTCGCTCATCCCAAAACCGTAAAATTCCACCCATGGTCAAATTTCCCTCACGTTGTCCTCCCCTCGATACCCATGGTGGGCAGGGGAGTAAAATTCCAACTTTGTTACAAAAGACAATTTGAACTTTTTCCAAAAGCACAATGAATTGTTCCAACAATAGTCTTTTGCGTTCCCTTTTAAAGAGACCAGTTTCTACATCCTTCCAAAACTGGACAGTTTATTTCCTGGAAAAAGTTTGGCACCAATTGGGGAAATGACCAGAACTTCCTGATGAGTTCTGAGACAATTTGTAATTCAAACAACACTGAGAACCATAGGGAAAAATATATCGGAAAGGATGATTCCATGATCCGGAATGGAATGTAAAGATACGTTCTCTGAATTGGCAGTCGCCGTTAGACAGCAATAATTGATGTTACATTAATTCTGACTTTGCAATTGATATTTCTCAGTGTGTGATGCTGTGTGATGTCTGATGAAATAGCTCTGTCATTGAGACCATTTTCTGAGGAGGATTTCTAGAGAACAGATTTTAAATGGGGGTTAAAACACAATGTGATCTAAAGTTACAGCGTCACAAATCACTAAAAGTGGCAACTTCACGTTAATATAACCGCAGAAAAACTACAAACAAAGCGCTGGGATTCATTACCAGAGAAATAGATTGAAAAGAGGGAAGTTATATTAAAGACAATAGGGCAACGGAATGTTAACTCGGGAAACCCAGGAACCAGAATTGGTTTGGGTGAAGCTAAGAAACAGCAGACGGCAGAAAACATTGATGGGAGTTGCCTACAGAGCTGTAACAATAGTTACAGTGTGAAGCAGAAATATAATGAGGGGTAAGTGGGAAAACATAGAAACACAGAAAGACATAGAAGACAGAAGCAGGAGAAGGCTTTTTGGCCCTTCAAGCCATTCATTATGATCATGGATGATCATCCAACTCAATAACCTAATCCTGCTTTAGAACATAGAACATAGAACATTACAGCGCAGAACAGGCCCTTCGGCCTTCGATGTTGCGCCGACCAATTAGGAAAAAGCAATGACCCTCCAAACTAAACCATTCCCTTTTCGTCCATAAACTTATCAATTAACCTCTTAAATGCCACCAAACTTGGCGCATCTACAACTGCCGCAGGCAGGGCATTCCATACCCTTACCACCCTCTGGGTAAAGAACATACCTCTGACATCCGTCCTATGACCACCACCCCTTAATTTAAAGCTTTCTCCCCATAACTTTTGATTCAGCTGCCTCTTGAATACCTAATCACATTTTCAGTAATATTACAGAGAATAAGTTCATGAAATGTATGTAACACAAGGTCTTTATGTCAAGGGAGCAACCAGAGAACAGACTAATGTTAACAAAATTCAGAGGGTACTGTATCAAACAATTTACATCCTTTCTTAAATAAGGTGACTAGTGCTGTACATAATATTCCACTTGCCCTGTATAACTGAAGCGTGATTCATATTCAATTCCTCTCTCAACAAAAAATGCCTTTCTATTGGCTTTGCTAATTACTCACTGTCCCTGTAGACTAGTTTAAAGTTTATTTATTAATGTCACATGTAGGCTTGTATTAATTTTGCAATGAACTTACTGTGAAAATCCCCTAGTCGCTATACTCCTGTTTGGGTATACTAAGGGAGAATTTAGCATGGTCAATGTGCCTAACCAGCGCATCTTTCAGACTGTAAGAGGAAACCCCAGCACCCGGAAGAAACCCACGCAGACACGGGGACAACATGCAAACTCCACACCAATAGTGACCCAAGCCGGGAATCGAATCCAGGTCCCTGTGAGGTAGCAGTGCTAACCATGGTCTTTTCTGATTAATGTACTAAGACAACCAGGTCCCTCTATATCTCCAAACCCTGTTTGGCTCATCATTTAGGTGATATGTTTCAAAGAACAAAGAACAATGAAGACTTTCACAATTTCCTGCTCTTTACCCTATTTGATGTGGAGGTGCCAGTGTTGGACTGGGGTAAATACAGTAAGAAGTCTCACAACACCAGATTAAAGTCCAACTAATTTATTTGATAGTAAACTCACAAGTTTTCGAGCTTTGCCCCTTCATGGTGACCATGAGATCCGAACTCTCCATTCATCTGATGAAGGGGCAAACCCCAAGAGCTTGTGAGTTTACTATCAAATAAATTGGTTGGACTTTAACCTGGTGTTGTGAGACTCCTTACTGTGTTTACCCCATTTGCCAGTATCTTTGCCCACTCAGTTAACCTGGCTATACCTCTTTGAAGTTTCCCTATGTCCTCTTTACAGCTTCCTTTCCTGCCTATTTTTGTTTCAATGCCAGCCCATCCATTCCTTCATCCAAGTCATTGTAAACGGCTGAGATTCCAGCGCTGATCCCTGTCCACAACACAACACCTGTCCAAGCTTTCCGGGGAACAGAACATTCAATATCTCCGTTCTTTAACAGCAGCAGCCGAAGGGGTATAGAGTACAAGAGTTCCCACTAATGTGAAAGAGAAAAGATATTTATTTCTGGAATGGGTGTTTTCCTGGATAAGCCTGGAGATTAGTGAATAAATCAGCCAGGCTGATTACAATAGTCCACATGCTTACAGACAAAAATTCCAGGAAGCATAATCAAGGGAACACATCTGTGGTGGGGATGGGATTGTTGACGATTTTCTGAGGATACCTCCCCGGATACAGTTTAATCAGCAGCTGTATTAGTACAGCTATCCCTGTGGGCAAAATGTAGAAAAGTGCAATACAGAAGCAATAGTCAGAGATTTCCACTCCCCTGATATTAACTGAGGTAGAATGAGTGTGAAGTACATAGAGAATGCAGAGTTCTTAAAATGTATTCAGGAAAACCTTCTTTTAGCCGGTACTCAGCAAGGCCAAGGATAGAATGAACAGTTGTAGAAATAGTTTCAGGTGAAAGAACCTGCTGGCTAGGTGGATGGGTTGTTAATGGGACAGCATCTTGATATGGTGATCACAGTGTTCATTCCCAGTAGTAATGGAAAAGAACAAATATAGACCAGCAGATTCACTAGACTGATTCCAGAGACGAGGGGTTTGTTGTATGAAAAGAGTTTGAACAGTTTAAGGGACATAGCTTTAAATTGAGGGGTGGTAGTTAAAGGGCGGATGTCAGAGGTGGGTTCTTTACTCAGAGGGTAGTAAGGGTGCGGAATTCCCTGCCTGCAGCAGTTGTGGACTCGCCAACTTTAAGGGCGTTCAAATGGTCAGTGGATAGGCATATGGATAACATTGGAATAGTTTAGGTTAGAGAGTCATTAGATTGGTTCCGCTGGTCGGCGCAACATTGAGGGCCAAAGGGCCTGCACTGCGCTGTAATGTTCTACGTTCTATACTCTCTGAAATTTAGAAGAAAGAGGGGACATCAAATTGAGGTATACAAGATGATAAAAATACAGATAAAATAGATGTGGAGCAGATGCTTCCACTGTTGGGGCATTCTAGGATGAGGATCATAGTGTTAGAGTAAAGAATAGCAAATTTGCAACCTTTAGCAACCGCAGAGTTGAGGAGAAACTGCTTCTCCCAAAGGTTTGTGAATCTGTGGAATTCACTACCCCAAAATGCGGTGGATGCTGGGACAGATTTTTAATTGGTAATGGATTGAAGGGTTATGGGGAGAAAGCAGGAAAATGAGAAGGATATCAGCCAGGATCGAATGATGGAGCAGACTCAACTACATGTGCAGTGGACCATGGGGAACCTGTGGATATGGTGTGTTTGAATTTCCAGAAGAGATTTGACAAGGTGCACAGTGTTACAACGTATTAGCATGGATAGGGGATTGATTAACTAACAGAAAGCAGGGGTAAGTGGGTGCTTTTCTGGTTGGCCATCAGTGGTCTAGTGGTGTGCCGCAGGGATCCGTGTTGGGACCGCAATTGTTTATGATTTACGTAGATGATTTGGAGTTGGGGATCAAGCATAGTGTGTCAAAATTCGCAGACACTAAGATGAGTGACAGAGCAAAGTGTTCAGAGGACACTGAAAATCTGCAAAAAGATATCAATACTCTAAGTGAGTGGGTGAGGCAGATAGAGTACAATGTTGGTAAATGTGAGGTCATCCATTTTGGTAGGAAAAGCAGCAAAATGGACTATTATTTAAATGGTAAAAAATTGCAGCATGCTGCTGTGCAGGGGGACCTGGGTGTCCTTGTGCAGGAATCTCAAGGAGTTGGTTTGCAGGTGCAGCAGTTAATTAAAAAGGCAAATGGAATTTTGACCTTCATAGAACATAGAACATAGAACACTACAGCACAAACAGGCCCTTCGGCCCACGAGTTGCGCCCATCACATCTACCAATCCACAGACCTATCTATAACCCCCTATCCCATTCTTTTCCATATACTCATCCAGAAGTCTCTTAAAAGACCTCAGTGAGTTTGCCTCAACAACCTCCAACAGCAGTCGGTTCCATTCACTCACCGCCCTCTGAGTGAAAAACCTACCCCTGACATCTCCTTTGTATTTGCTTCCCTGCACCTTAAATCTGTGTCCTCTCGTAGTGACCATTTCAGCTCAGGGAAATAGTCTCTGAGAGTCCACCCTATCTATTCCTCTCAACATTTTATAAACCTCTATCAGGTCGCCTCTCAACCTACGTCTCTCCAGTGAGAAGAGTCCCAGCTCCCTCAACCTATCTTCATAAGGCCTGCCTCCCAATCCAGGCAGCATCCTTGTAAATCTCCTCTGAACTCTCTCAATAGCCTCTACATCCTTCCTATAATGAGGCGACCAGAACTGCGCACAATACTCCAACTGGGGTCTGACAAGAGTCTTATAGAGCTGCACCATTACCTCCTGACTCCTGAACTCTATTCCTCGATTAATGAAGGCCAGTACACCGTACGCCTTCTTGACCACTTCCTCCACCTGCGAGGCCGATTTAAGAGTCCTATGGACCCAGACCCTGAGATCCTTCTGCTCTACAACACAGCTAAGACTCCTACCCCTTATATTGTACTTCTTCATCCCATTATTCCTGCCAAAATGGACCACTACACATTTATCTGCGTTGAAGTCCATCTGCCACTTCTCTGCCCAGTCTTGCATCCTGTCTATGTCCCGTTGCAACTTTTGGCATCCCTCCAGACCATCCACAACACCACCGATCTTTGTATCGTCGGCGAACTTGCTAACCCATCCCTCCACTTCCTCATCCAGGTCATTTATGAAAATGACAAACAGCAGGGGTCCCAGAACAGATCCCTGGGGCACTCCACTGGTTACTGACCTCCATGCAGAACAAGACCCATCCACAACCACTCTCTGCCTTCTGCCGGCAAGCCAGTTCTGGATCCACGAGGCCAAAGCCTCTTGGATCCCATGCCCTCTCTCCTTCTCCAGAAGCCTTGCATGGGGGACCTTATCAAATGCCTTACTAAAGTCCTGTACACTATGTCCACTGCCCTTCCTTCGTCAATGTGTTCAGTCACATTTTCAAAGAACTCAACTAGGCTCGTAAGGCATGACCTGCCCTTGACAAAACCATGCTGACTATTTCTAATCAGTCCAAACTTCTGCAAATGTTCATATATCTTATCCTTCAGAAGCCTCTCCATCAGCTTACCAACCACTGACGTCAAACTCACCGGTTGGTAATTTCCTGGACTATCCTTGTTCCCTTTCTTAAAGATAGGAACCACATCCGCAATCCTCCAATCCTCCGGAACCTCTCCCGTTTCCATGGACGACGCAAAGATCATCACCAGGGGCTCTGCAACCACTTCCCTCACCTCCCACAATAACCTGGGGTACATCCCATCTGGTCCCGGCAACTTCATTGCCAGAGGGATGGAGTTTAAAAACAGTGAGGTAATGTTGCAGCTGTTTAAGATGCTGGTGAGGCCACATCTGGAGTTACTGTGTACAGTTTTGGTCTCCTTACATGAGAAAGGATATACTGGCACTGGAGGGGGCGCAGAGGAGATTCACTGGGTTGATTCCGGAGTTGAGAAGATTGGCTTATGAGGAGGGATTGAGAAGGCTGGGACTATGCTAGCACGAGGGGACACAGCTTTAAATTAAGGGGTGATAGTTATAGGACGGATATCAGAGGTAGGTTCTTTACCCAAAGGGTGGTTCGGGAGTGGAATGCCCTGCCTGCAGCAGTTGTAGATGCGCCAAGTTTGGTGGCTTTAAGAGGTTAGTTGATAAGTATATGGAAGAGAAGGGAATGGTTTAGTTTGGAGGGGCATTGCTTTTTATATTGGTTGGCGCAACATCGAAGGCCGAAGGGCCTGTTCTGTGCTGTAATGTTCTATGTTCTATGTTCTATACTCATTGGAATTCAGAAGAATGAAGAGAGATTTTATAGAAACATATAAGATTATGAAGGGAGAAGATAAGAAAGAAGCAGGAAAGTTGTTTCCACTGGTGGGTGAAACTAGAACTAGGGGGCATAGCCTCAAAATAAGGAGAAGCAGATTTAGGACTGAGTTGAGGAGGAACTTCTTCACACAAAGGGTTGTGAATCTGTGGAATTCCCTGCCCAGTGAAGCAGTTGAGCCTACCTCATTGAATGTTTTTAAGGCAAGGATAGATAAATGTTTGAACAGTAAAGGAATTAAGGATTATGGTGAGCGGGCGGGTAAGTGGAGCTGAGTCCATAAAAAGATCAAATCCTCTCTGCTCTTACATTCTATGTTTTGGTGAATAAAGGCAAGTTTCCCACACCCCTTCTTAACCATCTTATCTGGCTTTAGGGATCTTTGGATATGTAAGCCAAGCCCCCCCGCCATGAACTTCCATATCCCACCTTGTTATTGTATACTCCCTTGCCTTCTTACTCTTCCTAAAATGTATCACTTCACACTTTTCAGGGTTAAATTCCATTTGCTACTGTTCTGATCAGCCCATTGTATTCTGATGTAATCTAAGACTTTACTCCTTACTATTTTGACCACTCCACCAATTTCCATGTCATCTACAAATTTACTAATCATATTCCCACATTCACACCTAGATTATTAATATGTACCACAAACAGCAAGGGGCCAATCCCTGTGGAACATCACTGAACTGAGGTTTCCAGTCACAAGAACAACCTTCGACCATTACCCTCTGCCCAATTTTGGATCCAATTTAGTAAATTGCTCTGGATCCCAGGAGTTCTTACTTTCTTGATCAGTCTCCCATGTGGGACCTTGTCAGGAGCCTTCCTTGAAGTCCATGTAGACTACATTAACTTCACTGCCCTCATCTACACACCTGGTCACCTCCTTGTAAAATGGAATCAAATCTGTTAGACATGGTCCAGAATCTTACTAACCCGCTTGGCACAGGAATCGGAGCGAGCGAGGGGTGCACAATGAGAAGGTCCATTCACCTCAGCCTCAGGGATTTTACTGTTTTGGAAAATTCTGTCCATGGTTTCCTGATGAAAAATCCATGCTGACTATCCTTAATTAATCCTTATCCCTCCAAGTGAAGGTTCATTCTGGTCTTTTCCCAATAATTTCTCTCCCACTGATGTTAGCCTCACTGGCCTGTAATTACCTGGGTTTTCCCTATTTTCCTTCTTGAATAATGATACAACATTAGCTTTCTTTCAGTCCTCTGCCACCTCACCTGTGGCCAGAGAGAAAATTAGTGTCAGAGCCATTGCAATCTCCTATCTTGCCTCACACAGAAGTCTCAGATATATCTCATCTGGGCCTGGGGATTTACCTACTTTTAAAACTAACACCTCCTCCCTTCTCAGTGCTAATCTGCTCAATTATATCACAATCCCCTCCCTGCTTTCTTTCCCTAAATCATCCTTTTCCATAATGAACACAGACATTCCCCAAAGAAACACAGTGGGACTAGCAAACCTGGAGTGTGGGCTGTCAAGAACCGTATAGAGTAGAATAAGATAAGCAAGGAAAGTTTATGTCAGACAGGGTAACCTAAATATGGCAAAATGTCGAGAGGAAGGGAGAAAATGCAGGGGTGAAATTAAAAAATGTGATTGGGAAGGCAAAGAGTTAGCCTGAAAAAATACTGATCAGTAAAACTGAGAAAAATTCAGACTTAGATAAAGATCAGGAGGATAAGCAGAGAAAGAATAATATCTATTGGGGACCAAAAAGGAAGTGTCGGTATTGGCATATACACCAATCTTTGGAGCCTCAAAAAATCCTTCCGAAAATGCACTGAGGTTAAAAGTTAAATGCTGGTATGAGTTTGCGTGGCATCTGATACTAAGCATGGAAATATTCTCAACATCTGCTTCACGAAGCAACACAGTCTGTACCCCCTGTTTGATCCCTTCAGCCACTCTGTAAATCAAAATAAAACACCCAGATACAGGTTGAATGTACACAAGATACCAGGTCCGGATTTAGATATAGATATAGATATAGATATAGAACATTACAGCACAGAACAGGCCCTTCGGCCTTCGATGTTGTGCCGACCAAAATAAAAAGCAATGCCCCTCCAAACTAAACCATTCCCTTCTCTTCCATATACTTATCAATTAACCTCTTAAACGCCACCAAACTTGGCGCATCTACAACAGCTGCAGGCAGGGCATTCCACTCCCTAATCACTCTTTGAGTAAAGAACTACCTCTGATATCCGTCCTATAACTCATACCCCTTAATTTAAAGCTGTGTCCCCTCGTGCTAGCTTTCTCCATCCTAGGAAAAAGGCTATCACTGTCCACCCTATCTAAACCTCTAATCATCTTATATGTTTCAATAAGGTCCCCTCTTAGCCGCCTCCTTTCTAACGAAAACAACCTCAAATCCTTCAACCTCTCTTCATAGGACCTGCCCTCCATACCAGGCAACATCCTGGTAAACCTCCTCTGTACCCTCTCCAATGCCTCCACATCTTTCTTATAATGTGGGGACCAGAACTGCACACAATACTCCAAGTGCGGCCGCACTAGAGTTTTGTACAGTTGCAACATGATGCTGCGGCTCCTAAATTCAATCCCCCTACCAATAAAAGCTAAGACTCCATATGCCTTCTTAACAACTTTATCCACTTGACTGCCTACTTTCAGGGATCTATTGACACATACACCAAGATCCTTCTGTTCCTCAACACTATTAAGAGCCCTACCATTAGCCCTATACTCTACACATTTATTGTTCCTGCCAAAGTGCATTACCTCACACTTTTCCACATTAAACTCCATTTGCCACCACTCGGCCCAGCTCTGCAACTTGTCCAAGTCACTCTGTAAACTATAACACCCCTCTTCACTATCTACCACTCCACCGACTTTAGTGTCATCTGCAAATTTACTGATCCATCCCTCAATACCCTCATCCAGATCATATATAAAAATTACAAACAGCAGGGGCCCCAAAACAGACCCCTGAGGCACACCACTTGTCACCGAGATTTAAAAGATGGGGTGGGGGTGCGATGTACTTAAACACCATGTCAAAACATGACTTTTGGGGGTTGGGAAAATGGTTTGTCTTACATGCCAGATCATCTTATACATGGCAATTCCTGGTGATTTGTTTGGATGGAAAAGGTGAGCATGGTTCTTAATAAATATTTTGCATCTGTATTTACAACAGAGGATGAGAACACAGACATTGTCGTTGAGAAGGATGTGTGAAATAATGGATAGGATAAATATAATGAGAGAGGAAATATTAGAGTTTTGTATTAATGAAAGTGGATAAATGACTGGATGTGGGTGAAATGTTCCCAAGGCTGTTAGCGGAATAAAAGTAAGAAGTCTCATAACACCAGGTTAAAGTCCAACAGGTTTATTGGATAGCGTTAGCTTTCGGAGTCTCAGGCTCCTTCATCAGGTGAGTGAAGACTTGTATTCACAAACAAGGCATATAAAGACAAAGTTACAAAATAATGGTTAGAATGTGAGTCTGAAAGATGCCCTCATAAGAACAGGATGTGGCGCTCGACTCATCGATCGACATTCCCGATGCACCACAGCGAATACTGTGGTGCCTGCAATTTGAATTTGGCAGCTTCGTGAGAAAGTTTCTAGGTTATTATGAGTGTCGTTAATGCTAAGGAAGAAATCGACAGTCTGCAAGACTGAGCATGAGATACATAGTAAACTGCCGAATGGAATTCTGCTCTGTGAAATGTGTAATTATATGTTTGGGGAGGAGATACAAGACAACACAGCAAATAATGCACTGAGCAGCAGAGAGACCTCAGAGAGGGTCACCGTGGAGATGGCAGGACGGGGTGTGAAGGTATATAAGCAGACACATACTCTCCTGAGACACTATCAGTGAGAGAGCGCCGCACTGTCAGAGGGTCAGTGCTGAGGGAGTGTCGTACTGTCAGAGGGTCAGTGCTGAGGGAGTGCCACACTGTCAGGGGTCAGTGCTGAGGGTGCGCCGCACTGTCAGAGGGTCAGTGCTGAGGGGTGCCACACTGTCAGAGGTCAGTGCTGAGGAGTGCCTGTACTGTCAGAGGTCAGTGCTGAGGGAGTGCCGCACTGTCAGAGGGTCAGTGCTGAGGGAGTGCCGCACTGTCAGAGGGTCAGTGCTGAGGGAGTGCCGCACTGTCAGAGGGTCAGTGCTGAGGGAGTGCCGCACTGTCAGAGGGTCAGTGCTGAGGGAGTGCCGCACTGTCAGAGGGTCAGTGCTGAGGGAGTGCCGCACTGTCAGAGGGTCAGTGCTGAGGGAGTGCCGCACTGTCAGAGGGTCAGTGCTGAGGGAGTGCCGCACTGTCAGAGGGTCAGTGCTGAGGGAGTGCCGCACTGTCAGAGGGTCAGTGCTGAGGGAGTGCCGCACTGTCAGAGGGTCAGTGCTGAGGGGTGCCGCACGTCAGAGGGTCAGTGCTGAGGGAGTGCCGCACTGTCAGAGGGTCAGTGCTGAGGGATGCACTGTCAGGGTCAGTGCTGAGGGAGTGCCGCACTGTCAGAGGGTCAGTGCTGAGGGAGTGCCGCACTGTCAGAGGGTCAGTGCTGAGGGAGTGCCGCACTGTCAGAGGGTCAGTTTTGAGGGAGTGCCGCACTGTCAGGGGTCAGTGCTGAGGGAGTGCCGCACTGTCAGAGGGTCAGTGCTGAGGGAGTGCCGCACTGTCAGAGGGTCAGTGCTGAGGGGTGCCGCACTGTCGAGGGTCAGTGCTGAGGGAGCCGCACTTCAGAGGGTCAGTGCTGAGGGAGTGCCGCACTGTCAGAGGGTCAGTGCTGAGGAGTGCCGCACTGTCAGAGGGTCAGTGCTGAGGGAGTGCCGCACTGTCAGAGGGTCAGTGCTGAGGGAGTGCCGCACTGTCAGAGGGTCAGTGCTGAGGGAGTGCCGCACTGTCAGAGGGTCAGTGCTGAGGGAGTGCCGCACTGTCAGAGGGTCAGTGCTGAGGGAGTGCCGTACTGTCAGAGGGTCAGTGCTGAGGGAGTGTTGCAATGTTTGTAGATGAGGGGAGGTTTCACCTTGTTTCTTCCTTGCTTTTCATGTCAGTTTGAATCTCAGTTTGTTATACAGGTGAGAGCAGCAGTTTGGAAACTCAGTGCAATGTCTCCGGATTGTAAAATCTGCTCTGAGGGTTTGGGAAATGATTCTCTTTTTTTTGCCAGTGTTGCCTTTTTGTTCTTTCTGCTTCTGAAACACTTCAATAAAAGTAAAATCCAACTTCCCTCGGATTCTTTCCTTAAACATTGATATCCTGCCCTGGTGCCCCCTCCCTCTCTCTCTCCAGGGATGGGTGTGGTCTCAAGTCACATTCAAGCGCTCCTGAACTTCACTGTAAAATGTAGCGATCTTGGAGTGTGAGACCGTCTAGAATTGGAAGTGTTTGTGTGTGTGTGAACAGAAGGTACACCTGAAAAAGGTAAGGGAGTGTTTTTGCAGCAATTGTGCAAAGGTTGAATATCTTGTTTGTTTAGTTCTTCCGACCTGTCTCAGACATGTGGGGTTTATACTGGGGAAATACAAGGTGCTTTAGTCAGTAAAATCATAGTGTAAAATTCAGCAATATAGGATAGATATTTCCAGTAATAGTTGATCTGAAATTCTTTCTGTTTCTCCTTTCCAACAACTGTTCGGTCTGATCTTTCAGGAGAATCGCTCTGTGTTCTCAGTTCAAAATTAAAGCTCATTTTACAACTAAGAACAGGAACCTGGGCAAGTACCCTCCCTGTTTTAGCTGTGAGCAGCGGGGGTGTGTTTGGGCGAGGTGTCAGTCACTGGGGGTTGTGTATCATAAATATTACCCAGTGATTGGGAGGGGGATTAGGAGACGGATGGAGAGGATGGGGATTGGGGTGAGGGAGGTGGTGGGGTGGGGATTGGGGTGAGGGAGGTGGTGGGGTGAGTGGTGTTGGGTGAGGATTGGGGGTGAGGGGCGTGGTGGGGTGAGGATTGGGGGGGTGAGGGGTTGGGGGGTGGGGATTGGGGGGGTGAGGGGCGTGGTGGTGAGGATTGGGGGGGTGAGGGGCGTGGTGGGGTGAGGATTGGGGGGTGAGGGGCGTGGTGGGGTGAGGATTGGGGGGGTGAGGGGCGTGTGGGTGAGGATTGGGGGGGTGAGGGGCGTGGTGGGGTGAGGATGGGGGGGGAGGGCGTGTGGGGTGAGAATTGGGGGGTGAGGGCGTGGTGGGGTGAGATTGGGGGGTGAGGGCTGGTGGGTGAGATTGGGGGGTGAGGATTGGGGTGAGGGGCGTGGTGGGGTGAGAATTGGGGGTGAGATGGGGGTGAGGGGCGTGGTGGGGTGAGATTGGGGTGGGGGGTGGGTGGGGTGAGGGTGTGGTAGTGTGTTGGGGGCTGGGGTAGAGGGGTGGTGGGGTGGGGGTGAGAATGTGGGGAACCCCTATCTGAACTCCAATCCGAAGGTGTATGGTGTACTGACCTTCGTTAATTGAGGAATAGAGTTTAGGTGTCAGGAGGTAATGATGCAGCTCTATAAGACCCTTGTCAGACCCCAGTTGGAGTATTGTGCACAGTTCTGGTCGCCTCATTATAGGAAGGATGTAGAGGCAATTGAGAAAGTTCAGAGGAGATTTACAAGGATGCTGCCTGGATTGGGAGGCAGGCCTTATGAAGATAGGTTGAGGGAACTGGGACCCTTCTCACTGGAGAGACGTAGGTTGAGAGGCGACCTGATAGAGGTTTATAAAATGTTGAGAGGAATAGATAGGGTAGACTCTCAAAGACTATTTCCCCGAGCTGAAATGGTCAATACGAGAGGACACAGATTTAAGGTGCAGGGAAGCAAATACAAAGGGGATGTGAGGGGTAAGTTTTTCACTCAGAGGGTGGTGAGTGAATGGAACCGACTGCCGTCGGAGGTTGTTGAGGCAAACTCACTGGGGTCTTTTAAGAGACTTCTGGATGAGTATATGGAAAAGAATAGGATAGGGGGTTATAGATAGGTCTGTGGATTGGTAGATGTGATCGGCGCAACTTGAGGGCCGAAGGGCCTGTTTGTGCTGTAGTGTTCTATGTTCACATCAAGGGGCTAAAATGAACCACTCTGTAATCTGGAGGAAATTCTCTGTCAGGCTGGATGCTGCTTCAAACAGCACTTCACTACCCGAAATACAGCAGATGCTGGAGATCTGAAATAAAAACAGAGTTCCAAAGAGGAATCATGGTGGACTTGAAACAATGGCTGGAATCTTCCAGCCCTGACACAATCTTCCAGTCCTGCTATGGACAGAGATTTCAGTAACTCCTGATTCTAGCACAGGAGAAGCTGCAGCGGAGGAGGGGCTGGAAAATACCAGCTATTGGTTGGTATTTCATATTAATTAGGTATCAAAGAGTAACTGGTATAACTGTAAACTGGTATAACATTGTCTCTTGGTTCTGTGAGCACAGGTACTGCCAGACCTTACACTTTCCATCTTTATCCCAAATTCCCTACATTGTTAATAAACATTTAAAGCCATCTTTACTCAAACGATGGCTACAGATTTAGATCCCTAGTATGTAGAGGATGGTGTGCACTCCTGTAAGCTGGAAAAGTGGATGATGCAGTGAGGAGGAAAACAGCAGTCTAATTTATGTGTTCGATCATGAGTGGGTGTGTGCGCACGCGCAATAAAATTGGCCTATTTCCTCATGTCCTCATTCCAGAGTACAGTGGTGAAGACAATGAGCTTTGTAACGTCTTAGTTTCCTCACTTCCACTCCCTCCCCGTCCCCCACTATATACTCCATGTGGCCTCATTACTAGCCCTGTCCTTGAGGCCCCCGTGTCAATCTGCAGTAACACTCGCCCCAAGAGCGGAAAGTCCCCCTGCCCGTTACGATTCCTGCAGTGGGGGTGAGGGGAAGATCCTGCCTGTGATATCCTGCTGCTATCCACTCATGTCAACCCTGACTCTGAGTGGAGTTTCAGTGAGGGAGGGAGTGGGAGGGTTTGATTTGATTTATTACACGTGGGATACAGAAAAAAAAATTGTTTCTTGTGCAAAATATACCATTCTTAGAGTACATAGGGAGAAGGAAAGGAGAGAGTGCAAAATGTAGTGTTAAAGTTAAAGCTGGAATATTAGTATCAATCAACTTTAATTTTCTTTCTTCTTTCGGTTCCCTGGAACAGTAGGGGGTTTTAGTTCAAGCATGGTCAGTGCAGGCTGGGGTGGGGGTCGAAGGATGTGTTCCTGTGCTGTAATCTTCTTGTTCTTTGTTCTAGTACACGGTACGTCAATTCAAAAGTCAGATGGCAGCAGAGTATAGGGGGAGAGGGACTTGCAAAGTGTTGTTAAAGGATATGTGACCATGTCAACTTCCCTCACACGTTCTCCCTTTTTCGTTTGCATCTTTGCTTCTACCTCGGGCTCTGAGGTAGAGGCGATGTGAGTGTGGGGCAGATAGCTCGGTGCCTGCACCCTTCACCTTTACTGCAGTGAGACTAGCCTCAATGTCAGGTTATCCAGGGGATCGGAGATTGTGGAATCTGCACCCACCGTGGGTCTTAAGTCCACAGCCACCTCTTCCTACAATCTCCTCGCAGCCTTTGCAGCACTGACTGACATTTATGATGCAGCCTTATCATAGATCAAAGATTAAAACCCACCCAATCCCACAGGGAGAACATTCAGAGGAGAGGGTTGGGTCAAAGGTGCATGGAAAAGGTTAGAGTTTCCAATCTGGGTGCCGCGAGCTGAGGGGGTGGGAGTGATAGAACATAGAACATAGAACATTACAGCACAGAACAGGCCCTTCGGCCTTCGATGTTGCGCCGACCAATATAAAAAACAATGCCCCTCCCAACTAAACCATTCCCTTCTCTTCCATATACTTATCAACTAACCTCTTAAACGCCACCAAACTTGGCGCATCTACAACTGCTGCAGGCAGGGCATTCCACTCCCGAACCACCCTTTGGGTAAAGAACCTGCTCTGATATCCGTCCTATAACTATCACCCCTTAATTTAAAGCTGTGTCCCCTCGTGCTAGCTTTTTCCATCCTAGGAAAAAGGCTATCACTGTCCACCCTATCTAAACCTCTAATCATCTTATATGTTTTGATCAGTCCCCTCTTAGCCTCCTCCTTTCTAACGAAAACAACCTCAAATCCCTCAGCCTCTCCTCATAAGACCTGCCCTCCATACCAGGCAACATCCTGGTAAACCTCCTCTGTACCCTCTCCAATGCCTCCACATCTTTCTTATAAGGTGGGGACCAGAACTGCACCCAATACTCCAAGTGCGGCCGCACTAGAGTTTTGTACAGTTGCAACATGACGTTGCGGCTCCGAAATTCAATCCCTCTACCAATAAAAGCCAAGACCCCATATGCCTTCCTAACAACCTTCTCGACCTGACTGCCTACTTTCAGGGATCTATGCACATACACACCAAGATCCCTCTGTTCATCTATACTACTAAGAATCCTACCATTTGCCCTATACTCTACACATTTATTATTTCTGCCATAGTGCATTACCTCCCACTTTTCCACATTAACCTCCATTTGCCACCTCTCGGCCCAGCTCTGCAACTTGTCCAAGTCCCTCTGCAAACTATAACACCCTTCTTCACTATCTACCACTCCACCGACTTTAGTGTCATCTTCAAATTTACTAATCCATCCTTCAATACCCTCATCCAGATCATTTATAAAAATTACAAACAGCAGGGGCCCCAAAACAGACCCCTGAAGGTACACCACTTGTCACCGAACTCCACGATGAATATCTCCCATCAACCACCACCCTCTGTCTTCTATCTGCTAGCCAATTCCTAACCCAATTAGCTAAATCACCCTCTATCCCATACATCTGCATTTTCTGCAGAAGTCTTCCATGGGCCACCTTATCAACCGCCTTACTAAAGTCCATATATACCACATCAACCGCCTTACCCCCATCCACCTCTTTAGTCACTTTTTCAAAAACTCAATGAGGTTAGTAAGGCACGACCTACCCTTCACAAAACCATGCTGACTATCTCCAATCAATTCATTACTCTCTAAATAACTATAAATCCTATCCCTAATTATTCTCTCCAACACTTTGCCCCCCACAGAAGTAAGACTCACTGGCCTATAATTCCCTGGAAGGTCTCTCTTCCCCTTCTTGAACAACGGGACCACATTCACTATCCTCCAGTCCTCCTGAACCACACCCGTAACCAACGACGACCTGAAGATCAGAGCCAGAGGCTCTGCAATCTCCTCTCTTGCCTCCCAGAGAATCCTAGGGTAAATACCGTCCGGCCCAGGGGACTTATCCAACTTCAAACCCTCGAGAATATCTAGCACATCCTCCCTATCTACTTCGATACCTTCCATTTTGCTACCCTGTACCTCAGTGTTCTCCATAACTACATTTACATCACCCTGCGTGAATACCGAAGAGAAATATTTATTCAGTACCTCTCCAATCTCCTCAGGCTCCACGCACAACTTCCCACTGCTGTCTATGATGGGTGCTGATTAGCGGATGGGGACAGTGTAGGTGTGTTGAGGTGGATGGAGCACTGGTCACTGGCCTCCAGAGAGGGAGGAGAGCAGAGTTCCCAGTTGTTGGAAGTGCAATATTTTCTATAAAGAGATGTTACATGCCGGAAAAAGGCTAGAACTGGCACAATGCCAGCTTTTCCAATTTATTGCCTGGACGTGTGTTTTGGGCAGAATTTTCCAGAGCTGTTTGTTGCCCTCAGTGGGAAACTGGGTGAGATTCCTGCCATTCAGATCACAATTCATCAACACTCGGAATGTTTTTTGGAGTGGGAATGTAAAGGGGCGGACAAGACAGAGATTGGGGTAACCCTTTTTAAAGGATGAAGCAGCTGCTCCCCTGGGTTGAGGGGTCAATCACGGGAGGGGGTATAGTTTTAGGGAAAGGGATTCGGAGCGGTTTTGAGAAAAATCTTTTTCTCTCAGAGTTGGTGGGAATCTGGAATGCACTTCCCGGGGAAGTGGTGGAGGTTGGAAACGTTTAAAAATACTTGGATGAGTACGAGAAGCATTATAACATTCAAAGATCCTGGAAAATGGGATTAGTGTGACCTTAATAGTAGTTATTATTCGTGCAGACTCAGTGGGCCAAAGGGCATTTTCTGTGCTGTGTCACTGAGTTAAAACAAGCCTGGAAGATCCACCTAACTTGTGAATCCAATTAGCTTCAGGAAGATTCTAAACCATAGACCATAGCACCCTACAGTGCAGAACGAGGCCCTTCGGCTCATTGAGTCTGCACCGACCACAATCCCACTCCCATACTATACCCACTAATCCCATTATGTTCTGCACCCTCTCCCTTCCTTCTCCCCTATGTTCTCTGTGAATGGTATGCTTTGACTGTATAGCGCACAAGAAACAATACTTTTCAGTGTGTGTTAATACGTGTGTCAATAATAAGAAGGAAAGGAGAGGGTGCAGAACGTAATGTTACAACCATTGGCTATGGTGTAGAGAAAGATGCAAGGTCGGTCCATTTAAAAATCTGATTACGGCAGGGTGTAGAGGGAGTTACAAAGAGGATACCTGACCTCTGAATCAATCCCATCATTTCCGCCCTCCCCACAGCATTCCGTGTTCTCTTTTTGCCATTTGCATCTTTGCCGCTTCTTAGTAAGGCCAATGGCATTGATATGGAAATAGATGCGAGTGTGGGGCAGACAGCTTGGTGCCTCCTGTCTGCACCTTTCACCTTTACTGCAGCGACCCTGGAGACCAGAGGTTGTGGAATTTGTACCCACTGTGAGTCGTAAGCCACCTTTTCCCTCAATCTCTTTGTAGCATTTGCAGCAGTCACTGGTATTTATATGGCAGCCTTATCATATACCAAAGATCAGGACACAGATATTCAGTGATGGTTTGGTCAAAGGTGAGTGGTGAGTTGCACTAATCCAATTTTCCTGTATCCTTGAACATTATGTTTAAAGTGCTCATTTTTTAAAAGGTTGTGAGGTTTCCGATCTCCACTACCTTCCCACATCTCGGGAAGGAATCTCTGGTTTTGAAGCGAGCACGGGAATAGAATCCTGCCCACAGTGTTTCATCAATAGTGCATTATCTTTTGATACAGTAAGAGTTTTAAAAGGTAAAAGCTTGTTATGCTCACCCTTTAGCTATTAACTGGAAGTTTGAATGTCTTTTTAAAAGTTATCAGTCACTTTGGAGACCATAACAAGAAGCTGAATAAATTGGGTCCACGTTGTCTGGAGTTAAATAATTAAGAGATCTTGTCTTTGATTGAGAAGACACTGAGGGATTGTTTCACTTTGTACCGAATCCAAACTAAAGGGGCAGACATTTAAGTCTGAGATGAAAATAAATTTCTTCACTCAGAGTTCTGAACATTAGAAATTGTAGAGAAGTTTGTGGATGTTCTGTGGTTGTACATATGGATGGCTGGGAGATTTTGGTCTCGGGATTATGGGGAGAGAGTGGGAAAGTGAGGTTAAAGCCCATGAACGACTGAACTGAGTTGGTGGAACAGGCTCGAGTGCAGCTTCTGTCTCTAATGTTCTTTCAGGAATGTTGGTGAAGCCTCCCTCTCCGTCTGTTTAGTTGTCCACCACCATTCATGCCTGGATGTGGCAGGACTGCAGCATCTGATTGCGAGCAGAGCTGTGCCTATTATTTGCTGCTTCTGCTGTTTCGTGTAGATGGTAGTTTTGTGCTGTAACTTCAGCAGTTTGACATCTCCATTTGAGACCAAAGACCTCTACAGTGCAGAAAGAGGCCCTTTGGCCCATCGGCTCTGCACCGAACACAGTCCCACCCAGGCCCTACCCCCATATCCATATCTGCTAATTCGTCTAACCTACATATCCCTGGATGTTAAGGGGCAATTCTTTAGCATGACCGATCAACCTAACCCGCACACCTTTGGACCGTGGGAGGAAATCGGAGCACCTGGAGGAAACCCACTCAGACACGAGGAGAATGTGCAAACTCCACACAGACAGTGACCCGAGCCGGGAATTGAACCCAGGACCCTGGAGCTGTGAGGCAGCAGTGCTAACCCACTGTGCTACCGTGCTCCCCATTTTATGTCTGGTGCTGCTCTGTTACACTCCTCACTGAATCAGAATTGATTTTTTTTTAGCTTATAATAATGGTAATGTGGGGGATATGCTGGGCTATGAGGTTACAGATTATAGTTGAGTAAAATTCTGCTATTGCTGGTGGCTCACAGAGCCTCCTGTATGGCCAGTCTGGAGTTGCTTGATCTCTTTGAAGTCTATCCTAATTAGCCCAACGGTGGTGCTACACAACATGATGGAGGGTATCCTCAATGTGGAAATGTGTCTGTGCAGTGCTCTCTCTCCTGCCAATGCTGGCATAGGGAGATGTATCTGCAGCAGGCATGGTGAGGAACAAAGAGCAAAACAGCACAGGAAACAGGCCCTTCGGCCCAATGAGCCCGCGCCGCCACCCTGATGTTCCCACCTTACACGTGATCCGTCTACGTTTAAAGATCTATGGATTGAAACCAAATTTGAGACAGTTTAGGGAGAATTTGTTCTGCCAATCAGCCTAAGAGCACATCTTTGGGGCGTGGGAGGAAACCGGAGCTCCTGGAGAAAACCCACGCAAGCACGGGGAGAATGCTCAAACTCCCACAGACACAGGCCCAAATCCATGTATTTGCACAGCACAGCGATAGTCACTGAGCTGTCGTGTTGCCCATCAAATGGTCCAGGTCAAGCGTACACTAACGACATGAAGCACTAGGATACTCTCGAAAAAAACCCAAGAGCAGCCCCCTCACGACCCATCGCGTGTATGCCCCTCATTAGACAACAAGGTGGACCAAAGCACCTGTAGATGAGGTGAAGTATGTTTTTCTCTCTTGGTTCCTGCACCATTTGTGGCGGTGCCAGTCTAGCAGTTATACCCTTTAGGAGCTGGCCACCTCTGTCTGTGGTACCACTGAGCCACTCCTGGTGATGGACGTTCTGTGCCTTTCTTTCTTTTTTAAGAAAATAGAAACAAGGCATAGGCCATTCGGCCCATTCAGTCAAATTGTGATTGATTCCCATCTTAGTCTCAACTTTGCTATCCTGCTGACCCTCGTTCCTCCAATTCTGTCCAATTCTCCCATAAGGGGGGAAATCCTCTCCGTGATCTACCATAATCACCTCTTGTTCTTCTAAACTCCAATCAGCATTGGCCCAACCTGTTCGGTCATCCTTCACAAAACAACCCCCTTTATCCCAGGAAACAATCTGGTGACCCCTCACTGATTGTCTCCAAGGCTGAATAATCCTTCCCCAGTAAGGAGACAACATTAGTGCCAGTTTAGGATGTCCTGTATAGCTGTAGTAAAACCTCAATATTGTATACTCCATCTCCCTTGCAATTAATGCTGACATTCTATTTGCCTTGCTAATTACTTGTTGTCCCTAGATGCTAACTTTGTGTGATCTGTGTATGAAGACCCTTCGATCCCTCAGTCCAAGTGGTATTCATTGTGGAAGAGTTCTGATTCTTTAACTGTGAGGGGACGGGATGTGGGAATTAGCCGGAAATTACAAAGAACAGTACAGGAACAGGCCTTTAAACCTGCACCAATGAGTGCCAAACAAAAACCGTGTGCACTTACGGAGTCCTTCCATTCCCAACCTATTTGTGTATTTGTCTGGATAATCCTTAAACACTGCTATCGTTCCTGCTCCCACCACCTCCCTGGGCAGCACATTCCAGACATTCATCACCCTTTGTGTAAAAAAAAAATGCGCCTCCCACATCTCCTCTAAACGTTTCCTCCCCTCAAACCTTAACCTATGTCCCCGAGTACTTGACTTTTCTACCCTAGGAGAGAGCATCTGACTGTCCATAATGTCCGTGTCCCTCATAATCTTGTGAACCTCTATCAGGTCTCCCCTCAAACTCCATTGTTCCAGTGAGAACAAACCGAGTTTATCCGATCTCTCCTCGTAACTAATACCCTCCAAACCAGGAATATTCTTCCCTTGCCCGTGTTTGCCCAGAAGTCGTGAAACTTCATTGGGTCCAGAGTAAATGTTGTGGATTCCCAGGGCAACCTCCTCCTCACTGTATACCATCCAGGCTAATCTCCTCCCCACTGTATACCACTGCTCCTCACTGTATACCACCGAGGCTAACCTCCTCTTCATTGTATACCATCCAGGCTAATGTCCTCCCCACTGTATAACACTGTGCTACCACCTCTGATGATCTGTCCTGTTGGGGTGGACAGATGTAAACTCAGTAAAGTTTTACAACATCAATTTTAAATCCAACCAATTTATTTGAGAGTAAATTTGCGAGCTTTCGACTTCATAGCCTTCGTCAGGCAAATGCAGTGTTCTGGAGAACACATAGAACATAGAACATAGAACATTACAGCACAGAACAGGCCCTTCGGCCTTCGATGTTGCGCCGACCAATATAAAAAGCAATGCCCCTCCAAACTAAACCATTCCCTTCTCTTCCATAGACTTATCAACTAACCTCTTAAACGCCACCAAACTTGGCGCATCTACAACTGCTGCAGGCAGGGCATTCCACTCCCGAAACACCCTTTGGGTAAAGAACCTGCCTCTGATATCCGTCCTATAACTATCACCCCTTAATTTAAAGCTGTGTCCCCTCGTGCTAGCTTTTTCATCCTAGGAAAAAGGCTATCACTGTCCACCCTATCTAAACCTCTAATCATCTTATATGTTTCGATCGGGTCCCCTCTTAGCCTCCTCCTTTCTAACGAAAACAACCTCAAATCCCTCAGCCTCTCCTCATAAGACCTGCCCTCCATACCAGGCAACATCCTGGTAAACCTCCTCTGTACCCTCTCCAATGCCTCCACATCTTTCTATAATGTGGGGACCAGAACTGCACACAATACTCCAAGTGTGGCCGCACTAGAGTTTTGTACAGTTGCAACATGACGTTGCGGCTCCGAAATTCAATCCCTCTACCAATAAAAGCCAACACTCCATATGCCTTCCTAACAACCTTCTCGACCTGACTGCCTACTTTCAGGGATCTATGCATATACACACCAAGATCCCTCTGTTCATCTAGACTACTAAGAATCCTACCATTTGCCCTATACTCTACAACACTGTCCAGGATTTAAAATTGGTGTTGTAAAACTTTACTGAGTTTACCCCAGTCCAATGCCAGCATCTCTACATCATGGACAGATGTACCCAGGGATGGTGATGGAGGGATATTATCCTACACTTATACCTGGAGGATCCATGAATCCATGCTTTTCCCAATGTCAGGCTGCTGTTTGACTATTCCGACCCTTTTAGATTCAAGTTCTCCAACTGTCTGTGAGCAGGATTTACAGGGTGGATATGGCAAGCCTGTTTTATTCATGTGAACAAGGTTTATAAAATTTAAATAATAGGCATACAGAGTACACAAGAAGGTCAAGAATGGATGGGACAAGATTCAGTGCAGCAACTCACCGAGGTTCCTTCAACAGCACCTTCCAAACCCATCTAGAAGGACAAAGGCAGGAGTCACATAGGAACCCTGCAGGTCTCCATCTGAATCATTCCTTTGTAACAATCAGTTTAATAACCCTGGAGCTGACTCCCTAACAGCATTGTGGGTGTACCTACAGCACAGGACTACACAGGAGGTTCAAGAAGGCGGCTCACTCCCTCTTGCGGGCAATTAGGATGGGCAACAAACGCTGGTATTGCCAGCGATACAATTAATGCAGGTGAATGAATGAAAAAATATCTCGCAACCTTTTCAACTTGTGATCAAATAATCCTCTGCAAACATTGGGAGAGAGAGAGAGAGAGAGCAAGCTCCTCAATGCAAAATTATCTTTGAGCTTTGTTTCTGTCAGTAGCTCAGAGCTGTTAGATAAACCTGTGCAGGATGATTAAGGCCAGTTTGGCAGCAGCAACTAAAGGTAAAGCTGGCAAATAAAGACAGCATTCGGAGCTGTAATCTGAGCTCTGAAAGCAGAGATCAATGTTCACCTGGCAGTTCCGTCTGTCATTGTTACCTTTGACTGTGTGAAGTTCTGGAATGCTCTGAATTATCAATCTCAAAGTCTAAATGAATGCCTTGATGTCAGTTGTAAGATCTTTGCCAACTCATCAATCATCAACCTGGGACCAAAAGGCCTTTTGTATTTATTGAATCCTTTTTCCCATTTCACACCAAACCTCCATGGAGATTACAGTACGTGAATTTCTTTTAAAAAAGGCACTCACGGTCCAGCAATCAGCTCGGTTCCACAGGGACTCACAGTAAGGCTGGATGGTGTTGATGCGATGGGCACTGAAATATATTTATCTCAGAGCTTTAACACCCCAGCGTTGTATTGGGTGTGGATCGGTGGGTACTCACCAGTCAGATCCTGAGCTCAGAGTTGGGCCATGAGGATTTACATATCACTGAAAACCTCCACTAGATCTCCAGCTCCTTGTTAACATAAGAACAACTTAAGAACATAAGAAATAGGAGCAGGAGTCGGCCATCCAGCCCCTCGAGCCTGCCCCGCCATTCAATAAGATCATGGCTGATCTGTAGTGGATCAGTTCCATTTTCCCGCTTTGTCCCTGTAACCCTTAATTCCCTTGTCAATCAGAAACCTATCCACTCTTGACTTGAACATATTCAGTGAGGAAGCCTCCACCACCTCATCAGGCAGAGAATTCCAAAGATTCACCACCCTCTGCGTGAAGAAATTCCTCCTCAACTCTGATCTGAACTGCACCCCCTCTAATCTTGAGGCTGTGCCCTCTAGCCCTGCTATCTTTGCTAAGCGGGAAGAGTCTCTCAACCTCTACCCTATCCATCCCCTTCATTATCTTATACGTCTCTATAAGATCCCCTCTCAGCTTTCTAAACTCCAAAGAGTATTTAGTCTCTCCTCATAATCCAATGCCCCCATCTCTGGTATCAGAGAAGAGTGAGTGCTCCCTGCAGCATCTGCCTTCTCCCTTCTTGGAAAAATGATCCTTTCCCTTTGAATGGATCCCAATCTCTCCAGCCTGTGATAGGACGGAACGGGGTGAATGAAAATCCCATTCGAATCCTCGTGAATTCCTTCTCATCTCTCTCGAGCTGCCTGCAGACTTTGACACGACGACTTCATTCCCCGTGACCCACTCCGTGCCGCCATCCATCTGGGAATACACCTCCTCTCACCTGCTTCCAGAGAATCACTTGCAGTGAATTCTCTTCCCTTCCTCTGGTGACCCCAAGGATCTATCCACGCGACCCCCTGTTTCTCATCGACTCGCTGCCCCTCACTTCAGTCAGGCCCTTGAGGTTGGCCTGTTGGAATATGGTCAATTGATGGACCAATCAGGGAGTCTTTTCCTTGTATTTAACCGAGACTATCAGTTCCTCTGGCACTCCTGGAGGTAGACTGCTGACTGCGAGCCTCTGTGTGTACTGCTGTTAGGGTTTATAGATAAACAGATTTTGCTGAAGGGATTTCTGCCTCTGAAGATTTATTATACCTCACCAACATCATCTGGTGATGTTTCCACTTGTTCACGGACAGCTCCTAGCTCTACCTCCGACCAGCTCTCTCCATCTCTTGCTCACCCTTGATTTGTCAGATTCTTTGTCCAACGTGCAATACTGAAAGACCAGAGCCATTGCCTTTCATTCCTGCCACAAACGTTGTCCCTCATTATTGCCTGTATCCCCCTCCTTGGTCACTGTCAGAACCTAAATCAGTAAGAACAAAGAACAAAACAGCATGGGAAACAGGCCCTTCAGCCCAACGAACCTGCGCTACCACCCCAATGTTCCTACCTCTACCCGTGATCCTTGTCTATGTTTATAGATCTATGGATTAAAAACCAAATTTGAGACAATTTAGGGAGAATTTGTTTTGCCAATTACCCTAAGAGCACATCTTTGGGATGTGGGAGGAAACCGGAGCACCCGGAGAAAACCCACGCAAGCACGGGGAGAATGCGCAAACTCCCACAGACACAGGCCAAATCCATGTATCTGCACAGCACAGCGATAGTCACTGAGCTGTCGTGTTGCCCATCAAATGGTCCAGGTCAAGCGTACACTAACGACGTGAAGCACTAGGATACTCTCGAAAAAAATCCAAGAGCAGCCCTCTCACGACCCATCGCGTGTATGTCCCTTGTTAGACATCAAGGGGGACCAAAGCACCTGTAGGATAAAAACAAGTACATCAATATCATCATCTATTTACACACTTCCCAGGGACTCTGATACCACCAGTTTTAAGCCCATCCGATTTATTTGATAGTAAACTCACAAGCTTTCGAGGTTTCTTGCAGGTGAACAAAGAATCCTGTGCTGTCTGAGGCCAGAACTCTCCATTCATCTGACGAAGAAGGAAACCCCGAAAGCTTGTGGGTTTAGTAACAAGTAAATCAGTTGGACTTTAACCTGGTTGTTGTCAGACTTCTTACCGTGTTTACCCCAGTCCAACGCCTGCATCCTGAACCTAAGTCAGACAGTTCACAACTTAGAATGGGCTGAGCCTCCCCCGGATTGCAAAGATTGCCAACATTTGCCTCAGTATTGCCTGATTCTGCCCGTCTCAGCTGGTTGGCTGTTGAAACTCACCTATGCCATTGTAGCCTCTTGATTTGAATGTTCTGCAGCAATACGCTCTGTAACCTGCAGCCCAGCGCTCTGTGCACGAGTTTGCACCAAGTCTCGTTCTACTGTTTCTCCTCTGACCTGTTAGTTCCTGGCTAACACCTTCAATATGAATTTCTCATTCCTATCTACAAATTCCTCCATGAGCCCCCCCTTCTTCCTATCACTGTAATATCCTCCAGTCACACAACCCTCTGAGATGTCTCACCTAGCCTTCTTGCACATCACCGTCTCACCAGCTACCTAGGTCCAAAGCTGGAGAATTCCTTCCCTAAATCTTCCCTCTTCCCTCTTCTCCACCTCACATTTAAGACACTCTTTAAACCCTACCTCTGACCAAGCTTTGGGTATCAGATTGAATATTTCCTCATGTAGCTCAGTGTCAATCCTGTGGTTTGCTTCTGCTCCTGTGGAGCTCCAGGAGGTATTTCACTATGTCAGAGGTGCTACATAAATACTAGTCTAATTTCTGGCTCTCCTGGGTTGGTGAGCTACCCTTCAGTTTTGTGAAGCTGTGAGCACTGGCTGCCAATCTATAAATCCAGTTCCAACACACTTTTATAAGTCAGAGTCTGCATTGATGTGACCTTGTTATCCACAGAAGCAAAAACTATAAGAACATCAAAACTAGGAGCAGGAGTCGGCCATCCAGCCCCTCGAGCCTGCCCCGCCATTCAACAAGATCATGGCTGATCTGTAGTGGTTCAGTTCCACTTTCCCGCTTTCTCCCCGTAACCCTTAATTCCCTTGTCAATCAAAAACATATCCACTCTTGACTTGAACATATTCAGTGAGGAAGCCTCCACCACCTCATCAGGCAGAGAATTCCAAAGATTCACCACCCTTTGCGTGAAGAAACTCCTATGCAACTCTGATCTGAACCGCACCTACCCCCCACTAATCTTGAGGCTGTGCCTTCTAGTCCTGCTATCTTTGCTAAGCGGGAAGAGTCTCTCAACCTCTACTCTATCCATCCCCTTCATTATCTTATACGTCTCTATAAGATCCCCTCTCAGCTTTCTAAACTCCAAAGAGTACAAACCCAGCCTATTCAGTCTCTCCTCATAATCCAATGCCCTCATCTCCGGTATCAGCCTAGTAAACCTTCTCTGCACCCCCTCCATGGCCAATATATCCTTCCTCAAATGCGGCGACCAAAATTGCACACAGTACTCCAGCTGTAGCCTCACCAGTACCCTATACAGCTGCAACAGTACCTCCCTGCTTTTACATTCTATCCCCCTAGCTATAAAGGCCAACATTGCATTCGCCTTCTTGATCACCTGCTGCACCTGCATACTGTGTTTTTGTGATTCGTGCACAAGGACTCCCAGGTCCCTCTGCACTGTCGCAAGCTACAGCTTTTCGCCATTTAAATAGTAATCCTTCCTACCAAAGTGGATAACCCCACACTTGCTAACATTATACTCCATCTGCCAAAGACCATGGCTGATCTTTTCATGGACTCAGCTCCACTTACCCGCCTGCTCACCATAAATTGATCCTTACTTTAAAAACCATTCAACAAGACAGCCGCAACTGCTGCACGGGACAGGGAGTTTCACAGATTCACAATCTTTGGGGTGAAATTTCTCTTAGATCTGCCTACAGTTTTGGTTGCCACATTATAAGAAAGATGTGGGGCATTGGAAAGGGTGCAGAGGAGGTTTACCAGGATGTTGCCTGGTATGATGGGTAGGTCTTATGAGGAAAAGCTGAAGGACTTGAGGTTATTTTCATTAGAGAGAAGAAGGTTAAGAGGTGACCTAATTGAGACATATAAGATGATCAGAGAGTTAGATAGGGTGGATAGTGAGAGTCTTTTTCCTCGGATGGAGATGGCTAACATGAGGGGACATAGCTTTAAATTAAAGGGTGGTAGTCATAGGACAGATGTCAGAGGTGGGTTCTTTACTCAGAGGGTAGTAAGGGTGTGGAATGCCCTGCCTGCAGCAGTTGTGGACTTGCCAAATTTAAGGGTGTTCAAATGGTCAGTGGATAGGCATATGGATAACATTGGAATAGTTTAGGTTAGAGAGTCATTAGATTGGTTCCACTGGTCAACGCAACGTCGAGGGCCGAAGGGCCTGTACTGCGCTGTAATGTTCTATGTTCTGATGAGCTGGGAATTTACCTTTCTATCAGCTGTTTCCTTCCCAAAGGCAATGTAGGATTTATCATTTAAAAAACAATTTGATAAGCCGCAGTGAGGAGTTGAGTGAGTTAGTAGACAATATGTTTGTGTTTGATGACATAACATTGGAGATTCAGCAGTGTGTAGAATAAGCTGCAGTGGGACAGGGTGAAAGTGGCACTCTGTCGTAATAGGACCAGTTTAATCATTCCCAGCCTGGCCCCGTAGATTGGAGGCAGCAGCAGTCACATCCTTGTGAGGCAGACTGGGTTCTGCTGAGAGATTGTGAAGTGTCCGTGCCGAGTTTGTAATCCGATATAGTTTGTACAGAGAGCTGTGTATTAGCAGTGAAAAGTTGGGTGGCCTCAGTATTCTCTGTGTTACACCTGTACTCAATGATATTTAATATGTGAAACTTGGTATTTTCTGGAAGAGCGCAGAAACTTTGACCAATTCGTGGAGTCTCGTGTTTCTGCTCCCATTGTCCAGTGTGAAATTCTCCCTCATCTTTGAAAACACATCGTGTGCTGTGTTTAAGAAAAAATCTCAAAAGGTGCACTGAGGGAGGGAAGAGCAGAATTTATTAACGTGGATTTTTAGAAGTTTGGAGACTGTCTCTCTTGATGTGCAGTGACTGAAGCGAGTTTAAACACTGGGCTGCGCTGGCTAATGGCGCAATCTAGCTGTGTAAATTCCAGGAATTCTCGCTGCTCTTCTGCTTATCAGAGGTGCACACAGTCCAAAGGCAAACTCTGGGTTGAGACAGATAAAACTCAAACTTCAACACTGCCGTCAGACTGCCTGAGGACTCTGCAACTTCGTCTGCAAACAGTCCTTTCCTCTTCTAGAATTTCAGGATCTCCTCGTTGACGTAAGTAGGTTTGTAACAAACAACTTGGTGTGGAAGTTTTTACGTACAGACTGTGTTCTGGGTGTTGGAGATTTATTGGGAGGATGTGGGTTAGCTTTCGAATGTGTGAGGGGTGGCATGGCACCACGGTGGTTAGCACTGCTGCCTCACAGCGCCAGGGACCAGGGTTCGATTCCCAGCTTGGGTCACCGTCTGCGTGGAGTTTGCACATTCTCTCCATGTCTGCGTGGGTTTCCCGCAGGTGCGTGGGTTTCTGATGCATTGGATGCATTGACCTGAACAGGTGCCTGAAGCTCACAGTAATTCCATTGTAATATTAAAGTAAACCTTACTTGTGACTAATAAATAAACTTCAAAGGGTATCACTTTCCTCCTGTTCTGAAGGAATATTGTTTGTGAAGATACACAGTCAGCCTCTTGGCCTGTGCTGAGAATCGGTTTAACATATAGACAACACACTCTGTGTACTGTCAACACCGGATAGCTCAGTTTGCTGAAATGAAAACAGAAAAAGCACTGGGGTGAGAATTTTGTTTTGCGAGGGAGCTGATCTTTATTCTGCCGTGTACACACACTCTGCCTCCAGACTTTGGTCTTTTACTATCATCGTTACTGCTCTATTTGCCTTTTGTTCTGCAGCACCTTTTGTCATTTAATCTCCGTCCACCCTGGAATCTAACCCTGACTTTTCCTTTTGTTTCCCTGACCCTCCCCCACTTCTCAACATCATTAAACACATCTCATTTCCAACTCTCTCCAGTTCAAAGGAAAAGTCCTGTTTGACTCCGAAGCGTAAACTCTCGCTACAGATTTCTGCCAGACCTGCTCAAGTTTTTCCAGAACTTTTTATTTTTGTTATTGAAAACAGGAACCAAATGCAAATCAGATTTCCCTCTGAGCCCCCCCCCCACCCTCCCCTTGCTCAGTTCCAGCCAGCTGGTTGGCGTTAACCTGTTTGAAAGTTTGGTTCTGGAGCAGAGAGTGGGTCAGTTGTTGATTCCCGTCATTAATATTTCGAGCAGTGAAGTGGAACGTGCAGCTTTTGTTCTGAAATGCTGATTAGAAGCAGTTTATTTTGTGCGTTACATGCTGGCCTAAGGTGTGTGGGGGTTGTGCTGGGTATGGGGGAGGATGCTGTGGTGGTTGGGGGGGGGGTGTTGGGTGAGTACGGAGGGAGAATGGGCCGCTGGGGATGGAGCTGGTGGAAAGGTGGGATGAGGGGAGGCGGGGATGGGGTGGGGGTTAGTGGAGGGGGAGTAGGCCGGTGTGGGGGCAGCGGGGAGGAAATGTGGAGGGGAAATGGGCAGGGGGGTGTTGGTGAGTACGGAGGGAGAATGGGCCGCTAAGAATGGGGGAGGTGGACTGGTGTGGAAGGGTGGGGATGGGGTTTGGGGGGGGGGGGGTGGTAGTAGGTTGGTGTGGGGGGGGGGGAGTAGGTGTGGAAAGGGGTTGGTTGATGCACACTGAGTAAGTTTAAGGATTGCTACTGGCTAGAGTAATAGTGAAGTCTTCACCAAGATTCCCCGAAAGCGTGTGGATTTTTTGATTCAATTTATTATTGCCACGTGTATTAAAATACAGTGGAAAGTATTGTTTCTTGCGCATTATGGAGACAAAACATACTGTTCATAGAGAAAGAAATGAGTGAGTACAGAATGTAGTCATAGCTAGGGTATAGAGAAAGATCAACTTAATACAAGGTAAGTTCATTCAAAAGTCTAAGCAGTAGGGAAGAAACTATTCTTGAGTCGGTTGGTACATTACCTCATATCTTTTTCCTGGGGGTAAACGGTGGAAGAGAGAATATCTGAGGTGTGTGGGGTTCTTAATTATGCCGGCTGCTTTTCTGAGATAGCGGGAAGTGTAAACAGAGTCAGTGGATGGGAGACTGGTTTGGTTGATGGATTGGGCTACATTCACCACCCTTTGTAGTTTCTTGGGGTCTTGGACAGAGCAGGAGCCCCATACCAAGCTGTGGTACAACCAGAAAGAACGTAAAAATTGGTCAGAGTCATAGCTGACATGCCACATTTCCTTAGAAAGTGGAGGCATTGGTGGGGTTTTGTCACGGGGGATCAGGACAGGTTGTTGGTTAATTGAGCACCTAAAAATCTGAAGCTCCCCGTTGATGTAGACAGGGGCATGTTCTCCACTACACTTCCTGAAGTGGGTGACAATCTCCTTCACTTTGTTGATGTTGAGGGAGAGATTATTGTTTTCCTCCTCAGCTCCGCAGCAGTCAGGGAGCAGGGAAATTACTCACACAATCCTCTGAAAAGATCAGTCTCCTCCCAGCTGTTAGGTCCATCTCTATTAAACAAAATGCTGTGTAACATCCTAAATGAATGCTGACACCTGATATAAGGAAAACTTAGAACGCTACAAGTTGCACTGATCAGACTCATACCTACCAGGCCTATTTATAACTCTCAATCCCATTAAATCCATGTACTCATCCAAAAGTCTCTCTTACAAGATGCCAATGAGTTCACCTCTACCAACACCACCGACGGGAGCCGATTCCATTCAGTCACCACCCTCTGAGTGAAAAACTTACCCCTAACATCTCCTCTGTATTTGCCCCCCAGCACCTTAAACCTGTGTCCTCTCATAGCGACCATTTCAGCCCTGGGAAATAGTCTCCGCGAATCCACCCTATCTATTCCTCTCAACATTTTATTCTATTCCTGTCAACATCTTGTAAACCTCTATCAGGTCGCCTCTCAACCTTGTCTCTCCAGGGAGAAAAGATCGAGCTCCCTCAACCTATCTTCATAAGGCATGCCCCCCAATCCAGGCAACATCCTTGTAAATCTCCTCTACACCCTCTCAATAGCTTCCACATCCTTCCTATAGTGAGGCGACCGGAACTGCGCACAGTACTCCAAGTGGGGTCTGACAAGGGTCTTATAAAGTTAATAGAACATAGAACATTACAGCGCAGAACAGGCCCTTCGGCCTTCGATGTTGCGCCGACCAATTATGAAAAAAAGCAATGACCCTCCAAACTAAACCATTCCCTTCTCTTCCATACACTTATCAACTAACCTCTTAAACGCCACCAAACTTGGCGCATCTACAACTGCCGCAGGCAGGGCATTCCACTCCCTAACCACCCTCTGGGTAAAGAACCTACCTCTGATATCCGTCCTATAACTATCACCCCTTAATTTAAAGCTGTGTCCCCTCGTGCTAGCTTTCTCCATCCTAGTAAAAAGGCTATCACTGTCCACCCTATCTAAACCTCTAATCATCTTATATGTTTCGATAAGGTCCCCTCTTAGCCGCCTCCTTTCTAACGAAAGCAACCTCAAATCCCTCAGCCTCTCTTCATAAGACCTGCCCTCCATACCAGGCAACATCCTGGTAAACTCCTCTGTACCCTCTCCAATGCCTCCACATCTTTCTTATAATGTGGGGACCAGAACTGCACACAATACTCCAAGTGCGGCCGCACTAGAGTTTTGTACAGTTTGCAACATGACGTTGCGGCTCCGAAATTCAATCCCCCTACCAATAAAAGCTAAGACTCCGTATGCCTTCTTAACAACCTTCTCGACTTGACTGCCTACTTTCCGGGATCTATGCACAAATACACCAAGATCCCTCTGTTCATCAACACTATTAAGAATCCTACCATTTGCCCTATACTCTACCCATTTATTATTCCTGCCAAAGTGCATTACCTCACACTTTTCCACATTAAACTCCATTTGCCACCTCTTGGCCCAGCTCTGCAACTTGTCCAATTCTCTCTGCAAACTATAACATCCCTCTTCACTATCTACCACTCCACCGACTTTCGTGTCATCTGCAAATTTACTAATCCATCCTTCAATACCCTCATCCAGATCATTTATAAAAAGTACAAACAGCAGGGGCCCCAAAACAGACCCCTGAGGTACACCACTTGTCACCGAACTCCACGATGAATATCTCCCATCAACCACCACCTTCTGTCTTCTATCTGCTAGCCAATTCCTAATCCAATTAGCTAAATCACCCTCTATCCCATACATCTGCATTTTCTGCAGAAGTCTTCCATGGGACACCTTATCGAACGCCTTACTAAAGTCCATATATACCACATCAACCGCCTTACCCCCATCCACCTCTTTGGTCACTTTTTCAAAAAGGTTGCAGCATTCCCTCCCGACTCCTAAACTCAATCCCTCGATTAATGAAGGCCAGTACACCATACGCCTTCTTAACCACATCCTCCACCTGCGAGGCCGATTTAAGAGTCCTATGGACCCGGACCCCAAGGTCCTTCTGATCCTCTACACTGCTAAGACTCCTACCCTTGATATTATACTCCTTCATCCCATTGGACCTACCAAAACGGACCACTATGCATTTATCCGTGTTGAAGTTCATCGGCCAATTCTCCGCCCAACCTTGCATTCTATCTATGTCTTGCTGCAACACCTGACATCCACATACTCAATCTTTTCAGTCTGCCACAAACCTGTAGTACAACCTCCCAGATCACTTTCCACTGTGAATATTGAGGCAAAGTACTCATTAAGCACCTCTGCCATTTCTTCCGGTTCCACACAGACTTTTCCTCCTTCACCTTTTATAGGTCCTATCCTTTCACTTCTCATCCTTTTACTTTTCACATATTTGTAGAAGGCCTTGGGATTCTCCTTAATCCTACCAGCCAAGGCCTTCTCATGACTCCTTCTGGCTCTCCTAATTTCCTTTTTAAGCTCTTTCCTACAAACCGTATACTCCTCTAGATTCTTAACATCGCCTAGCTGTATGAACCTTCTGTACACCTTTCTTTTCTTCCTGACTAGGTTCATCACAACTTTCGTGCACCACGGTTCCTGTGACACCAGAACATTGTCGTACAGAGCGCCAGACAAACATGCCTCGAAAATCCGTCACCTTCCTTCAGTACTTTTCCCCAAGAACACCTCCTTCCAGTTTACTCTTCCAATTTTCTGCCTAATGATTTCATATTTCCCCTTACTCCAGGTAAATACCTTCCTATTCTGCCTGATCCTATCTCTTTCCAATGCTATCGTAAAGGAGATAGAATTATGATCGCTATTCCCAAGATGCTTTCCCACCGAGAGATCCAATACCTGTTCTGGTTCATTAGCCAGCACCAGGTCAACTATAGCCTCCCCTCTTGTAGGCTTATCCACATACTGTCAGGAAAACCTCCTGAACACACTTAACAAATTCCTCACCATCCAAACCCATTACCCTTGGGATATTCCAGTCGATGTTTGGGATATTAAAGTCTCCCATCACAATAACTCTGTTATTACTACATCTCTCTAGGATCTGTTTCCCTATCTGCACCTCAACATCCCTGTCACTATTGGGCGGCCTATAGAAAACACCCAGCAAAGTTATCGATCTCTCCCTGTTCCTAACTTCCACAAAGGCCGAAAGCTAGCAAGTTTACTATCAAATAAATCGGTTGGATTTAAAAATGGTGTTGTCAGACCTCTTACTAACTTCCACCCACAGAAACTCTGTAGACAGTCCCTCCACGGCATCCACCTTCTCTACAGCTGTAACACTGTCCCTGATCAACAGTGCCACTTCCCCACCTCTTCTACCTCCCTCTATGTCCTTCCTGAAGCGTTTGAATCCTGGCACCTGAAGTACCCAGTCCTGTCCCTGAGACATCCAAGTCTCTGTAATGGCCACCACATCACATTCCCAAGCAGCAATCCAGGCCCTGAGCTCATCCACTTTATTCACTAAATACTCCTGGCGTTAAAATAGACACACCTCAGACCCTCAGTCTGAGTGCTCCCCTTCTCCGTCACCTGTCTATCCTCCCTCATACACTGTCTACAATCCTTCTCTACTTTCAAACTAACCTCCTCGCTCTGTCACCTCATCTCAATTCCCTGAAAATTCAGAGTCTCTCCGATTTCCAGCTTCAGAGGTGACTTGAGTAAAGATAGTCCAAACTGGCAGATCCATTTAACCTGCACCTTGGCCAGCTCCAAACTTCGGAAGCTTCAATGATTGGGAAAACCAGTATTTTGTGTGGATCCCAGGTTGCTGATGTATAATTACTTTCTCTTGCTTTACTCCCTTACACCAAGAGTTGCCAACCCTCCAGAATTACATAGAACATAGAACATAGAACAATACAGCACAGAACAGGCCCTTCGGCCTTCGATGTTGTGCCGACCAAAATAAAAAGCAATGCCCCTCCTAACTAAACCATTCCCTTGTCTTCCATATACTTATCAACTAACCTCTTAAACGCCACCAAACTTGGCGCATCTACAACAGCTGCAGGCAGGGCAGTCCACTCCCTAATCACTCTTTGAGTAAAGAACCTACCTCTGATATCCGTCCTATAACTAATACCCCTTAATTTAAAGCTGTGTCCCCTCGTGCTAGCTTTCTCCATCCTAGGAAAAAGGCTATCACTGTCCACCCTATCTAAACCTATAATCATCTTATATGCTTCAATAAGATCCCCTCTTAGCCACCTCCTTTCTAATGAAAACAACCTCAAATCCTTCAACCTCTCTTCATAGGACCTGCCCTCCATACCAGGCAACACCCTGGTAAACCTCCTCTGTACCCTCTCCAATGCCTCCACCTCTTTCTTATAATGTGGGGACCAGAACTGCACACAATACTCCAAGTGCGGCCGCACTAGAGTTTTGTACAGTTGCAACATGATGCTGCGGCTCCTAAATTCAATCCCCCTACCAATAAAGCTAAGACTCCATATGCCTTCTTAACAACTTTATCCACTTGACTGCCTACTTTCAGTGATCTATTGACACATACACCAAGATCCTTCTGTTTCTCAACACTATTAAGAGCCCTACCATTAGCCCTATACTCTACACATTTATTGTTCCTGCCAAAGGGCATTACCTCACACTTTTCCACATTAAACTCCATTTGCCACCTCTCGGCCCAGCTCTGCAACTTGTCCAAGTCACTCTGCAAACTATAACATCCCTCTTCACTATCTACCACTCCACCGACTTTAGTGTCATCTGCAAATTTACTAATCCATCCTTCAATACCCTCATCCAGATCATTTATAAAAATTACAAACAGCAGGGGCCCAAAAACAGACCCCTGAGGCACACCACTCGTCACCGAACTCCACGATGAATATCTCCCATCAACCACCACCCTCTGTCTTCTATCTGCCAGCCAATTACCCTGGAGTTTCCAGGAATTAAAGATGACCCTCCTAATGACAGTGTCATAGAAGAACTCAGCAGAAATCAATGGGTGCTTTTCTGGTTGGCAGTTGGTGACTAATGGAGTGCCGCAGGGATTGGTGCTGGGGCCTATTTACCATTTACATAGATGATCTGGAGGAAGAGGCTGAGTGCAGAGTAACAAAATTTTCTAATGACACAAAGATGAGTAGAAAAGCAAATTGCGTGGAGGGTGTGGAAAGCCTGCAGAGGATCTGGATAGGTTGAGTGAGTGGGCGAGGACCTGGCAGATGGAGTATAATGTTAGCAAGTGTGAGGTTATCCACTTTGGTAAGAATAATGGTAGGAGGGATTATTTAAAGGGTGAAAAGGTGCAGCATGCTACAGTGCAGAGGGATCTGGGCATCCTTGTGCACAAATTGCAAAAACCCAGTCTGCAGGTGATCAAGAAGGCGAATGGAATGTTGGCCTTTATAGCGAGGGGGATAGAATATAAAAGCAGGGAGATCTTGTTGCAACTGTACAGGGCACTAGTGAGGCCACAACTGGAGTACTGTGTGCAGTTTTGGTCACCGCATTTGCAGAAGGATATATTGGCCTTGGATGGGGTGCAGAGAAGGTTCACCAAGTTGATACCGGAGATGAGGAGGTTAGCTTATGAGGAGAGATTGAATAGATTAGGTCTGTACTCGTTGGAGTTTAGAAGGCTGGGGGGGATCTTATAGAGACTTACAAGATAATGAAGGGGTTAGATAGGGTAGAGGGAGAGAGATTCTTCCCACTTAGAAAGAATAGCAAGACCAGAGGGCACAGCCTCAAAATATGGGGGGGGCAGTTTAGATCGGAGTTGAGGAGGAACTTCTTCACTCAAAGGATGATGAGTCTCTGGAATTCTCTGCCCATTGAAGTGGTGGAGGCTCCTCACTGAATATATTTAAGTCACGGTTAGATAGATTTCTGATAGACAAGGGAATTAAGGGTTATGGGGAGAAAGCGGGAAAGTGGAACTGATCCACTACAGATCAGCCTTGATCTTATTGAATGGTGGGGCAGGCTCGAGGGGCTGGATGGCCGACTCCTGCTCCTATTTCTTATGTAGAATTGGGAGTTGTTTTACATTTAGAACATAGAACACTACAGCACAAACAGGCCCTCCGGCCCACAAGTTGTGCCAATCATATCCCTACGTACCAGGCCTAGCTATAACTCTCAATCCCGTTTAATCCCATGTACTCATCCAGAAGCCTCTTAAAAGACCCCAGTGAGTTCACCTCTACCATCACTGACGGCAGCCGATTCCATTCACTCACCACCCTCTGAGTGAAAAACTTACCTCTAACATCCCCTCTGTACTTGCCCCCCAGCACCTTAAACCTGTGTCCTCTCATAGCGACCATTTCAGCCCTGGGAAATAGCCTCCGAGAATCCACTCTATCTATTCCTCTCAACATCTTATAAACCTCTATCAGGTCGCCTCTCAACCTTCGTCTCTCCAGTGAGAAGAATCCCAGCTCCCTCAACTTATCTTCATAAGGCCTGCCTCCCAATCCAGGCAGCATCCTTGTAAATCTCCTCTGCTCCCTGTCAATAGCTTCCACATCCTTCCTGTAATGAGGCGACCAGAACTGTGCACAGTATTCCAAGTGGGGTCTGACAAGGGTCTTATAAAGTTGCAGCATTACCTCCCGACTCCTAAACTCAATCGCTTGATTAATAAAGGCCAGTACACCAGCTCTTTTTTTAATCTCCTTTTGGGCCTTTTTGGGCTTTTTTTTAAATACAGATTGGCCAGTGAAAGCTGCCTGAGGGTGCTGTGCTGTCTGAGTGAGGAACTCACGCCCTGTGTCCTGGGATCTCTGAACTCTGCAAAATCTAGGCTTCAGACTGAATCAGCTCCATGAGGAAATGTTCCTCTGACAACCTTACCCCCCAGAGTGAGGCCATTCAGCCCATCAATCCTCCACCAGTTGCTTGTGTCAAGAAGGTGATGACATCAGCTTGATCTGTAAGCTTACTACAAAGATTGAGTTTCTGCTGCCCAGCCATTTTATTACTGGCAGTTTCTTTAAGAATTCACATTGTTCTGCTTTGCAATGAGCATGCTCAGGGCTGTCAACTCCTATTGGGCCTAAGGCTGCTCAAACAGCCCCTTCCCCTTCAACTCCATCTCCAACATTTGCTAGCGAGGACAGTGTGGTTATAATGTCATGAATCACACTGAATTTCCGTGTGAGGACATCTCAGTTTGGATTGCTTTCTTTTGAGCAGAGAGACAGAGAAGGACACGATTGAAGTATATCAGATTATGAAGAGTTTACACGGGGTGAATCGGGAGCAGCTGTTCCCCTCGGTTGAGGGGTGAGTCACGAGGGGGCATAGATTTAGGGAAAAGGGCAGGAGATTCAGAGGGGATTTGAGAAAACATTTTTTTCACTCAGGGTGGTGGGAGTCTGGAATGCACTGCCTGGGAAGGTAGTGGAAGTTGGAAACCTTACAATCTCTCAAAATATTTGGATAAGCACATAACATTGAAGGATATGGGATATGTGCTGGAAAATGAGATTACCGTGATTTTAATGGTAGTTATTGTTGGTGCAGACTTGATGGGCTGAAGGGCCATTTTTGCACTGTCTCTGTGACCCTATCAACCTCTCCTTACTGAAATATTTTGGCAATTCCTCAGAATTACAGCATCTTCAAAAAAAAAGAACAGTTTGTATTTAGCTGGATCTTTCACAACCTCAGATTGGCGTTTACAACCAATGAATTAGTTTGCTCGTTGTCCACCATCTTTGTCACTTGACAACAATGTGTGCACAGCAAGCTGCCACAAGCAACAATGTGATAAAGACCAGATAATCTCTCTGTCATGTCAATCACTCCCAGGCTGTTCACCCAACTAATAGCTGCGGAATCTATTGGCCAAAGGTGATATTGGATTAATGCGTTATCAAATAGACAGCTTCTGGGAGAGTGCGGTGCTTCCTTTGTACTAGAAAATTAGGCTGGAATATTGGCTGACACTGGGATTGGAGGTCACAATCTCTTGACTCATCAATAAGACTCAGTGAGTCACTCTGACCGTGCTCTGTATAATTCTGTGAAGTGGCCAGTATTATAGAGGAGGAAGTGATAAAGGAGAGTGTATCAAATGTTCCCTCTGTGTTATTCCTACCTATCATCACGTCTTTTCAACCTGTCTTATACACATCGCTTTTCAATGTTTTAATAACTGTTCAGTATCACCTCCCTGGAGTTTATTGCCATCTGATTCCATCCACCATCATTTCAAAGTTTCCAGTGCTTTGACAGTGAGGTTATTGTCCCCGCGCTGAGAGCAGATAGACAGACCGCACCCAGCCCCAACACACTTCCTGTTCTACTCCTTCCTCCTCTCACTCCATCCCTGCCCTGCCATTGGCTGGCCCATTCTTTGCACAGCCTCTTTGTTGGGAGATTTGACTGTTCACTAACTTACCAATCAGCGAGCAGGATTGAGAGCTCATTTGTAAAGTGGTGAGTCCGTAAAACTCAAATAGAAACATATCAGATTATGAAGGGAATGGATAAGATAGAAGCAGGGAAGCTGTTTCCACTGGTGCGTGAAACTAGAACTAGGGGGCATAGCCTCAAAATAAGGGGGAGAGATTTAGGACTGAGTTGAAGAAGAATTTCTTCACACAAAGGGTTGTGAATCTGTAGAATTCCCTGCCCAGTGAGGCTCCCTCATTGAATGTTTCTAAGGCAAGGATAGATTTTTGAACTGTAAAGGAATTAAGGGTAATTGGAGCTGAGTCCACAAAAAGATCAGCCATGATCTTATTGAATGACGGAGCAGGCTCGAGGGGCCAAACGGCCGACTCCTGCTCCTGGTTCTGCTCTTATGAGACCAGTGCGATTAGAATAGCTAAGCATGGAGGTAGGTGAGGGGGTGGAGAGGTGGGGAGACTGTGAGGACAGGACAGGAATGATGAGGCTACTGCATCAGGATGAGTAGAGATCAGGGTGAGAGGGGTCAGGAATTGAGGGGAAGGTAGGGTTGGAAAACTCTCAGTTTGGATAGAGTGCCCATCAGCGAGTCCGCAGTGTGAGGTTTAACCCGAGGCTGTTTGGTGTGGGAGGGAGGGAGGGATTTGGACTCCTGGGGTGTGGGGACTGATTTCAGGGGAAATGGGAGCCGTAGAAGCTGGACAGGATGGTCCCCTCGCAGGGGTATGTGCTTGTGCTGTGTGACAGGAGGGCTGGGGACCTGAGTGAGCAGACACGAGAGAGGGGAAATATAGATAGGAATAAAAGACAAACATAAAAGGCAGAGGAAGTGAGAGCCAGCAGCAAAACAAATAAATTCAACATGTTTAAAAGATAAGACCTTCCAAACTGTAAAAGTTAGTGATAGCTAGTAAAATCAAATTGTAAAGCAACAAATTCTCTCTCTCTCACTCACACACACTGTGTCTCACTCCCTCATTCTTGCTCCCACTTGCACTGTCTGGCACCTCTCTCTCTCTCTCTCTCTCACATAGTGGCACAGTGGTTAGCGCTGCTGCCTCACAGCACCAGGGACCCCTCGAGTCACTGTTTGTGTGCAGTTTGCACATTCTCCCCATATCTGTGTGGGTTTCCTCTGGGTGCTCTGGTTTCCTCACACGGTCCAGAGATATGCTGGTTAGGTGCGTTGACCATGCTAAATTTCCCCTAAATGTCAGAGGGACTAGCAGGGTTACTGGGATAGGGCCTATTGTAGGAGTAGACTCGATGGGGCAAATAGCCTCTTCCTGCACTGTAGGTATTCTGTAATTTTCACACACTTCACTTTGCTCTTGCTCTCTGCCCCACTCTCTGTCTCGCTCTCACTATCCCACCACCATCTTGTTCCCATTCTTTGCCTCACTCTCTCTCCCTCTCTCTCATCCTCACTCTCTCATGTGCTCTGTCTTGCTCTGATGCTGTCCCTCTCTCTTGGACATTTCTCCTCACTTTCACACTCTCTCTCTCGATCCACAGAATCCTAAGGCACATCTTTAATGCTGTGTCCAGTCTCCAAAGATTGACAGACCGGATTTGCTCCAATATTTTCTGTGCATTTCAAAGACTTCCCAGTGCCATTATCCATCTCGTGCTCTGTATTCATCATGAGTCAGAATGTCAGCAGGGTGTAAGTATGGGGAAGATGCGGGGGGGCCATGGGAGACCAGAGGAGACATGGATAGTGAGTGGTGATAATGGCCAGAGGGCCTAACAACCGTGCGGAGATCTGGCCTATGTCCCGGAGAATGGAGCAGTGCTTCTAATCTGCTCACCATTGCCAATCTCCGTTCCTACCTGGAATGGAGCCTGACTCCAGAGTCCAGCTGATTGAAGCCAGGAATCTAAAATGAGGAAATGATCTCCTGCTTCCCAGAGCAAAGAAGGAAGTGTCTGCGAATTATTATGACAGTTTATTCAAAGCAGTGAGATTGAAATTGATGTAGAATGAAATTCCCTCTGTTTCACCGAGGAACAGATGTGGAGATGCCGGCGTTGGACTGGGGTAAACACAATAAGAAGTCTGACCACACCAGCTTAAAGTCCAACCGATTTATTTGATAGTAAACTCACAAGTTATAGCTGGGGGAAGGGTAATTATGAGGCCATCAGGAGAGAATTAGGGTGCATAGATTGGACTAGGGAACTACAGGGACTGGGAACATCTGGAATGTGGTGCTTATTCAAGGAGCAGCTGCTGCGAGTCCTTGATAAGTATGTCCCTGTCAGGCAGGGAGGAAATGGACGAATAAGAGAGCCTTGGTGTACGAAAAGAGTTGATTTGCTGGTTAAGAAGAAAAAGGAGGCTTATGTCAGGATGAGGCTTGAAGGCTCAGGTAGTGCAATGGATAGCTATAGATTAGCTAGGAAGGAGGTAAAAAGTGAATTGAGGAGAGCTAAGAGGGTACACGAGAAGATGTTGGCTGATAGGATTAAGGAGAATCCTAAAGCTTTCTTTCGATATGTTAAGAATAGAAGATTGGTTAGGGCAAGATTAGGCCAGTCATAGATAGCAGTGGGAAGTTGTGCGTGGAGCCTGAAGAGATTGGCGAGGCACTGAATAAATATTTCTCTTAGGTATTCACGCAGAGTGCTGGAAATGTAGCTGTGGAGAGCACTGAGGTACAGGGTTGCAAATTGGGGAGTATTGTAGTAGATAGGGAGATGTGTTAGAAATTCTCGAGGGTTTGAAGTTGGATAAGTCCCCTGGGCCGGATGGGATTTACCCTAGGATTCTCTGGGAGGCAAGAGAGGAGATTGCAGAGCCTCTGGCGCTGATCTTCAGGTCCTCGTTGGTTACGGGTGTGGTTCCGGAGGACTGGAGGATAGCGAATGTGGTCCCATTGTTTAAGAAGGGGAAGAGAGACCTTCCTGGGAATTATAGGCCAGTGAGTCTTACTGCTGTGGTGGGCAAGGTATTGGAGAGAATTATTAGGGATAGGATTTATAGTTATTTAGAGAGAAATGAATTGATTGGGATAGTCAGCATGGTTTCGTGAAGGGTAGGTCATGCCTTACTAACCTCATTGAGTTTTTTGAGAAAGTGACCAGAGAGGGGGATGGGGGTAAGGCAGTTGATGTAGTATATATGGACTTTAGTAAGGCTTTTGATAAGGTGGCCCATGGAAGACTTCTACAGAAAATGCAGATGTGTGGAATAGAGGGTGATTTAGCTAATTGGATTAGAAATTGGCTGGCAGATAGAAGACAGAGGGTGGAGGTTGATGGGAGATTTTCATCGTGGAGTTCGGTGACGAGTGGTGTGCCTCAGGGGTCTGTTTTGGGGCCCCTGCTGTTTGTAATTTTTATAAATGATCTGGATGAGGGTATTGAGGGATGGATCAGTAAATTTGCAGATGACACTAAAGTCGGTGGACTGGTGGATAGTGAAGAGGGGTGTTATAGTTTACAGAGTGACTTGGACAAGTTGCAGAGCTGGGCAGAGAGGTGGCAAATGGAGTTTAATGTGGAAAAGTGTGAGGTAATGCAGTTTGGCAGGAACAATAAATGTGTAGAGTATAGGGCTAATGGTAGGGCTCTTAATAGTGTTGAGGAACAGAAGGATCTTGGTGTATGTGTCAATAGATCCCTGAAAGTAGGCAGTCAAGTGGATTAAGTTGTTAAGAAGGCATATGGAGTCTTAGCTTTTATTGGTAGGGGGAATTGAATTTCGGAACCGCAACGTCATGTTGCAACTGTACAAAACTCTAGTGCGGCCGCACTTGGAGTATTGTGTGCAGTTCTGGTCCCCACATTATAAGAAAGATGTGGAGGCATTGGAGAGGGTACAGAGGAGTTTACCAGGATGTTGCCTGGTATGGAAGGCAGGTCTTATGAAGAGAGGCTGAGGGATTTGAGGTTTTTTTCGTTAGAAAGAAGGCGGCTAAGAGGAGACCTTATTGAAACATATAAGATGATTAGAGGTTTAGATAGGGTGGACAGTGATAGCCTTTTTCCTAGGATGGAGAAAGCTAGCACGAGGGGACACAGCTTTAAATAAGGGGTATGAGTTATAGGACGGATATCAGAGGTAGGTTCTTTACTGAAAGAGTGATTAGGGAGTGGAATGCCCTGCCTGCAGCTGTTGTAGATGCGCCAGGTTTGGTGGCGTTTAAGAGGTTAATTGATAAGTATATGGAATAGAAGGGAATGGTTAAGTTAGGAGGGGCATTGCTTTTTATTTTGGTCGGCACAACATCGAAGGCCGAAGGGCCTGTTCTGTGCTGTATTGTTCTATGTTCTATGTTCTAGCTTTTGGGATTTGCCCCTTCGTCAGGAGAGTTCTGGTCTCAGACAGAGCTTATATCAGCACAGACAGTTTACAGATTACTGATTAGAATGCGAATCCTTACACCTAACCTGCTATTCAAGTCTTAAAGATGCAGACAATGTAACCCCCATGATTTGCCTGGGTTTGCAAAACCTCACTTACTGTCCTGTCTGGAGATAATACACATCTCTTTAATCTATGCATAATGCTATCTCCACTCATATTATCTGCATCTTTAAGACTTGAATAGCAGGTTAGGTGTAAGGATTCACATTCTAATCAGTAATCTGTAAACTGTCTGTGCTGTTATATGCTCTGTCTGAGGCCCAAACTCTCCATTCACCTGACGAAGGGGCAAACCCTGAAAGCTTGTGAGTTTACTATCAAATAAACTGGTTGGACTTTAATCTGGTGTTGTCAGACTTCTTACTGTGTTCAGCGAGGAACGGCAGTGTTTGGAGATTGTTACCTATTCAGTGTGGAAGGTTTGTCAGTTCTATTTGTGACGTTGCTGTGAAGTTTAAGTCAGTTGCTAGAGGGTTAACTCTCGCTGGTGAAATGGGGCTGGTGACTCAGCCCAGTGTGGAAAGGACCATTCCAAACTCTACCTTCCAGACAATAGGCAGTTTTCTCAAATATCCTCCAAATGTTACCGACTCCTCCCCTTCATCCTCTCTGTCTCTGCAGAATAGCTCTGTTAGTCAATGTCTGCAACCATCAAAGTGGGATATGCAAGAATCATTTTCACAGAGTCAAAGTGAGTGAGGTTCAGTCAAAGGGAATTTATATTTATATAAAGATAAAATCCTGCAGTTGCTGGGAATCCGAAATAGAGATCAGCAGGTCAGACAGTATCTGTGGGAAGAGAAACAGAGGAGCAGATATATTTATTATTTTGCAATAAGCAATTGATAACAATTTTATCAGATCATTTGTATATTATATGTAAAGTGGTTGATACAGTGGTTTGCCTCGCAGCGCCAGGGTTGAATTCTGGCCTTGGGTCTTTATCTGGGTGGAGTTTGCACATTCTCCCTGTGTCTGTGTGGGTTTCATTTGGGTGCTCCGGTTTCCTCCCACACTCCAAAGATGTGTGGGTTAGAATACAAGAGCAGGGATGTACTTCTGAGGCTGTTAAGGCTTTGGCAAGACCCCATTTGGAATAGAACATAGAACAATACAGCACAAACAAGCCCTTCGGCCCACGAGTTGCGCCGATCACTACCAATCCACAGACCTATCTATAACCCCCTATCCTATTCGTTTCCATATACTCATCCAGAAGTCTCTTAAAAGACCCCAGTGAGTTTGCCTCAACAACCTCCGACGGCAGTCGGTTCCATTCACTCACCATCCTCTGAGTGAAAAACCTACCCCTGACATCCCCTCTGTATTTGCTTCCCTGCACCTTAAATCTGTGTCCTCTCGTAGTGACCATTTCAGCTCAGGGAAATAGTCTCTGACAGTCCACCCTATCTATCCCTCTCAACATTTTATAAACCTCTATCAGGTCGCCTCTCAACCTACGTCTCTCCAGTGAGAAGAGTCCCAACTGCTGTTGTGAGCAGTTTTGGATCCAATACTTGAGGAAGGAGATGCTGGCTTTGGAGGGGGCCCAGAGGAAGTTAACAAGAATGATCTCAGGAATGAAGGGTTTGGGGTATGAGGAGCGCTTGAGAAGTCGAAGTCTATACTCGATGGAGTTTAGAAGGATGAGTTGGGGTGGGGTTCTAATTGAAACTTACAGAATACTGAGAGGCCTGGATTGGGTGGACGTGGGGAGGATGTTTCCACTAATGGGAGAGACCGGAACTCCAGGGCATAACCTCAGCGAAGGGACAATCCTTTAAAACAGAGATGAGAGGAATCTCTTCAGCCAGAGAGTGGTGAATCTGTGGAACTCATTACCGCAGAGGGCTGTGGAGGCCGGGTTATTGAGTGTCTTTAAGACAGCGATAGGTTCTTGATTGATAAGGGGATCATGGGTTGTGGAGAGAAAGCAGGAAAATAGGGATGTGAATCCTATCAGCCATGATTAAATGGCAGAGTGGACTCTGAGCCAAATCCCGTAATTCTGCTCCTATATCCCATGGTCTTGTGGGTTATGTTGATTGGCCGTGCTAAATTGATCCTAGTATCAGAGGGGTTAGTAGGGTACATAGGTGGGGGTTACAGGGATAAGGGCTGGGTGGGCTGAATGGCCTCCGTCTGCATTGTAGGGATTCCATGATTGTAAATCTCTTTCTGGGTGAGATATGTGTTTCTCTGTGAATCAGTGACTATAAGATCACTGAACTGGTATGTCTTTGAGCACGCTGAGTGGAGCAGGAGATGGAAGGTTATACTGTGTCATAAAGCAATTTCTACCCCTCGATAGTGGAGCTTGAGGCAGGTTTATCATCACAGAACCATAGAAACCCTACAGTGCAGAAAGAAGCCATTCAGCCCATCGAGTCTGCACCGACCACAATCCCACCCAGGCCCCACCCCTATATTTCCCTCTAACTACATATCTCAGGACACTAAGGGGCAATTTTAGCACGGCCAATCAACCTAACCCGCACAGCTTTGGACTGTGGGAGGAAACCAGAGCACCCGGAGGAAACCCACGCAGACACTAGGAGAATGTACAAACTCTACACAGACAGTGACCCGAGCAGGGAATCGAACCCGGGTGCCTGGAGCTGTGAAACCACAGTGCTACTGTGACTTCCAGTTACTGCTTCAGACAGAATTCTACAAGCCCCCTCCCCTGGTGGGGGCAGGGGGCAGGGGCAGTTTCAGCCTTCTGAGCGGTGTCTTTGTAAACTGATTGCTTGATAGAATGTGGGTCTGGAGATTTGAATCTCAGTGTCTCTGCACCGAGAACAAACGCCATCAAAGAAGGGATTTGCCCCCTGACCACATCTGTCGAATTTGAATTCTGCTCCCCGTTTATATTGTATCTTTCTCTGAGCTATTGAAATCAATGGTGTAGATTCATTTTGGATTGTTTTATATGCCTGAGCTGCATAAAACTTTGGAATCTGAAGGTTTATGGGCTGAGTGAGGGTGATACAGAGAGATTAAATTCCCTGTAAAGATTTATATTTTATTGCAACTTCTGGTAAACATGTTGATGAGATGTCAGTTTGATAGCAGTTGAGTAACCTCTCGATTAGGTGTGGCAGCAGTGGACCCAGCCCGAGTTGGGTTTCATTCACAGGCTTGTCACATGTCCGATGTTACATCTGCCCTTGAACTATTGATAATGACTTTCCCAGCATTGGACTTTATTGCTGTTCTGGTTAAGATGGTGGAGTGATTCAGTCCTGAGCAATGGTGGTCTTGTTGTTTCGGGCCCCCAGAATGTGGTCCCCCCCCACCCCCGGCCGTGTCCCTGGTCAGGTTTGCTACAAAGTCCTAAATGCTCCCTACGGCCACCAAATATATCTCAGCCCTCAACTGTCAACAGAACAGCCCCAACTGCAAATATACAGCAATGTTTGGTTTGATTGATTATTGTCACCTGTATTATCATTGTGAAAAGTATTATTTTTTGCATGTTACACAGACAAAGCATACTGTTCATAGAAAACAAAACAAGAGAGTGTAGAATGTAGTGTTACAGTCATAGCTAGTGTGTAGAGAAAGATCAACTTAGTGCAAAATAGATCCATTCAAAAGTCTGACAGCAGCAGGGAAGTTCTTGAGTTGGTTGGCATGTGACCCCAGACTTTTGTAAATGTTTGCTTTCCTTGTTAAATTGTGCGCCCAACCTGCCCCAATCTTAGTTGATTTTGTTATTGATTTTCTCCTCAGTCACTGCTCCTCACTCCTTCAGAAATTTCATCAACTCAAACCCCCTCCTTGCAAATAAATCCGCCATTGACATTCCTGGCCTCACAAGTTCCAACCCCAATTCCCAACTACTTTTCCACTAAGCTCCTTGATACCCTCTGAAATGTGTGCCAATTTTTCCACATCTCCATTTCATTCCAATCCACCCACACTGCAATGGAAAAACCAAAATCAGAAACAACTTCCTACGTGATTATGACAAAGGTAAATTTTTCCTTTCTTGACCTTTGACACGCTGGCCAAACCATCCTCCTCCGAAACCTTGTCACTCTTGGCAGCTGCCTGCACATCTGCTCCTACCCATTTCCATTCTTGTTTATCCTGTCTTCGACACAGAATTCCCTCCAGTGTTTTCTTTTCCTGCACCATTCCTTCAAAGATCTATCCTTAACCCCTTCCTATTTCTCAACAACAAGTTTCTGCTTGGAGACATGCTCTGAAGTTTTTGTATACGTGCTCATAACACTCACCTCTACCTCCACATCACCTCCATCCATCTCACCATTGCCTCCTCACAGGGTTTGTCTGATATTTGGTTTGGGATGAACAGAAGTGGAAGACTGAAGTCATTCATTTAGATCCTCAGCACAAACACTGCTGTAGTTTATGCTTTCATGGGCTGTAGGTTTTGCTGGCTAGGCCAGCATTCGTAGCCCTGGAGAAGGTGATAGTGAACGGCTTCTTAAACAACTGCAGTCCATGTGTTCTAGGTATACACTGCGTTAGGGAGGGAGTTCCAGGGTTTTAACCCGGTCTCATTAATGACCGGGGGTGTATTTCCAAGTCAGGACAGTGAGTAACTGGGAGGGAATGTGCAGATGGTGGTAATCCCAGGTGTCTGCTGCTTTTAGATGCAACTGGTTGAAGATTTGGAAGGTGTTGTCTAAGGGGGTTTTAGTGAATTGCTTGTAAATGATACACACTGTTGCCACTGTGCGTGGTGGAGAGAGTGAATGTATCACGAGATGGAAGGGGTGCCAATCAAGCAGATGGTTTTATCCTGGATGGTGTTGAGCTCCTGGAGTGGTGTCGGAGCTGCACTCATCCAGGCAAGTGGGAGCTTATTCCATCACACTGCTTATTGATGATCTGTAGATAGCGGACTGACTTTGGAGGTCAGGAGATGAATTATTCGCTGCAGGATTCCCAGCCTCTGACCTGCTTTTACAATGCCATGATGTAGAGATGCCGGTGTTGGACTGGGGTAAACAAGTAGGGAGTCTGGCAACACCAGGGTTAAGTCCAACTGATTTATTTGATAGTAAACTCACAAACTTTCGAGGTGTTTCCACATCTTTGTCAGGTGAGTGAGGTGTTCTGGTCTCAAACAGCACAGACTGTTTAGGTTTGCATTCTAATCAGTAATCTGTGAACAGTCTGTAATGTTATATGTGCTGTTTGAGACCAGAACACCTCATTCACCTGACAAAGAGGTCAAAACACCCCGAAAGCTTGTGAGTTTACTATCAAATAAATCGGTTGGACTTAAACCTGGTGTTGTCAGACTTCCTACTGCTTTTACAACCACAGAGCATAATATATTTAAAAAATTATAACTGAAATCTCTAAAGAGTGATGGAAGGAATGTATCTGCTTGAACTCAGGAGGTTCCTCAAGCTTTGATGCTTTTTCCTGTATGGTGGTGTTGTTCCCCCTCCCTCCTCCAGTTAGAAAAAAAATCCATTGCAGTTGCTGCTGTCACTGGTTATCCACGGAAGGTTCCTCTCTCGCTATTCTGCTTATATTTGCTCTCGCTCTCCTCTCTCTGTCACACAAAGCAGTTCTGGTTCAGTTTCTGGTCAATGGTAACCTCCAGGTTGTTGACAGTGGGGGATTCTGTCATTGAGTATCATGGGGTGATGGTCAGCTATTGACGCTGTCTCTCCCTGGCAACAATCCGGGTAAACTCAGTGATTCGCCTGATGAAGGCACAAAGGCCGAAAGCTAGCAAGTTTACTATCAAATAAATCGGTTGGATTTAAAATTGGTGTTGTCAAACCTCTTACTGAGTTTATCCCAGTCCAACGCCAGCATCTCCACATCAATCCAGGTGACATTTCAGCTCAAGTTGAGCTTCCAAATTCTTATTACCCTTGATGCCTATTCCAGCTGCATAAGATCATGTGATTCACCCATGTCTCAACTCAGCTGCTGGTGAAAATCTCCCTGAAGCCTTTGCTAGCTCAGGAGTGGGATATTGTAATACTCTCCTGGCCAATCCTTTGTAAACCGCAGTTCACCCAGAACAAGCCCTGATGACCCATCGCCTTTCCAATCACTGGTCAATGCTTTGATATGATCACTTTGTCCCATGTTTCAGATCACTCTCTGTGAGCTTCTGTCTCTCTGTGATCTCTGCAATCCGCCTCTTGAACATAACCAATTTTAATCTAAAGGCAAAGTACTGTGGATGCTGGAAATTGAAACGAAAACGGAAAATGCTGGAAAATCTCAGCAGATCTGACAACATCCGTAGAGAGAGAAAATAGAGCAAATTTTTCGAATCCAGATGACATTTTGTCACTGGACTGTTGTGTAGTTACCTTCAGCTGTTTGGGCTGTAAGCTCTGCAAATCTCTCCATAAATTTCTCCATTTCTCTCTTCCCCCTTAAAGACGTTCCTTAGAAGTGACCTCTTTGTCCGAACTTTTGCTCGCTTGGCCTCATTATCTCCTGAGTCACACTTTGTTCAGCAGTATCGCTGTGAAGGATCTGGAAACCTTTGATTACAGTAAAGGTGCTGTAAAAATGCAAGTTGCTGAGCAGGAAGGTCTGGCTCAGTGATGGTACCTGGGTTTGAATGGTGTTCTTCTCCCATTGAGTGCAGCAGCTGAGTCAGGCTGAGGATTTTTCCCTTTCGTTTTAATTCTCTTATCATTCCAGGAATCTTACACACTTTACTGAGTGCTAGGGACCAATGGCATGAGTTGCCAGTCTCCTGACATTCCAGCCTGGTAGGGTAGAGAATACGGGAGCCACACTGTTGCTGTTTGGGAATTAGCATCATCAGGTTGAGCTCCAAATGTGTTGCTATACCCCTCCCCCTGCGTCTGTGATGACCTGGGTGGAAAGACTTTATCTTTAAGCAGCTGCGCTTGCCGGCTGGTTGTTAGTTAACTGTTGGGATGTGGGTGCTTCTGGATTCATTACCATCCCTAACCGTCCCTTGGACAGAGTGGTTTGTGAGCCTGTTTCACAGCACGTTGCTGTGACTGTGAAGCCAGGCTAGGTAAGGATGGCAAACTCCCTCAAAAGAGAAGCCGTGTGTTTTTTTTCCCCTGACAATCTGGTCATTTTATATTCTCTGAGACAAGTTTTTCAATTCCAGAATTATTAATTAATTGAATTTAAATTCCACTCCCTGTTGGGTGCAATTCGAACCTGACTTTTGGCTTCTGGATTAATATCCAGTGATATTACCCTGATGCCGCTGTTCCCTAAACATACCAAAGCATCCTGTCCCTCGTTGAGTGTGTTTTAATAACTATATGTAAGCTAGTCAGTCTGAATTTAAATTATTGCTAAGGTGGTATTGAAATTAAAATCTACAAACTTCTGTCAATGTGGATTTTGTGTTGAATTTCCAGCAATCCCATCATCTCTCTGTGTGTACATTTGACTTTCAATGTCCATTTAGCGACGGAACTCGGGAAATATTCAATGACTTGCTTTGTTTTGTAAATGATCTATCAGTGAAGACTTTCCAACAGCTTCGCTCAACCTGTTGAAGGTGAATGTTGGGCAGGTCCCTGTGTGGGTACCCACCACACTCCTGCAATCCCTACTTGCTGTGTCCACACTGACCCTGGATGCCAGTTGAAGCTCGCTCTATTTGTTTCTGTCTCACAGCCCCTCTGTCTAGACGGTGGGTTTGGGGAAGTGCTGGCTTAGACCACAGCAGACAATGTACCTTCTCAAAACTTCAGTCAGAGCCACTGCAGAAGTCAGAAGTTGCCATCAGTAAATGAGTGGCCATTGGTGCTGGCTGAGGGGTCGGTGATGAAGATGCATGTGTGTATGTGTTCTTACATGCACACGCGCATGCACGCACACGTGCGTACACGCACACACATGTGCATACGTTTCAACCTGTCTCTTAGTACAGAGCCATGATCAAACCCAGAGCTTTCTTGCTCCGACAGAACTGTGTCAGGATGTATCCCCCAATCAATCCAGTTCATTTAGTCTACTCCATTCTGGACAGGCTCAGTTCCACCAGTCAAGTACTCCTGGTGGTTTAATTCCTAATATTAGGTGCTATCGTTATGGGAATTATGTAACAGCAACTCCCTAATACATATTTAATTATATTTGATATGCTGCAGTTTCACTTTGCTGTGATTCCACACACACTTTGCTTCCTGACCCAGTGTTGTGGTAGGCTCCCTGTGTGACCCCTCAGTGTGAAATATCCTTTTTCTCTTTAACAGAAGCCGCTAGCTTTGGAGACCCCAGTGGAAGTGTCTGAGGTGACCAGTGTCGACTCTGAGCCAGACGCTACAGTCTCCGGGGATCCACTGCACGGCAGTCTGTCAAATTCCGATACCAAGGCAGGGGAAACTCCGGAAGCTGTACCCGTGCAGAACGAGGATTCGGGGCAAGACGGGGCTTCTCCCACAGATACGAGCCAGGTTCCCACAGGATCCAGCGATTGGCCGGAGGAGCAAGCAGAGAATGGATTTGTGTTGAAGGAGAGGGAGGAGGAGGAACCTGTTTTTCCTGAGGAACCCCAGGTGCTCACTGATACTCAGGCTTCACTCGGAGAAATGGAGAGAAGGCAGAGAAATGGGCCAAGGGTCAAAGTTGATTTCTCTTCTACCGGTTGTGGAATCAGACTGATAGAAATGGTGAAAGCAGAGCATTCTGAATCTGAGGTTGACTGTAACAACCATGTTACAATTCACGCACAGAAAGTTTCTGTTATCCAGCATCCAGAGACCAATAAACAGGACATTTTGGTTAATGGTGGAGCGGGTACGGTGATTTGCACCCAGGCGGAGGGCAAGAAAGGCCAGACCCCTTCCACACCATTAGCCACCATAAAGAGAGAAGCCAACTTTGACCTTCGAACCTACCACGTGGAGAAAAAGCCAGCCAAACTGTTTCCTGATGATGAAGAAGGTAAATATCAGACAGTAATCATTCAGGAGAGAACTGATGACGAAATGCTTGCAAAGGAGAGGAAGCAGATCATTAGGAGTCAAGCCATGAAGAAGAATGCCACCATGGCTGAGCGATGGGGCTCGGCAGAACGATTAGACAGAGAGGAGAAACTCTCTACCGGAGATTCCGCACACAAGCAAGATGAAACTAAGATGCCTGAGACAGAAACTAACGTGTCCTCTTCCCCCAATGAGTCCCCCGTCGCTCATCATGAAGACGTCAACACTGAGCAGATAAACTTCACAGCGGCTCGGCAACAGTTCCTAGCCATGGAGAAGTCACAGCAAGACGTCTCCATGAGCCCAAGGCGGACTGGCCAACCCTCCAGAGCCCATTCTTCCAGACTCTCTCAGTCGAGTCATTCTCTTCCCTCCAAGGACAGTCGCACCTTGAACACAAAGGCTGCCACAGTTAATGAGCTACCTGACAGAGAGAGGGGGCCTTCCGCTCTCGGTAAGAGCATCTTTGTTGCTGAAAAAGTTGCAGCTTTGGAAAATGGTGAGAGCCAGTGGAATGTCTCTGTGCACTCGTCAATAGATGACCTGGATTCTGGATTGGGGGAGAAGTGCAACGATGACAGTTATGGGTATGCCAGCGACGGAGGAGCATCAAACGAGATGCTAAACGCTGGAACTGACAACAGTGGCACTCTGGAAGCCTCCGAGCAGAAAGTTACGCTTGAGACCCCCATTGAGAAGGAAATCCGATTGGCAATGGAAAGAGAGGAGAGTCTCCGCAAAGAGAGAGGCATCAGGAAGCAGGGGGGCTCTGACGAAATGGTGCCCATTCGGACCAAACCGCTATTATCTGCACTGCCTCCGGCATCCCCTTTCTCCAAATCAAAAGACAAAAACCGAATGATGTTCTTTGTCCAGAGAGAAATTGAAATGGATTCCAAGCGGGAAGAGAAGCTGAAGCAGGAGGGGAAGGTTATCGGCCTTTACGATAAAGGAACCCCGGAGGAGGTGGAAAAACGCAAGATGGTCTTTGAGCAACAGGTGGATGATGTGCCCGTTGTACCACAGCTGGGCAGGCAGTTCAAGGCGACCACTTCCGCCTCTCAGGAATCTCTTGACATCTGTGATCTTCCAGAAGAAAGGAGCACGGTCCAGGTCAACCCGACAGAATGTAAAGTCATTGTGCGGGAGAGCCCAGAATATCAGCTCTTCGGTAAAAGCAGTTCTGCGTCAGAAGCTGCCACGCGGTGTATGGTGGCGAAGGTGCCAGAAAACCGGGCGACTCAGGATGAAGAACCCTACGTCATGCGACCATTGAAGAGCCAGACCACCTTCCTGATCGAGCGGGAGATTGAGGAGGAGCAGCGTCGGGAAGAGGAGCTCCGGGTTCGGAGACTGAAGGAGCAGTCCACTAGGAGCCTTCCTTCGAGTAAGTGTATCAGCATGGATCTTCCGATGGTGAAACTGTCGATGTTTTTACCGCAGTAACCTGACAGCACCTCCTGGGATCCACAGGTTGCTGTTTGTGATTTCTATGGGTGGAAATGCCAATTTTTTTGACTAACTATCAGTTGGGACAGGAATAGCAGGTTGTTATTCTCCAGCTGCATGCTGGTGTTTCTAATCAAATTTATGACACTTTTTAAAGGGAGCCCCAATATTTAAAAAAAAAAGCAACGAACCCAGGGGAATGAAACTCTCTCCTCTCCATCCCAACCCAGCTGCTTGAATGATGTGTAGTTAGTAATGGTATAGTGACCATAGTAACCATACAGTTATTGCTAAAAACATACTGACCATACTAAGCTAATTTGGAAAATCAAATCTCTCTATCAGTGTGTGTTTTTGCTCGCCTTTAGTTTAGTTTCTTTCCTAACCCAATCCAAATTATTTATTTACCTACCTAAAAATTTAAAAGTTTAGTTGCTGTCTGTTAGAACCCCTCAATGTGCTAGCCTACTTAGGAGTGTCATGTTAAGATAAGGGAGGCAGGCCTTATGAAGATAGGTTGAGGGAGCTGGGACTCTTCTCCCTGGAGAGACGAAGGTTGAGAACCTGATAGAAGTTTATAAGATGTTGAGAGGAATAGATAGGGTGGATTCTGGGAGGCTATTCCCCAGGGCTGAAATGGTCACTACGAGAGGACACAGGTTTAAGGTGCTGGGGGCAAGTACAGAGGGGATGCTAGGGGTAAGTTTTTCACTCAGAGGGTGGTGAGTGAATGGAATCAGCTGCCGTCAGTGGTGGTAGAGGCGAAGTCACTGGGGTCTTTTAAAAGACTTCTGGATGAGTACATGGGATTTAATGGGATTGGGAGTTACAGATAGTTCTATGGCCTGGTAGATATAGATATTATCGGCACGACTTGTGGGCCGAAGGGCCTGTTTGTGCTGAAGTGTTCTATGTTCTATAACCTAGGACTTGAACTGTGATTGGGCAAAGAGAAATTCTCGCAATGGGTTCACTAGATTTTTATGAGTAATTTTTTTTCCCTCACTGGGGCGGCAGCAAGCTGGGAAGGATTAGTGGAAAAGGATTCTCGGTAACAAGGTGCAAAACCACCCCCCTAAACTCCACATTGGGTTTTCACACGGGGCTTTCTCACATCTCCAAGCAGCTGTGTCCCAACTGACTGGATCATTTATCCATTTCTGACTTTCAGCTCTTTTAGTTTAATTTTGGGATTAAGGTTTGTTATAGGTATCTCTAGTGAGAGATTGTGACAGGGATTGTTCCCCCCAAAAAAATACCAAAAGCTGGAGTAAATCACGCTGGTTTTTCTCAGCAGGATTTTCAAAATGAATCTCCCACACTCTATGCACTGCTGAAAATCAGTGGGCAGGACCTATTCCCTCTGGAGAGGCTGGCGACACAGCACTGAGTGTTGGGCGCATGTGCCAATCTGTCAGAGTGGATATTGGCATCAATGCAGTTGCCCCACACCATCGGCCTCCCAGCTGCTGTAGCCAGTCCCTCGACCCTGCATCGCTGATTGTGTTACCCCCTTGGCTGGCAGATAGAAGACAGAGGGTGGTGGTTGATGGGAGATATTCATCGTGGAGTTCGGTGACGAGTGGTGTGCCTCAGGGGTCTGTTTTGGGGCCCCTGCTGTTTGTAATTTTTATAAATGATCTGGATGAGGGTATTGAGGGATGGATCAGTAAATTTGCAGATGATACTAAAGTCGGTGGAGTGGTAGATAGTGAAGAGGGGTGTTATAGTTTACAGAGTGACTTGGACAAGTTGCAGAGCTGGGCCGAGAGGTGGCAAATGGAGTTTAATGTGGAAAAGTGTGAGGTAATGCACTTTGGCAGGAACAATAAATGTGTAGAGTATAGGGCTAATGGTAGGGCTCTTAATAGTGTTGAGGAACAGAAGGATCTTGGTGTATGTGTCAATAGATCCCTGAAAGTAGGCAGTCAAGTGGATAAAGTTGTTAAGAAGGTATATGGAGTCTTAGCTTTTATTGGTAGGGGGATTGAATTTAGGAGCCGCAGCATCATGTTGCAACTGTACAAAACTCTAGTGCGGCCGCACTTGGAGTATTGTGTGCAGTTCTGGTCCCCACATTATAAGAAAGATGTGGAGGCATTGGAGAGGGTACAGAGGAGGTTTACCAGGATGTTGCCTGGTATGGAGGGCAGGTCCTATGAAGAGAGGTTGAAGGATTTGAGGTTGTTTTCGTTAGAAAGGAGGCGGCTAAGAGGGGATCTTATTGAAGCATATAAGATGATTAGAGGTTTAGATAGGGTGGACAGTGATAGCCTTTTTCCTAGGATGGAGAAAGCTAGCACGAGGGGACACAGCTTTAAATTAAGGGGTATGAGTTATAGGACGGATATCAGAGGTAGGTTCTTTACTCAAAGAGTGATTAGGGAGTGGAATGCCCTGCCTGCAGCTGTTGTAGATGCGCCAAGTTTGGTGGCGTTTAAGAGGTTAATTGATAAGTATATGGAAGAGAAGGGAATGGTTTAGTTTGGAGGGGCATTGCTTTTTATTTTGGTCGGCACAACATCGAAGGCCGAAGGGCCTGTTCTGTGCTGTATTGTTCTATGTTCTATGTTCTATGTTCTTCCCCCCTCTGAAACTACCCAATCCCTGCCTCTCTGGACAAACCCGGATTTCCACCTTTGCCACCACCCTCCCCACCCCGCCGTTCGTCCACCCCCTACACCAACCCACCTCAATCTCACCCCCTCGCCCCCTTAGCAGTACTTCACCTTGTTGTCTAACGAGGGGCATACACGCGATGGGTCGTGAGAGGGCTGCTCTTGGATTTTTTTCGAGAGTATCCTAGTACTTCACGTCGTTAGTGTACGCTTGACCTGGACCATTGATGGGCAACACGACAGCTCAGTGACTATTGCTGTGCTGTGCAGATACATGGATTTGGGGCCTGTGTCTGTGGGAGTTTGAACATTCTCCCTGTGCTTGCGTGGGTTTTCTCCGGGTGCTCCGGTTTCCTCCCACATCCCAAAGATGTGCTCTTAGGCTGATTGACAAAACAAATTCTCCCTAAATTGTCTGAAATTTGGTTTTTAATCCATAGATCTATAAACATAGACAGGGATCGCGGGTTGAGGTGGGACCATTGGGGTGGCGGCACGGGCTCGTTGGGCTGAAGGGCCTGTTTCCCGTGCTGTTTTGTTCTTTGTATTCAAAGCCTGGTGGACAGTGCTAAGGTGCCCCTTGGGTATTGCCACTTTGCCCCTTGGGCAGTGTGAGGGGGCCAGGCTGCCATGGGGGGGGTGGGCGGGGGAACAGAGGCTAGTGGGCCTGTTGTTGTGGAGGGTCAGTCATCTCCAGGACTTCCCTGCGAGAGTTCCTCAGGATAGTGTCCGAGGGTCGACCATCTTCAGCTGATTCATCAATGACCTTCCCTCCGTAGTAAGGTTAGGAGTGGGGATGTTCGATGATTACACAATGTTCAGCACCATCCTTAAATTCTGAAACAGTCCATGTTCAAATGTAACAAGACCTGGACAATATCCAGGCTTGAATTAACAAGTGACAAGTAACATTTGCACCACACAAATGCCAGCCAATGACCATCACCAATAAGAGACACTCTAATCATTGCCTCTTGACATTCAATGGTGTTACCATCTCTGAGTCCCCCCACTGCCAACATCCTTGGAGTTACCATTGACCAGAAACTCAACTGGATTCACCACATAAACACAGTGGCTACAAGAGCAGGTCAGAGGCTAGGAACAATGCAGCAAGTAACTCACCTCCTGACTCCCTAAAGCCTATCCACCATCTACAAGGCACAGGAGTGTGATTGAATATTTCTCAGTTGCCTGGATGGGAGCAGCTCCAACAACACTCAAGAAGCTCGACACCATCCAGGACAAAGCAGCCCTCTTTGTTGGCACCACATCTACAAACATCCACTCCCTCTACCCCGCCCCGATGCTCAGTAACAGCAGTGTGAACCATTCACTGCAGCAATTCACCAAGATCCTGAGGCAGCATCTTCCAATCCCACGACCACTTCCATTTGGAAGGGCAGCAGATACCTGGGGAACACCACCACCTGCAAGTTCCCTCCAAGTTACTCACTATCCTCCGTTAGAAATACATCGGCCGTTCCTTCCCAGTTGCTGGGTCAGAATCCTGGAATTCTCTCCCTAACAGCATTGTAGCTCCACCCACAGCACACAGACTGCAGCGATTCAGGAAGGCAGCTCACCGCCATCTTCACAAGGGGCAACGAGGGATGGGCAATAAATGCTGGCCATGTCCAACAAAAAAAACTTCAATCTTGAACCCGCTAATGGGATTTAAATACTGATTACAGTATTTAAATTGGAGCTGATGATGCTGGAAGTCTAGGCACCAGAGGCTGTCACCCAGTGGGGAGCCTGTTAAACTACCTCTGCTGATGTCGCACGGCAGTGAGCTTTGTATTGGTGTGTACCGGTATTGGGGTGTGTGTGTACTGGTGTATACCTGTGTTGAATGTGTGTCATGATGTACAGATGCCGGCGTTGGATTGGGGTGGTAAGAACTCAGTAAGAATTTAGCAACACCAATTTATAATCCAACCGATTTATTTGATAGTAAAAATGCGAGCTTTCGACTCCTGTGTCTTCTTCAGGCAAATGCAGTGTTCTGGTCTGCAATAGCACACATCAGCACAGACAGTCAGAGATTGCTGATTAGAATGCGAATCCTTACATCTAACCTGCTATTCAAGTGTTAAAGTGGCTAACAATGTGTGTGAAGGGAATCCTGAGCATTGTTAGAGAATTGTGTATTTTCTCCAGACAGCACAGTAAGTGAGGTTTTTTGCTAACCCAGGCAAGTTACGGGGGTTACAGATAGTGTGTCATGAAGCCAAGATCCCTGTTAAGACCGTCCTCATGTGTGCGGAGCTTGGCTATCAGTCTCTGCTCAGCGACTCTGCGCTGTCGTGTATCACGAAGGCCCCCTTGAAGAACATTTACCCGCAGGTCGGAGGCCGAATGCCCATGACTGCTGAAGTGTTCGCCCACAGGAAGGGAACTGTTTTGCCTGGTGATTGCTGAGCGATGCTCATTCATCCACTGTCGTAGTGTCTGCATGGTCTCCCCAATATACCATGCTTCGGGACATCCTTTCTTGCAACGTATTAGGTAGACAACGTTGGCCGAGTTGCAAGAGTATGTACCGTGCACCTGGTGAATGGTATCCTCACGTTTGATGATGTCGTCCATGTCTATGATCCGGCATGTCTCGCAGAGGTTGCTGTGGCAGGGTTGTGTGGTATTGTGGTCACTGTTCTCCTGAAGGTTGGGTAGTTTGCTGCGAACAATGATCTGTTTGAGGTTGTGCGGTTGTCTGAAAGCAAGAAGTGGGGGGGTGGGGATGGCCCTAGCGAGATGTTCATCGTCATCAATGATATGTTGAAGACTCCGGAGAAGATGTCATAGCTTCTCCGCTCCGGGGAAGTACTGGACAACAAAGGGTACTCTGTCCACCGTGTCCCGTGTTCGTCTTCTGAGGAGGTCAGTGCGGTTTATCGCTGTGGCACGTCGGAACTGTCGATCGATGAGTCGAGCGCCATATCCTGTTCTCACGAGGGCATCCTTCAGCGTCTGGAGGTGTCTGTCACGATCCTCCTCATCTGAGCAAATTCTGTGTACACGGAGGGCTTGTCCATAGGGAATGGCTTCTTTAACGTGTCTAGGGTGGAAGCTGGAGAAGTGGAGCATTGTGAGGTTGTCTGTCGGTTTGCGGTACAGTGAGGTGCTGAGGTGACCGTCCTTGATGGAGATGCGTGTGTCCAAGAATGCAACTGATTCTGGAGAATAGTCCATGGTGAGTCTGATGGTGGGATGGAACTTGTTGATATCATCATACAGTTGTTTCAATGATTGTTCACCATGAGTCCAAAGGAAAAAGATGTCATCAATGTATCTAGTATATAACCTTGGTTGGAGATCTCGTGTGGTGAAGAAGTCTTGTTCGAACCTGTGCATGAAGATGTTGGCATACTGAGGTGCGAATTTGGTCCCCATGGCTGTTCCGTGTGTCTGGATGAAAAGCTGATTGTTGAAGGTGAAGACATTGTGGTCCAAGATGAAGCGGATGAGTTGTAAAATTGCATCCGGAAACTGGCAGTTGTTGGCATTGAGTACTGAGGCAGTTGCAGCAATACCATCGTTGTGGGGGATGTTGGTGTAGAGCACCGAGACATCCATTGTGACAAGGAGTGTCCCTGGTTCAACTGCTCCATGTGTGTTGAGTTTCTGTAGGAAGTCCGTAGTTTCAAGACAAAAGCTGGGGGTTCTTTGTACGATGGGTTTCAGAAGGTACGACATCTTCTCCGGAATCTTCAACATATCATTGATGACGATGAACATCTCGCTAGGGCCATCCCCACCCCCCCACTTCTTGCTTTCAGACAACCGCACAACCTCAACCAGATCATTGTTCGCAGCAAACTACCCAACCTTCAGGAGAACAGTGACCACAATACCACACAACCCTGCCACAGCAACCTCTGCAAGACATGCCAGATCATAGACATGGACGACATCATCAAACGTGAGGATACCATTCACCAGGTACACGGTACCTACTCTTGCAACTCGGCCAACGTTGTCTACCTAATACGTTGCAAGAAAGGATGTCCCGAAGCATGGTACATTGGGGAGACCATGCAAACACTACGACAGCGGATGAATGAGCATCGCTCAGCAATCACCAGGCAAAACAGTTCCCTTCCTGTGGGCGAACACTTCAGCGGTCATGGGCATTCGGCCTCCGACCTGCGGGTAAATGTTCTTCAAGGGGGCTTTCGTGATACACGACAGCGCAGAGTCGCTGAGCAGAGACTGATAGCCAAGCTCCGCACACATGAGGACGGTCTTAACAGGGATCTTGGCTTCATGACACACTATCTGTAACCCCCATAACTTGCCTGGGTTAGCAAAAAACCTCACTTACTGTGCTGTCTGGAGAAAACACACAATTCTCCAACAATGCTCAGGATTCCTTTCACACACATTGTTCGCCACTTTAACACTTCAATAGCAGGTTAGATGTAAGGATTCGCATTCTAATCAGCAATCTCTGACTGTCTGTGCTGATGTGTGCTATTGCAGACCAGAACACTGCATTTGCCTGAGGAAGACACAGCAGTCGAAAGCTCGCTTTTTTACTATCAAATAAATCGGTTGGATTATAAATTGGTGTTGCTAAATTCTTATTGAATGTGTGTGTCATGTTGTGTACCCGTGTTGGGTGTATGTGCGAAATGGTATGTACCCGTGTTGGGTGTGTGTGTGAAATGGTGTGTATCCACGTTGGCTGTGTGCACTTACTGGTGTGTACCCGTGTTGACTGTGAGCACGTACTGGTGTGTACCCGCGTTGGGTGTGTGCGTGTAGTGGTGTGTACCCATGTTGTGTGTGCGCGCGTACTGGTATGTGCATGTGCTGGGTGTGTGTGCGTACTGATATGTACCTGTGTTGTGTGTGTGTGTGCGTACTGGTATGTACCCACGTTAGAACATAGAACATTACAGCGCAGAACAGGCTCTTCGGCCTTCGATGTTGCGCCGACCAATTAGGAAAAAGCAATGACCCTCTAACCTAAACCATTCCCTTTTCATCCATAAACTTATCTACTAACCTCTTAAACGCCACCAAACTTGGCGCATCTACAACTGACGCAGGTAGGGCATTCCATACCCTTACCACCCTCTGGGTAAAGAACCTACCTCTGACATCCGTCCTATAACTATCACCCCTTAATTTAAAGCTGTGTCCCCTCGTGCTAGCTTTCTCCATCCTAGGAAAAAGGCTATCCACTGTCCACCCTATCTAAACCTCTAATCATCTTATATGTTTCGATTAGGTCCCCTCTTAGCCGCCTCCTTTCTAACGAAAACAACCTCAAATCCCGCAGCCTCTCTTCATAAGACCTGCCCTCCATACCAGGCAACATCCTGGTAAACTCCTCTGTACCCTCTCCAATGCCTCCACATCTTTCTTATAATGTGGGGACCAGAACTGCACACAATACTCCAAGTGCGGCCGCACTAGAGTTTTGTACAGTTGCAACATGACGTTGTGTCTCCGAAATTCAATCCCCCTACCAATAAAAGCTAAGACTCCATATGCCTTCTTAACAACCTTATCGACTTGATTGCCAACTTTCAGGGATCTATTAACATATACACCAAGATCCCTTTGTTCATCAACACTATTGAGAGTGCTACCATTAGCCCTATACTCTACACATTTGTTATTCCTGCCAAAGTGAATTACCTCACACTTTTCCACATTAAACTCCATTTGCCACCTCTCAGCCCAGCTCTGCAACTTGTCCAAGTCTCACATGTTGTGTGTGTGTGTGTAGTGGTGTGTACCCGTGTTGGGTGTGCGCGCGTACTGGTGCGTACCCGTGTTGGGTGTGCGCGCGCACTGGTGCGTACCCGTGTTGGGTGTGTGCACGCGCACTGGTGCGTACCCGTGTTGGGTGTGTGCACGCGCACTGGTGCGTACCCGTGTTGGGTGTGTGCACGCGCACTGGTGCGTACCCGTGTTGGGTGTGCGTGCGCACTGGTGCGTACCCGTGTTGGGTGTGCGTGCGCACTGGTGCGTACCCGTGTTGGGTGTGCGCGCGCACTGGTGGGTACCCGTGTTGGGTGTGCGCGCGCACTGGTGCGTACCCGTGTTGGGTGCGCGCGCGCACTGGTGCGTACCCATGTTGGGTGCGCGCGCGCACTGGTGCGTACCCGTGTTGGGTGTGCGCGCGCACTGGTGCGTACCCGTGTTGGGTGTGCGCGCGCACTGGTGCGTACCCATGTTGGGTGCGCGCGCGCACTGGTGCGTACCCGTGTTGGGTGTGCGCGCGCACTGGTGCGTACCCGTGTTGCTTGTTGCTATTTCCATGTCGTATATTTTCACTTTAATTTTAACTCTCTGCAGCCAAAGCCTCCAGACCAGACAGCCCAAATCCCACCTTCAATCCGGTATTCTCTGGACACCCAACGTGATTGCCCTGTGACCTAGCCCCATATATTTGCCTTTATCTGCCCCATATTGCTTTATATCTTTGACAAAAATCTAACATTTTAAATTGCTATTTGATGTAGTTTCAGATGGAGAGCAATCCCCCAGCCTCCTCGGAATGCCTCAGAGACAACAACAGCGAAAAGCCAAATCATTGGAGAAAAAGGATGATTCCTCGGTAAGTTGAAAGTGGAGGTGGAAACTCATGCAGGTGTTTCCAAATTTGAAAAGGCGTTTATGGTCCAGGTTTGACGGAACAGCTAGGAATATAATTCCAAAACATCAATCAATGTTCAGAGGTCAGATGGTAAGGAAGATGTTGATTGGAGATAAAGTCTCAAGAAATCCATTTCCTTCAGACTAGAAGTAACTGGTAGTGGGTGAAGAGGGTGGAATGAGATTGCTACCATTCCAAAACCTGATCAATGTGCAGGGTAATGAGGGAGGGGATTGGGCCCAGATACAATACTCTTTTGGAGGGTCAGTACAGACTCGATGGACCTTTTCTGCACTGTGGATATTCTATGATTGTGGTTTAAATATATAGGAATTCAAGTAAGCCATTCAGCCCCTTGAACCTGTTCAATGTTTCAGGAAGATCATGATTTCTCTGCGACCTAGCCCCATATATTTGCCTTTATCCCCCAGACCCCTTTATATCTTTGATTAAAACCTGTCAATCTAACATTTTTAAATGACCATTTGATCTGCCATCATTCCCTTTTGCAGAAGAATTCCAAACCTCTCCCCCTGTTTGTGTGAGAAGTGTTTTCCCACCTTCCCGGAAAGGCTGGCTCCGGTTTTTACACTGATCTTTAATCCTAGACTCCCATCAATCAGAAATGGTTCTGTGCATCACAGCACCCCTTCATCTTCTGCATTCCGAGGTGTACAACCTGGTTGCTGAGATGGCTCCTCAGATCCCAACCACTCACTGACCTCCTTTACGAATTTTACCCTTTATTTTATATTGTGTCTCCATGTTCTTCCCATCAAAATGCACCACCTCACACTTCTCCACATTGAACTTCATCTGCCCACTCCATAACCTTGTCTATGACCTTTTGAAGTTCTGTACTGTCCTCCTCACAGTTTAGTTTACTTCCAAGTTTTGTGTCATCCACAAGCTTTAAAATTGTTCCCTGCACACAAAGATCTAGATCATTAACATATATCAGGAAAAGCAAGAGTCCCAGTGCCAATCTCTGGGGGAACTCCACTACAAACCATCCTCCTGCCTGAAAAATATCCATTGACCGTTACTCTCTGCTTCCTATCAATCAGCCAATTTTGTATCCATGTTGCTATTATCCCTTTTATACCCATGAGCTATAACTTTTCTCATAAGTTTGCTGTGTGGCACTATATCAAATATCTTCTGAAAATCTGTGTACACCACCACAACAGCATTACTTGCATTGACCCTTCCATGTTAGTTAAACTTGATTTCCCCTTTAGAAATCCATGCTGGCTCTTAGTAATCAACTCACGTTTTTCGATCTGACTAATTGTGTCCTGAATAATAATTGTTTTTAGAAACAGTTGATGTTTAACTGGTTGCTTTGTGATCACTGAGGCTATCCTTTACAAACAGAGCACAATACTTACAATTGAATGTTCTGGGATGTAAGTGTTTTAGGCGAGACAGGGGAGGGGCTAAAAGAGGTAGGGGAGTAGCAATATTAGTTAGGGAGCATATTACAGCAATGCAGAGGGAGGACAATTTAGTCGCTGTGGATAGAACTCAGGAACAGGGAGGGTGGCAGTCACTATGCTGGGGGTGTACTACAGACCACCCAACAGCCCACGGGAAGTGGAGGAACGGATATGTAAGGAGCATATGTAGGTGCAGAAAAAATTAGGGTTGTTGTAATGGGAGACTTTAATTTCCCTGGTATAGACTGGAAAGTGTTTAGGGCGGGGGTCTGGATGGGGAGGAATTTGTAAAATACGTACTGGAAGGTTCTTTGAAGCAATAGGTAGCTAGCCCAACTAGAGAGAGGAATATACTGGATCTATTTCTGGGAAATGAACCCGGTCAGCGTGTCAAAGTTTCAGAGGGGGAACACGTGGCAAATAGTGACCACAATTCTGTTAACTTTAGGACAGTAATGGACAAGGATGAGTGTTGTCCTATGGATAGGGTGCTGAATTGGGAGAAGGCTAACTATAGCCAGATTAGGCAGGAATTGGTGGCTATTGATTGGGAGAGGTTGTTTGAGGGTAAGTCCACGTCTGGCATGTGGGAGAATTTTAAGGAGTAATTGATGGGGCTGCAAGACAGGCATATGCCTGTAAAAAGGAAGGACAGGAAAGGTAGGATTTGAGAGCCGTGGATAACCAGGGAAATGGAGGATCTGATCAAAATGAAAAGTGTACGTTAGGTCCAGGCAACTGAAAACAGATGGAGCTCTGGAGGAATACAGGGAGATTAGGAAAGAATTCAAACGGGGAGTTAGAAGGGCAAAAAGGGGTCACAAAATGTCCTTGGCAGACAGGATTTTCCTTAATCCTAAGGCATTTTATTCATATGTTAGGAACAAAAGAGTTGGCAAGGAAAAAAATTGGACCTCTCAGGGACAAAAGAGGGGAATTATGCTTAGAACCCAAGGGAATGGGGGAGATCCTAAATGAATACTTTGCATCAGTATTCACAAAGGAGAGGGACTTGTTGGCTGGGAGTCTCTCAGAGGGAAGTGTTGACCCGTTAGAATCTCCATTACAAGGGAGGAAGTGTTAGGTTTTTTAGGGAACATTAAAACTGACAAATCCCAGGGCCTGATGGCATCTATCCTAGACTGCTCAGGGAGACAAGAGATGAAATTGCTGGGCCTCTGACAGAAATCTTTGTCTTTTCACTGGACACAGGAGAGATCCCTGAGGATTGGAGGATATCGAATGTACTGTTATTTAGGAAGAGGATTACTCAGGTAATTATAGGCCAGTGAGCTTGGTGTCTGTAGTAGGGAAGTTGTTGGAGAGGATTCTTAGAGATAGGGTATATGTGCATTTAGAATGAAACAATTTCATTAGTGACAGCGTGGTTTTGTAAGAGGGAGGTCGTGCCTTACAAATTTGGTGGAGTATTTTGCAGAGGTGACAAAAACAGATGTTGTCTATATGGATTTCAGGAAGGCGTCTGACAAAGTCTCTCATGACAGGTTGGTGAAAAAGTTTAAGGCTCTTAGGATACAAGGAGAGGTGACTAGATGGGTAGAGAACTGGCTTGGTAACAGGAGACAGAGGGTAGCAGTGGAAGGGTCTTTTTCCAGCTGGAGGTCTGTGACCAGTGGAGTTCCGCAGGTCTCTGTACTGGGACCTCTGCTATTTGTGATATATATAAATGATTTGGAAGGAGGAGTAACTGGTGTGATCAACAAGTTTGCGGATGACATGAAGATGGCTGGACTTGCGGATAATGATGAACATTGTTGGACGATACAGCAGGATATAGATAGGCTGAAAAATTGGGTGGAGAAATGGCAGATGGAATTTAATCCAGATAAATGCGGGATGATGTATTTTGGAAGAAATAATGTAGGAGGGAGTTATGCAGTAAATGATAGAACCATTGAGAGTATAGACACACAGAGGGATCTGGATGTGCAAATCCACAAATCCATGAAGGTGGCAGCACAGGTAGAGAAGGTGGTGAAGAAGGCATATGGTATTCTTTCCTTTATAGGACACGGTATAGATTATAAAAACTGGAGTCTGATGTTGCAGCTGTATAGAACATTGGTTAGGCCACATTTGGAATACTGTGTCCAGTTCTGGTCGCCACACTACCAGAAGGATGTGGAGGCTTTGGAGAGGGGAATGGTACCATTTGGCACTGCCGTTTTGGCGCTGATTTTATGGCGCCTTCGTTTTGGTGCTAATTCGTTTTAAGAGAAGAGGCAATGGCAGGCGGCCCCCTCTTTTTCCTTCAGAGATGTGGAACCAGTATAATCGTACAATCGCTGGAGAGGACTGAACTAACAATCACACAGAAGCAGCACACAGAAAAATACATGTGGAATTAGGAGTTCACCAGCCCATTGTATGGAAATTTATTGATGGACTGAGAAAAATTCAAAAGAACCGAGATGAACAATTGGTTGCTGGCCGTGCTCCAAAACAAAAACTTCTTAAGTATGTGAAAGCCGACGAGCGCATTTTAAATATTGTGCACCAGTTTGATGAGAGGGAACCATTAGAATATTTGCGTGGTATAGCCTACAATTACAAAATACATTAAATTACTGAGTTTTAATTATTATTTTCTTTTTCTTTTACATAAATGTTTTATGCCAGAATAAAGGTTTCGTATTTTTATCATAGTTTAATTTAATCCTTTTATTCCATGCTTTAATTTTAATTTTGGCGCCAAAATGGCAGCGCCAAAACATCGGTGCCAAAACGGCGGCGCCAAAAAGCACCCGACCATTGGCGAGGGTACAGAGGAGGTTTACCAGGATGTTGCCTGGTATGGAGGGTCTTAGCTACGAGGAGACATTGGATAAACTGTGTTATTCTCCCTGAAAGACTTGGCTAGCAGATAGAAGACAGAGGGTGGTGGTTGATGGAAATTATTCATCGTGGAGTTCGGTTACTAGGGGAGTACCTCAGGGGCCCCTGCTGTTTGTAATTTTTATAAATGATCTGGATGAGGGTATTGAAGGATGGATTAGTAAATTTGCGCATGACACCAAAGTTGGTGGAGTGGTAGATAGTGAAGAGGGGTGTTCTAGTTTGCAGAGGGACTTGGACAAGTTGCAGAGCTGGGCCGAGAGGTGGCAAATGGAGTTTAATGTGGAAAAGTGTGAGGTAATGCACTTTGGCAGGAATAATAAATGTGTAGAGTATAGGGCTAATGGTAAGATTCTTAATAGTGTTGATGAACAGAGGGATCTTGGTGTATTTGTGCATAGATCCCTGAAAGTAGGCAGTCAAGTCGATAAGGTTGTTAAGAAGGCATATGGAGTCTTAGCTTTTATTGGTAGGGGGATTGAATTTCGGAGCCGCAACTTCATGTTGCAACTGTACAAAACTCTAGTGCGGCCGCACTTGGAGTATTGTGTGCAGTTCTGGTCCCCACATTATAAGAAAGATGTGGAGGCATTAGAGAGGGTACAGATGAGGTTTACCAGGATGTTGCCTGGTATGAAGGGCAGGTCTTATGAAGAGAGGCTGAGGGATTTGAGGTTGTTTTCGTTAGAAAGGAGGCGGCTAAGAGGAGACCTTATTGAAACCTATAAGATGATTAGAGGTTTAGATAGGGTGGACAGTGATAGCCTTTTTCCTAGTATGGAGAAAGCTAGCACGAGGGGACATAGCTTTAAATTAAGGGGTGGTGGTTATAGGACGGATGTCAGAGGTAGGTTCTTTACCCAGAGGGTGGTAAGGGTATGGAATGCCCTGCCTGCATCAGTTGTAGATGCGCCAAGTTTGGTGGCATTTAAGAGGTTAGTAGATAAGTTTATGGATGAAGGGGGAATGATTTAGGTTAGAGGGTCACTGTTTGTTCCTAATTGGTTGGCGCAACATCGAGGGCTGAAGGGCCTGTTCTGCGCTATAATGTTCTAATGAGGGGAGACCTAATAGAGGTGTATAAAATTATGAAGAGTGTAGATAGGGTGAAGAGTGGGAAGCTTTTTCCAGGTCAAAGATGACAATCACGAGGGGTCACAGGTCAAGGTGAGAGGGGTGAGGTATAACTCCGATATCAGAGGGACATTTTTTACACAGAGGCTGGTGGGGGCGTGGAATGCACTGCCGAGCAGGGTGGTGGAGGTGGACATGCTGGGATCATTATCCGGATAGTCACATGAGCAGCCTGGGAATGGAGGGATTCAGACAAATCATCTAGTTGGACCAATGAGCGGTGCAGGCTCGGAGGGCCGAAGGGCCTGTTTCCCGTGCTGTATTGTTCTTTTGTTTAATTCTCCAGTCCCCTGGCACCTCCCCTGGTGGAGATTGTGGCCAGCACTTCTGTAATTTCCATCTGCGCGTGTGCTCTGAATACTGATGTAATTCTGACATTTCATTAAGGTCAGTTATCCTGCTCCTAACTGGGGAAACAAATGTGAACATTATCAACATTGATAATGTTTCTCGTGAATATCCTGCCAGCCTCATTTGTGAAGATTAGACCCTCAGTAATCATTGTTGACACCTTTAGCCCCCCTGAGACCTACACCATGTCACCACCCCCCACCCCACTTCTCCATCCTCCTCTGATCTACATCTTTCTTGATTTTCTCTCTGTTCAGTAAAATAGGCCTATGTTAGAAGTTAGTGCTGATATTTTTAAGTGTAAAGCCTCACTTGCTGTACAGTAGCCAGCACCATCCGCTTGTGTTCTTGTAATTGAATGGTGCTGTGTGCCTGCAGATACAGCAGAGGTTAGCGACTGAGTGACAGTCTCACTGAGAACAGCGACAGACCTGGTGGCCTGTATGAAGGTAAATTGTGGTCAGGAATGAGAATTGTGAAGTGAATTCAGGCAGCAGGAGTTACAGTTTGATTGCATTTCTTTATTCCTGATGCAAGTTTTGTTTCCAACTCCAGTACGCTGGTATCGAGGCTTCTGATGAAATCAACATTGAGGTAGTCACCTTTTGTTATTGCCACCCTTGCTGTTTTAGCAGCTGGCTGTTTTAACTCCACGTTACTAACTGCTTGGCTGTCGCTTTGAGGAGTTGAGTGTTGTGTCACTAACATTGCTGCTTTTATTAGACCATTTGCCATGGCAATAGTTTTGGCTTTCTCGTTCCTTTGTGAGTCATTGTTCCCCATCCTTAACTTCCCTTAGGAAGCTGTCATTTGTATACTCACGGTGATGTTAGAGAGAGAATTCCCGGCTTTTACTCAGCGGCAGTGAAGGATATGATCCCAGGCCAGGATAATGTGTGACTCGGAATGGAACATACAGGGTGTGATATTCCTTCATTTCCTCCGTCTGCTGCACTTGTTCGCCAAGACAGAGCTCATGGCTTTGAAATGTCATCATGAACATTGAAAGGAAACCCAGATATCTGCTGTCTGTTTCTGGTGATACAGTTCTCGGTGGGATTCATTATGAATGCTTGGCTGAGCTCCAACACAATGCATTAGCTCGGCAGCTTTCTGCTTGGTCAAACTGCAGTGGAATATTTCCTTTGCTTGATTGACATCTTTACGAAGCTATAATACGTTTCTGTGATTTATTTTGTTAATGTCTATATTTGGGCAAGATTAGTAACTATGAATTAGGCATAGCTTCTGTTACTATGACTATAACAATCCTATCTGACAGACATTTTCATACAGTTATGAGTGGCAGTGTTTTTTTCAAAGGATTCTAATTGGGTGATTTTTTTTCTCTCTTAGTATTTCAACATTTCCAGTAGTTATTATCTGCCTCATTGGTTGTGTACCTATGTGTGAGTGAGCTTGAAGGATCATGAAGTGGTGTGGGAAAGGGTTGGGAGGTGAGAGGGTGTCAGGGTGAGGCTGGAAATCCCAACCACTTCTCATGTAACTGGGCAAAGTCTGAGAGAACCAAGGCAGGCCAATGAACCAGCCTGTCTAAACACACAGCTGTCCCTCCTGTAAGTGCCTATGATCTGTATCCTGCGATAGCAGCAAATTGAACACTTCCCAACGTGAAATCCAGCCCAATCTCTTCCACTCTCTCTCCCACTCTCTCTCTCTCCCACTCTCTCTCTCTCCCACTCTCTCTCTCTCCCACTCTCTCTCTCTCCCACTCTCTCTCTCTCCCACTCTCTCTCCCTCCCACTCTCTCTCTCTCCCACTCTCTCTCTCTCCCACTCTCTCTCTCTCCCACTCTCTCTCTCTCCCACTCTCTCTCTCTCCCCACTCTCTCTCTCCCACTCTCTCTCTCTCCCCACTCTCCTCTCTCTCCCACTCTCTCTCTCCCCCTCTCTCTCTCTCCCTCTCTCCTCTCTCCCACTCTCTCTCTCCCCTCCTCTCCCCCCTCTACTCTATCTCTCTCCCCCACTCCCTCTCTCTCACCACTCTCTCCTCCCACCCTCTCTCTCTCCCACCTCTTCTCTCTCCCACCTCTCTCTCTCCCGCCCTCACTCTCTCTCCCACCCTCTCCCCCCTCTCTCTCCCACCCCTCTCTCTCCCCACCCTCTCTCCTCTCCCACCCTCTCTCTCTCCCACCTCTCTCTCTCCCACCCTCTCTCTCCTCCCACCCTCTCTCTCTCCACCTCTCTCTCGCCCCACCCTCTCTCTCTCCCACCCTCTCTCTCTCCCACCCTCTCTCTCTCCCACCCTCTCTCTCTCCCACCCTCTCTCTCTCCACCCTCTCTCTCTCCACCCTTCTCTCTCTCCTCCCACCCTCCTGCTCTCCCACCCTCTCTTCCCCACCCTCTCTCTCTCCCACCCTCTCTCTCCCACCCTCTCTCTCCACCCTCTCTCTCTCACCCTCTCTTCTCTCATCCTCTCCCTCTCTCACTCTGACACTCTCCTCTCTCTCTCTTCTCACTCTGACACTCTCTCTCTCTCTCACTCTGACACTCTCTCTTCTCTCCTCACTCTGACCTCTCTCTCTCTCACTCTGACACCTCTCTCTCTCTCTCACTCTGACACTCTCTCCTCTCTCCCCTCACTCTGACACCTCTCACTCCTCTCTCTCACTCTGACACTCTCTCTCTCTCACTCTGACCTCTCTCTCTCACTCTGGACAACTCTCCTCTCTCTCTCACTCTGACCACTCTCTCTCCTCTCTCACTCTGACACTCTCTCACTCTCTCTCTCTCTGACACTCTCTCCTCTCTCTCTCTCTCCACTCTGCACTCTCTCTCTCTCCTCTCTCTCTCTCCACTCACACTCTCTCTCTCTCTTCTCACTCTGCCTCTCTCTCTCTCTCTCTGCCACTCTCTTCTCTCACTCTGACCTCTGACTCTCTCTCTCCTCCTCTGACACTCTGACCCTCTCTCCACTCTGACACTCTGACTCTCTCATCTCCTCTGACACTCTGACTCTCTCTCTCTTCACTCTGACACTCTGACTCTCTCCTCTCTCACCTGACACTCTGACTCTCTCTCATCTCACTACTCACTCTGACACTCCTGACTCTCTCTCTCTCACTCTGACACTCTGACTCTCTCTCTCTCTCTCTGACACTCTGACTCTCTCTCCTCTCTCTCTCTGACACTCTGACACTCTCTCTCTCACTCTGACACTCTGACTCTCTCTCTCTCCTCTCTGACACTCTGACACTCTCTCTCTCACTCTGACACTCTGACTCTCTCTCTCTCACTCGACACTCTGACCCTCTCTCTCTCTCTCTGACACTCTCTCTCCTCTCTCTCTCTCTCTGACACTCTCTCTCTCTCTTCTCACTCCTCTGACCTCTCTCACTCTCTCTCACTCTGACACTCTCTCACTCTCTCTCTCACTCTGACACTCTCTCCTCTCCTCCCACTCTACACTCTCTCACTCTCTCTCTCTCCTCACTCTGACTGACCTCTCTCTCTCTCTCTCACTCTGACCTTCTCTCTCTCTCTCTCTGACCTCTGACTCTCTCCTCTCCTCTGACACTCTGACTCTCTCTCTCCTCTCTCTGACACTCTGACACTCTCTCTCTCACTCTGACACTCTGACTCTCTCCTCCTCTCACTCTGACCCTCTGACTCTCTCCTCTCCTCTGACACTCTCTCTCTCTCTCTCTCTCACTCTGACACTCTCCCTCTCTCTCTCTGACACTCTCTCACTCTCTCTCTCACTCTGACACTCTCTCACTCTCTCTCCTCACTCTGACACTCTCTCTCTCTCTCTCTCTCTCACTCTGACACTCTCTCTCTCTCTCTCCACTTGACCTTCTCTCTCTCTCTCTCTGACACTCTGACACTCTCTCTTCTCACCTCTGACACTCTGACTCTCTCTCCTCTCTCTCTGACACCTCTGACACTCTCTCTCTCACTCTGACACTCTGACTCTCTCTCTCTCACTCTGACACTCTCTCTCTCTCTCTCTCACTCTGACACTCTCTCTCTCTCTCTCACTCTGACCTCTCTCCACTCTCTCTCACTCTGACACTCTCTCCTCTCTCTCTCACTCTGACACTCTCTCACTCTCCTCTCCCTCTGACACTCTCTCACTCTCTCTCTCTCTCACTCTGACACTCTCTCTCTCTCTCTCACTCTGACATTTCTCTCTCCTCTCTCTGACCTCTGACACTCTCTCTCTCACACTCTACACTCTGACTCTCTCTCTCTCTCTCTGACACTCTGACACTCTCTCTCTCACTCTGACACTCTGACTCTCTCTCCTCTCTCACTCTGACACTCGACTCTCTCTCTCTCTCTTGACACTCTGACTCTCTCCTCTCTCACTCTGCACTCTCTCTCTCTCTCTCTCACTCTGACACTCTCTCTCCTCTCTCTCTCACTCTGACCTCTCTCTCTCTCTCTCCTCTCTCTGACACTCTCTCTCTCTCTCTCACCTCTGACACTCTCTCTCTCTCCCTCTCCTCTCTCCTCTCCTCTGACCTCTCTCTCTCCTCTCTCTGACACTCTCTCTCTCTCTCTCTCACTCTGACACTCTCTCTCTCTCTTCCCTCTCTCTCTGACACTCTCTCTCTCTCCTCTCTCTCTCTGACACTCTCTCTCTCCTTCCCTCTCCTCTCTCTGACCTCTCTCTCTCTGATCCCTCTCCTCTCTCTGACACTCTCTCTCTCTCCACTCTGACACTCTCTCCTCTCTCTCCCTCTGACACTCTCTCCTCTCTCTCCTCTCTGACACTCTTCTCTCTCTCTCACTCTGACACTCTCTCTCTCTTCTCACTCTGACACTCTCTCTCTTCTTCTCACTCTGACACTCTTCTCTCTCTCTCTCTCTCTCTGACACTCTCTCCTCTCTCACTCTGACACTCTCTCTCTCACTCTGACACTCTCTCTCTCTCCACTCTGACACTCTCCTCTCTCTCTCTCTCTCACTCTGACACTCTCTCTCTCTCTCACCTCTGACACTCTCTCTTCTTCTCACTCTGACACTCTCTCTCTCTCTCTCTCACTCTGACACTCTCTCTCTCTCTCACTCTGACACTCTCACACTGTCTCCAGACCCTGTGTAATATTGTGCCTCTCTTTCACAGAGGGATACTCATTACATTTATGGGCTTTGTCTGTTTGGATTTGTGCTGGGTGTCAGTTTTGTGATAGTTTCCAATTCTCTGACCTGTGTTTTATTTTGGTTCTAGGTGCTGGAATCTACCAGAGTAACTCGGCGTAAGAGTGCAAAGGCTCAGCGCTGGGAGGCAGGAGTGTTCTACAACCACCTGGAGGAATGACCTGAAGTTTTCCCATTGTAGATAGATCTATAATAATATTCTGAAAAGCACTGCCTGGTGAATAGAAGTGAAGTTCTCTGTTGCACTCTGGACTGATTTGACTCTGAATATTTGTATATACAATTGTATAGATTTCCTGGATGTGGATTTGAGCTCAGGCTACAACCTTCCTTTGCTTCCGGCCTTATTAAGATGATGACTCTGGTAGCTGTGAATGAGATGGTGGGTTACTATTGGCTGGCTTTCCTCACCAGCTCCCTTACATCATGGATCTCAGCTGCCTTTCTTTTGTTGAAATGAACGTAATAATAAATGTACTTGAAAAATAGGCCCAAGGCCCGGTTTGCATGATGAAAATGATCAGTGAAAATCTTTTGTTCCAATTCTTTGCAGCGAAGCAAAATTTTGCTTGTGTGCCATTATTTAAAACAGAATCTCATCAAGAAATCAGTATCTGCATTAAAGTGCACTTGTTGGACATATCCAGTGTGTATGTGTGTGTGTGTGTGTGTTGGGGGGGGAGGGTAGCAAAAAATTCAAATCCACCACATCTTTATCCATCTTAATTGTTGCATTTTGAAAAATCCTTTCAGAATTGTCAGACACAACTTTCCTTCGATTTTCCCCCCGCCTCATACCTGCCATCACATTCTCAATCACGTTCTGATTCTCAAAGTATCCTCTTACCGTGTCCCACACAGTAGATTCTAGCATTTTGCCAGCGTTCAGTTCACTGACCTGTTGTTACCTGCTCTCTCTCTCTCTCTCTCTCTCTCCCTCCCCTCTAATTAGTGGGGTTATATTTGCTGATTCCCAGTCTTTAGCATCGAAAGAACTTTGGAAAGTTAAAGCTGTGATCTCTGCAGCTCCCTCTTCCCAGTCACTGGGGCTGGATCTGCTTCCAGTCTGATGTCTTCACTAATCCTGATTTCTTAATTATATTAATTTCCTGAGATCCTTGCTCGGTTCCTCATTATTTCTGGAATGTTTATTGTGAACTAGATACAATTCTTTGTGTAATATTGCCGCTGTCATTCCCTTATTGATTACAATAATTTCTCCCGCCTCTAAAGGAGACATTAATCTCTTCCCATTTACAAACCCATGGAAACAATTACACTCTCTTTTTGTCTAATGTGACTCTATACTCCCCACTACCAAAAGAGAAAATGCTGGAAAACCTCAGCGGGTTTGTAAGGAGCGAAAAAAGCCGATGTTTCCAGTCCAGACAACCCTTTGTCAAAGCTAAAAGGCAAAGAAGGTGGGAGATATTTATACTGTTGGGTGAGAGAATGAACGATTATTCATAACCATAAAAACAAGGAGAAAGGCTGCTAATGGCAGTCTGTAGTGAGATTGGAAGGTGTGAATGATTAAATGGAGAAGCAGAAATTAGAGGTAAACTGTGACAGATGAAGATGTGGGAGGGGGGGAGATGGGTGAGAGAGATAAAATTGAAAGAAAGGGGAAGCAAAGGGGAATGAAAGAGTCAGGGGAAGAAAAAGACAATAAAAGGGAGAGAAATGTTATAAATTAAATGAAAACAAAGGGGTGGAGGTGGGGTAGAGCCAATCATCTGAAGTTGTTGGATTTGATGTTGAGACGGGAAGGCTGTACTGTGCCCAGCCAGAGGATGAGAGGCCGTTCCTCCAGTTTGTGTTGAGCTTCACTGGAACGATACAGCAGGACAAGGACTGACCCGTGAGCAGAATCGGGTGTTAAAAATGCTTTTACCCTCATTCCCACTGGTGTGAAGGCCACAAATTAGGCCATGGGGAATCATCAATAGATGGATACAACCGGGTGGGGATTACTGAAACGTGGTTACAGGAGGACGGGGACTGGGAATTGAATGTCCGAGGATGCTCAGTATTCCGAAAGGATAGACTGGATGGAACAGGAGGTGGAGTTGAAAATGATGTCGAGGCTGTATTAAGGAATGATACTGGCAGTAAGGGTAACACGTTAAATTGATCTGAACAGAAATAAAAAAGTAAAGAAGTCTCAGTAGGATTTAGTTACAGGCCCCTGAGCAATATTGCCAAAGGGTGACAATTAACAAGCCCTCATTATTTCTTAGTTTGTGAGAACGGCACAGCGGTTATCATGGGTGATTTTATTAGGTACATTGACTGGATTAATCAAACTGACAATGATGCACTCTGTGAAATCTCCCTCGAGTGTATGAGAGATTGGTTCCGTAACATATCGCTCCAAGAAACAATCAGGAAGCAGGCTGTTTTAGATTTGGTATTATCCAATCAGTTAGGGTTGATAAATGGTCTTGTAGTTAGGATCCTCGTGGAAAGAGTGATCACAACATGCTAGAATTTCCGATTCAGATTGAAAGAGTGAAGGTGATGTCCCATACTAGAGTTTTAGTGCTGAGCAGATGAGATATTAAGGGGTTAACATCGCATGCGACTAAGAACTTTTGAGTTGATTTCAAAATGACATCTGTGATTAACAAATTTACCCTTTAACAGTTCTCTTTCTTTCAACATGTTATGACTTAGATATGGTTAACGCGACTAGAACAAAGGATGTCTTGTGATTCACTAAATTGTATCAGACCACATGTGATCATAAGGATTGTAAAAGCTACATAAAGGAGGACTGTCCTATTATTTGGGGTGCTTTTGCTACATGACTCCCAGCACTGAGTGGAAGTTGGGTAGCAAAGGTTTACCAGATTGCATATGTAAGAGGAATAAAGAACTTTTGAATCGGACAGCAGTTGGTATTTGCTTTTGTATCAAGGATGGAAGAATCTCACAAAAAACAAACTTAGCAATTGGCTCTGTGAGCAGGGTTCCAAGATATACAGGTGTCCTCCAAGGTGAGCTGAATAAGTGATCGTCTGGGCGTCAGTAACGTGAGATGGATGGGTCTACAAGGTAAGATTAACCTTGGTCTCTCTGATTGAACTAATATCCAGTTGACCCCTGGTCCACTGAGGCCCTGTATTGATGGAGCTTGGTGATGACTTACATCCTTGGACACTGACCAGTCCTAAACTGGAACGTTCGAGTCCCCAGGTTTTTCAGTAAGAAAGTAGGAAGTCCGAGTCCCCCACAGGTACCTGGTGTTTAGAGTCCCTAGGGTTTTGGTATATTAAATCCAGGAGGTGTGAGTCCCCACACCCCCCCCCCCCCCCCCCCCCCCCCCCCCAGTGGCTGGGGTTCGAGCCCCGGGGCAGTAGAATTTGAGGTTTGAATCCTGTGAGATGTAGTAATGGGTGCGAATTACTAGGGAAATATTATAATTAATTGGCAAGATGGAAAATTAATTAGAGAAAATCTAGGGTTGACCTAATAATTTGAGTAATTTTTGTATTTCAGTGTGTTTGTGTGGTCTGGTTGCTTGTAAGTAGTTGTTGTCTCAGTAGATTGAAAGCAGAAGTTGTTAAAGCCTGTTTGTTCTTGTGGAGTATTTATTAAATTGTTTTCAGAAATAAAAAAATAAAGGGTGGGAATTAGGTGAAGTTGGAGACATGACAACTTGTGCCAATCGAAAGGAAGTAACCAAAAAAATGAAAGCTGGCCAGTGGATAATGGACATTGGAGAGAGAATGTGATGGAGGGAAACCCAAAAACTTGGGAAATGTTGAAGTGGGAATGTGAGGAGAACGAGAAAGACAAAAGAGATAGAGTGGAACAAGAGAGGTGGGAAAGGGAGAGAGGAGACCGAGAGAAAGGGTGAGAGTGGCAAGCTGAACAAAGGAAAGATAAAAATCTGGAGGCACCTCCTGATATATCTGGCATGTCATCGTTTTCCCAAAGTACTGACTGATCGACAACAGGACGAGGAGAATCGGAGAAGGCAATGTAGTGCTCTGATGATTTTGGTTAAATGTGGGTCCAAAGGGGGTTCCTCACATCCTCGGGAAGCCCCATCCAAAATTTCCCTTACATCCACAACCTTCTCCAAGCCACCCTCCTCCCTAAACAACCGATCATTTATTAAATGTACCCCACCCACGCTGACGATGGCTTGGCAGTGACCGGGGGTCACTGGCCTGAGCTAACTACACTACCAAAAAGGCTACATCAGCCCAAACTAACATGGTGCCCACCATGAACAAACAGGCGGTAAATCACTCACTCTCTTTGAACACACCAGGCATGCCAGATATAGTCAGTGCTTGCAGGGAGACAGCCCGGCTTCTGAAAAAGACCTTTGGAAGACACATGGATGTTTGAGTTCTGTGTCATCAGGTCTCTGGGTCACTCCAGCTGGCCAGGTTTGTACCCCTGATGCGTTACTGTCTTTATTGATGGATTGTCTACACTCTGACACTCACTTTGGGAAGGAGGGAATGAGTGGAATATTGCTTTGTACCTCAACTAGCCGAGGCTGCTCTGTCTCATTTAGCATTGTGTTTAACCTGCCAACAAAATAACACTGGCCAAGGAATTAAGTGCTCGCAGGGAAAACATCCTTGCCAAGAGGTCCATTTGATTGTATTCAGTTGGATTTTATTGAATTATTGCGTGTGCAGTGTTATCTGTTATTGTCTTGTAATTGTTGATGTGTTTAGTAGAACTTTCCCAACTACAAATACCAAGACCTTGACAGTTAGTAAAGTTGTTATTGACAGAATTCATACTGAGATTTGGGGAACTTCAACAGATTAGATCTATAAATATGGACAGGGATCACGGGTAGAGGTGGGAACATTGGGGTGGCGGCGTGGGTTCGTTGGACCAAAGGGCCTGTTTCCTGTACTGTTTTGTTCTTTGTTCTTTATTAGCTCTGATAATTGTCCCTATTTTGTAGGGAAAATTAATAAGGAGCTGTATGATATATTACACATTCAGCAAGAATTCCACTGTGACTACTACCTCCCAGTAAGAAGTCTCACAACACCAGGTTAAAGTCCATCAGGCTTATTTGATAGTAAATGGCACAAGCTTTCGGAACACTGTTCCTTCATCAGATGAGTGGAGAGTTCTGAGCACAGAGTTCTGATCATAGAAAGGCACACAAAGTTTACAGAATACTGATCAGAATGCAAGTCTTTACAGCTAATCGAATGTTAAAGATGCAGACAATGTGAGTGGAGAGAGCATTAAGCACAGGTTAAAGAGATGTGTATTGTCTCCAGACAGGACAGTAAGTGAGATGTTGCAAGCCCAGGCAAGTCATGGGGGTTACAGATAGGGCAACATGAACCCAAGATCCCGGTTGAGGCCATTCTCGTGTGCGGAACTTAGCTATCAGTCTCTGCTCAGCGACTCTGTGCTGTCATGTGTTGTGAAGGCCGCCTTGGAGAACATTTACCCAAAGATCAGAGGCCGAATGCCCGTGACCATTAAAGTGTTCTCCAACAGAAAGAGAATAGTTTTGCCTGGTGATTATCAAGCGGTGCTCATTCATCTGTTGTTGTATGTCTACATGGTCTCCCCAATGTACCATGCTTTGGGATATCCTTTCCTACAGCGTATCAGGTAGACAACATTGGCTGAGCTGCAAGAGTGTGTACCGTGTACCTGGTGAATGGTATTCTCACGTTTGACAACGTCGTCCATGTCAATGATCTGGCATGTCTTGCAGAGGTTGCTGTGGCAGGGTTGTGTGACATTGTGGTCACTGTTCTCCTGAAGGCTGGGTAGTTTGCTACGGACAATGATCTGTTTGAAGTTGTGTGGTTGTTTGAAGGCAAGAAGTGGGGGGTGTGGGGATGGCCCTGGCGAGATGTTCATCTTCATCAATGACATGCTGAAGACTCCAGAGAAGATGTCGTAGCTTCTCCACTCCGGGGAAGTACTGGACAACAAAGGGTACTCTGTCCACCGTGTCCCATGTTCGTCTTCTGAGGAGGTCGGTCCGGTTTTTCGCTGTGGCACGTCGGAACTGTCGATTGATGAGTCAAGCGCCATATCCTGTTCTTATGAGGGCATCTTTCAGCATCTGGAGGTGCTATTGCAAGCCTCATCTGAGCAGATTCTGTGTATAGAACATAGAACACTACAGCACAAACAGGGCCTTCGGCCCACAAATTGCACTGATCATAACCATACCTACCAGGCCATAGAACTATCTGTAACTCTCAACCCCATTTAATCCCATGTATTCATCCAGAAGTCTTTGAAAAGACCCCAGCGAGTTCGCCTCCACCACAATCGATGGCAGCCAATTCCACTCATTCACCACTCTCTGAGGGAAAAACTTACCCCTAACATCTCCTCTGTACTTGCTGCCCAGCACCTTAAACCCGTGTCCTCTCGTAGCAACCATTTCAGCCCTAGGAAATAGCCTCCGAGAATCCACCCTATCTATTCCTCTCAACATCTTATAAACCTCTATCAGGTCACCTCTCAACCTTCGTCTCTCCAGGGAGAAGAGACCGAGCTCCCTCAACCTATCTTCATAAGGCATGCCCCCCAATCCAGGCCACATCTTTGTACCCTCTCAATAGCTTCCACATCCTTCCTATAGTGAGGCGACCAGAACTGCACACAATACTCCAAGTGGGGTCTGACAAGGGTCTTATAAAGTTGCAGCATTACCTCCCGACTCCTAAACTCAATCCCTCGATTAATGAAGGCCAGTACACCATACGCCTTCTTAACCACATCCTCCATCTGCGAAGCCGATTTAAGGGTCTTATGGACCCGGACCCCAAGGTCCTTCTGATCCTCAACACTGCTAAGAGTCTTATCCTTGGTATTGTACTCCTTCATCCCATTGGATCTGTATATGGTCAATTTTACAATCTAGATTCAGCACAATCGCTGAATCTAGAGATGACTAAAGCATTTACAATCTTCTCAACTGCACCTTTTAACCCTTGAGTTAGAAACTGTTACTTTTGTTAATAATTATAGAATCATACAGTGCAGAAGAGGCCCTTCAGCCCATCGAGTTGATACCAACACATTAGAAACACCTAAACTCCCATCTAACCCCATCCGTCAGCACTTGGCCAGAGCCCTGAATGTTATAATGCGCCAAGCTCTCGTCCGAGCACTTTTTAAAGGGGATTCTCCCAGGCCTCACATTCCAGACCGTCACCACTCTCTGGGTGAAAAAGATTTTCTTCACATCCTCTCTAAACCTCCTGCCCTTTACCTTGAACCTACAGTTCCCTGTGACCTAACCTTCAACACAGGGAACAGTTACTCCTTATCCACTCTGTCCATGTCTCTCATAACCTTGTACACCTTGATCAGGTCAGGCTGCAGTCTTCTCTGGTCCAATGAAAACTACCCATCCCTACACAATCTCTCTTCATAACATTTTTTTTAATTCATTCATGGACATGGGCATCGCTGGCTGGGTCAGCATTTATTGTCCATCCCTAGTTGCCCTTGAACTGAGTCACTTGCTTGGCCATTTCCGAGGGCGGTTAAGAGTCAATCCCATTGCTGTGGCTCTGAAGTCACGTGTAGGCCAGACTGAGCAAGAATGGCAGATTTCCTTCCCTAAAGGATATAAAAATATTCCAACCCAGACAGCATCCTGGTGAATCTCCTCTGCACACCCTCCAGTGTAATCACATCATTCCAATAATATGGCGAACAGAATTGCACAAACTACTCCAGCTGTGGCCTCACCAAAGTTCTATACAACTCTCAACATGACTTCCCTACTTTTGTAATCTATGAACAAAGAACAAAGAACAACACAGCACGGGAAACAGGCCCTTCGGCCCAACGAGCCCGTGCCGCCGTCCTAACGTCTTAATGACATATCCATGACTTTAGGCTATGCCTATTGTGGAAGATTCCCATATAGGGACCAATATAGGAACAATTTGTTACCCAATCAGCCTAAGAGCACATTTTTGGGACGTGGGAGGAAACTGGAGCACCTGGAGAAAACCCACGCAACCACGGGGAGAACGCGCAAACTCCCGCAGACTCAGGCCCAAATCTATGTGTCTGCACAGCAACAGCGATAGTCTCTGAGCTGTCATGTTGCCCATCAGATAGAACATAGAACATAGAACATTACAGCACAGAACAGGCCCTTCGGCCTTCGATGTTGCGCCAACCAATATAAAAAACAATGCCCCTCCAAACTAAACCATTCCCTTCTCTTCCATATACTTATCAACTAACCTCTTAAACGCCACCAAACTTGGCGCATCTACAACTGCTGCAGGCAGGGCATTCCATCCCGAACCACCCTTTGGGTAAAGAACCTACCTCTGATATCCGTCCTATAACTATCACCCCTTAATTAAAAGCTGTGTCCCCTCGTGCTAGCTTTCTCCATCCTAGGAAAAAGGCTATCACTGTCCACCCTATCTAAACCTCTAATCATCTTATATGTTTCGATGAGGTCCCCTCTTAGCCGCCTCCTTTCTAACGAAAACAACCTCAAATCCCTCAGCCTATCTTCATAAGACCTGCCCTCCATACCAGGCAACATCCTGGTAAACCTCCTCTGTACCCTCTCCAATGCCTCCACATATTTCTTATAATGTGGGGACCAGAACTGCACACAATACTCCAAGTGCGGCCGCACTAGAGTTTTGTACATTTGCAACATGACGTTGCGGCTCCGAAATTCAATCCCCCTACCAATAAAAGCTAAGACTCCATATGCTTTCTTAACAACCTTCTCGACTTGACTGCCTACTTTCAGGGATCTATGCACATACACACCAAGATCCCTCTGTTCATCAAGACTACTAAGAATCCTACCATTAGCCCTATACTTACACATTTATTATTTCTGCCGTAGTGCATTACCTCACACTTTTCCACATTAAACTCCATTTGCCACCTCTCGGCCCAGCTCTGCAACTTGTCAAGTCTCTCTGCAAACTATAACACCCCTCTTCACTATCTACCACTCCACCGACTTTAGTGTCATCTGCAAATTTACTAATCCATCATTCAATACCCTCATCCAGATCATTTATAAAAATTACAAACAGCAGGGGCCCCAAAACAGACCCCTGAGGTACACCACTTGTCACCGAACTCCAAGATGAATATCTCCCATCAACCACCACCATCTGTCTTCTATCTGCTAGCCAATTCCTAACCCAATTAGCTAAATCACCCTCTATCCCATACATCTGCATTTTCTGCAGAAGTCTTCCATGGGCCACCTTATCAAACGCCTTACTAAAGTCCATATATACCACATCAACCGCATTACCCCCATCCACCTCTTTAGTCACTTTTTCAAAAAACTCAATGAGGTTAGTAAGGCACGACCTACCCTTCACAAAACCATGCTGACTATCCCCAATCAATTCATTTCTCTCTAAATAACTATAAATCCTATCCCTAATAATTCTCTCCAATACTTTGCCCACAAACATCAGATGGTCCAGTTTAAGCATACACTAACGACTTGAAGCACTAGGCCACTCCTGAAGCAACATCCAAGAGCTGCCCTTGCACGACCTACCGAATGCATGCACCTTGTTGGTCAACAAGGTGGACCGAATTGCCTGTGGAAACAAATAAGATATTTTATTTCTTCAATTGATAAAGACAAGTGTCCCATATGCCTTTTTCACCACCCTACTAATGTGCCCTTCTGCCTTCAGAGACCTATGGGCAAACCCATCAAAGTCCTTTTTGTTCCACAGAGCTTCCTGATGTTCATTGAGAACTTTATTGTCAAAATACTCCTTCCAAAGTGCATCATCTCACACTTCTCAGGGTTAAATTCCATTTGCCACTTATCTGCCCATTTGACCATTCCATCTATATTTTCTCCTGGTCCAGAACACTCAGCTTCACTGTTAACCACCCAGCAAATCTTTGTGTCATCTGCAAACTTACTAATCCTACCCCCCATGTAGTCAGCTATGTCATTTATAAAGATGGTGAATAATAGGGAACTCAGCACAGATCTTTATGATACACCACTGAACACTGGCTTCCGGTCACTAAAGCAGCCTTCTGTCATCACCCTCTGACTCATAAAACTGAGCCATTTTTGAATCCACTTTATCAAATTATCCTGTATTCCATGTGCATTTACCTTCTTTACAAGTCTCCCATGTGGGATCTTGTCAAAGCCTCTGCTGAAATCCATATAGATGATATCAACTGCACTAGCCTCACCTACACACCTGCTCAGCACCTCAAAAAAATTCAATCAAATTTGTTAGACATGACCTCCCTCTGATGAAGCCATGCTGACTTTCCCTGATCAAGCTTTGCCTCTCCAAATGAAAACAGAAGCTCTCTTTCAGAAGTTTCTCTCACAGTTTCCCTACCATTGACACGAGATTCACTGGTCTGTAGTTTCCTTGTTCATCTGTACAGTCCTTCTTCAATAGCGGAACCACATTAGCTGTTTTCCAGTCCTCTGGCATCTCCCTGATAAGAAGTCTCATAACTCCAGGTTAAAGTCCAACAGGTTTGTTTGATAGCTTTTGCTACCAAATAAACTTGTTGGACTTTAACCTGATGTTGTGAGATTTTTTACTGTGTTTACCCCAGCCCAACACCACCATCTGCACATCATGACCTCCCCGGTGGCCAGAGAAGAATTAAAAACTTGGGTCAGAGCCCCTGCAATTGCCTCTCTTGCCTCCTACAGAAACCTAGGACACAATTCATCAGGACCTGGAGATTTATCCACTATTAAAGCCTGCCAACATTTCCAACATCGGGTAGACAATCCCCTGGGGCTGTTCCCCTCCGAAACAAATTTTCTGTCTTGGATGCTACAGTTGAGGAAGAATCAACTGGAGATGACCAAAGGGAGCAGGTCTCTGGGGGTGAGCCTGCTGAGAATGCTCAGGTGGGTAGGGAGAATAAGAGATTAGGCCTAGTTATAGGAGACTCCATAGTTAGAGGGACAGATAGGAGAGTAAATAGTAATAAACGTGACTCAGGGCTGGTGTGTTGCCTCCCAGGGGCTGGAGTCCAGGATGTCGCAGATCGGGTTTTTAAGATTCTTAAGGGAGAGGGGAGTCAACCCCAAGTCATAGTTCATGTAGGGACACATGATATAGGTAGGAAAAGGGAAGGGGATATTAAACAGAAATTTATGGAGTTGGGGTGGAAGCTTAGGGCCAAAACTGGCAGAGTGGTTATCTCTGGACTCTTGCCTGTGCCAAGGGATAGTTTGGAGAAGAATAGAGAGAGGGAATGTTTGAACTCGTGGCTGCGGGGATGGTGCAGGAGGGAGGGGTTCAGGTTCCTGAACAATTGGGACTCATTCTGGGATAGGTGGGACCTCTACAAGAGAGATGGTCTACACCTGAACCAGAGGGGAACTAATATCTTGGGGGGAAAATTTGCTAAGGCTATGCAGGGGGCTTTAAACTGATTCGGGGGGGGGTGGGATCCTGAATAGTTGGGGTGCTAAGAGGGATGAGAGTAAGGGGGTCATAGAGGAAAGCCGTAAAACACAGCAGCGTACGGGTGGGGTAGGGCATGGTTTGAAATGCGTATACTTTAATGCAAGGAGTATTCGCAATAAGGGGGAGGAACTTGCAGCTTGGACCAGTACCTGGAACTTCGATGTTGTGGCCATTTCAGAGACTTGGGTAGAGCAGGGACAAGAATGGATGTTGCAGGTTCCAGGGTTCAAATGCTTTAGTCGGAGTAGAGAAGGAGGTAGAAGGGGGGGAGGAGTGGCATTATTAGTCAAAGACTGTATCACAGTGACAGAAAAGAAGTTTGATGAGGACTTGTCTGTTGAGGTAGTATGGGCTGAGATTAGAAACAGGAAAGGAGAGGTCACCCTGTTGGGAGTCTTTTATAGACCTCCTAAAAGTTCTAGAGAGGTAGAGGAAAGGATTGCAAAGTCAATTCTGGTCAGGAGTGAAAGTAATAGGGTAATTGTTATGGGGGACTTTAACTTTACTAATATTGATTGGAATAGCTATAGCTCTAGCTCGTTAGAGGGGTCAGTTTTCGTACAAAGTGTGCAGGAAGGTTTTTTGACTCAGTATGTAGATAGGCCAACTAGAGGTGAGGCTACATTGGATTTGGTGCTGGGCAATGAGCCAGACCAGGTGTTAGGCTTGGAAGTTGGTGAACATTTTGGTGATAGTGACCACAATTCGGTTACGTTCACCTTAGTGATGGATAGGGATAGGCATGAAGCTGGGGGCAGTAGTTATAGCTGGGGGAAGGGTAATTATGAGGCCATCAGGAGAGAATTAGGGTGCATAGATTGGACTAGGAAACTACAGGGACTGGGAACATCTGGAATGTGGAGCTTATTCAAGGAGCAGCTGCTGCGAGTCCTTGATAAGTATGTCCCTGTCAGGCAAGGAGGAAATGGTCGAGTAAGAGAACCTTGGTGTACGAAAAAAGTTGATTTGCTGGTTAAAAGGAAAAAGGAGGCTTATGTCAGGATGAGGCTTGAAGGCTCGGTTAGTGCAATGGATAGCTATAGATTAGCCAGGAGGGAGCTAAAGAGTGAATTGAGGAGAGCAAAGAGAGGACACGAGAAGACTTTGGCTGATAGGATTAAGGAGAATCCTAAAGCTTTCTTTAGATATGTTAAGAATAGAAGATTGGTTAGGGCAAGATTAGGGCCAGTCATAGACAGCAGTGGGAAGTTGTGCGTGGAGCCTGAAGAGATTGGAGAGGTACTGAATAAATATTTCTCTTCGGTATTCATGCAGGGTGATGTAAATGTAGTTGTGGAGAACACTGAGGTACAGGGTTGCAAACTGGAAAGTATTGAAGTAGATAGGGAGGATGTGCTAGATATTCTTGAGGGTTTGAAGTTGGATAAGTCCCCTGGGCCGGACGGGATTTACCCTAGGATTCTCTGGGAGGCAAGAGAGGAGATTGCAGAGCCTCTGGCTCTGATCTTCAGGTCCTCGTTGGTTACGGGTGTGGTTCCGGAGGACTGGAGGATAGCGAATGTGGTCCCATTGTTTAAGAAGGGGAAGAGAGACCTTCCAGGGAATTATAGGCCAGTGAGTCTTACTTCTGTTGTGGGCAAAGTATTGGAGAGAATTATTAGGGATAGGATTTATAGTTATTTAGAGAGAAATGAATTGATTGGGGATAGTCAGCATGGTTTTGTGAAGGGTAGGTCGTGCCTTACTAACCTCATTGAGTTTTTTGAAAAAGTGACCAAAGAGGTGGATGGGGGTAAGGCGGTTGATGTGGTATATATGGACTTTAGTAAGGCGTTTGATAAGGTGGCCCATGGAAGACTTCTGCAGAAAATGCAGATGTATGGGATAGAGGGTGATTTAGCTAATTGGATTAGGAATTGGCTAGCAGATAGAAGACAGAGGGTGGTGGTTGATGGGAGATATTCATCGTGGAGTTCGGTGACAAGTGGTGTACCTCAGGGGTCTGTTTTGGGGCCCCTGCTGTTTGTAATTTTTATAAATGATCTGGATGAGGGTATTGAAGGATGGATTAGTAAATTTGCAGATGACACTAAAGTCGGTGGAGTGGTAGATAGTGAAGAGGGGTGTTATAGTTTGCAGAGAGACTTGGACAAGTTGCAGAGCTGGGCCGAGAGGTGGCAAATGGAGTTTAATGTGGAAAAGTGTGAGGTAATGCACTATGGCAGAAATAATAAATGTGTAGAGTATAGGGCAAATGGTAGGATTCTTAGTAGTCTAGATGAACAGAGGGATCTTGGTGTGTATGTGCATAGATCCCTGAAAGTAGGCAGTCAGGTCGAGAAGGTTGTTAGGAAGGCATATGGAGTCTTGGCTTTTATTGGTAGAGGGATTGAATTTCGGAGCCGCAACGTCATGTTGCAACTGTACAAAACTCTAGTGCGGCCGCACTTGGAGTATTGTGTGCAGTTCTGGTCCCCACATTATAAGAAAGATGTGGAGGCATTGGAGAGGGTACAGAGGAGGTTTACCAGGATGTTGCCTGGTATGGAGGGCAGGTCTTATGAGGAGAGGCTGAGGGATTTGAGGTTGTTTTCGTTAGAAAGGAGGAGGCTAAGAGGGGACCTGATCGAAACATATAAGATGATTAGAGGTTTAGATAGGGTGGACAGTGATAGCCTTTTTCCTAGGATGGAAAAAGCTAGCACGAGGGGACACAGCTTTAAATTAAGGGGTGATAGTTATAGGACGGATATCAGAGGTAGGTTCTTTACCCAAAGGGTGGTTCGGGAGTGGAATGCCCTGCCTGCAGCAGTTGTAGATGCGCCAAGTTTGGTGGCGTTTAAGAGGTTAGTTGATAAGTATATGGAAGAGAAGGGAATGGTTTAGTTTGGAGGGGCATTGCTTTTTATATTGGTCGGCGCAACATCAAAGGCCGAAGGGCCTGTTCTGTGCTGTAATGTTCTATGTTCTATGTTCTAACATCAATTTTATTAATTTTGCTAAATTTGTTCTCAGTTTGTACTATTGATATTTTTGCTTCCTCCAGTGCGAAAACAGATATGCAGTTTTTTTGTTCAAAGGTGTGCAGGTTGGGTGGATTACGATGCAAAATGCTTGGTATGTTGGTGTGTTTTGCTGTTCTAGAGATTTGGTGCAGTCCCAATGGGCTGAGTGGCCTCTTTTTGCACTGTAAGGATTGTATAGTACATAGAACATAGAACATAGAACATGACAGCACAGTACAGGCCCTTCAGCCTTCGATGTTGCTCCGACCAGTGTAACCAATCGAATGACCCTCTAACCTGAACTATTCCAATGTTATCCATATGCCTATCCACTGACCATTTGAACGCCCTTAAACTTGTCCACAACTGCTGCAGGCAGGGCATTCCACGCCCTTACTACCCTCTGAGTAAAGAACCCACCTCTAACATCCGTCCTATAACTACCACCCCTTAATTTAAAGCATTGCCCCCTCATGTTAACCATCTCCATCCGAGGAATAAGGCTCTCACTATCCACTCTATCTAACCCTCTGATCATCTTATATGTCTCAATTAGGTCACTTCTTAACCTTCTTCTCTCTAATGAAAATAACTTCAAGTCCCTTAGCCTTTCCTCATAAGACCTGCCCTCCATACCAGGCAATATCCTGGTAAACCTCCTCTGTACCCTCTCCAATGCCTCCACATCTTTCTTATAATGCGGGGGCCAGGACTGTACACAATACTCCAAGTGCAGCCGCACCAGAGTTTTGTACAGTTGCAACATAACATCTCGGCTCCGAAATTCAATCCCTCTACCAATAAAAGCTAACACACTATATGCCTTCTTAACAACCTTATCAACTTGAGTACCAACTTTCAGGGATCTATGCACCTGTACACCGAGATCTCTCTGCTCATCTATACTACTAAGAATCCTACCATTAGCCCTATATTCTGCACACATATTACTCTTACCAAAGTGAATCACCTCACACTTTTCCACATTAAACTCCATTTGCCACCTCTCAGCCCAGCTCTGCAACCTATCTATGTCCCTCTGCAAACTGTAACATCCATCCTCACTGTCTACAACTCCTCCGACTTTGGTGTTGTCGGCAAATTTACTAACCCATCCTTCTACACCCTCATCCAGATCATTTATAAAAACAACAAACAACAGTGGCCCCAAAACAGATCCCTGAGGTACACCATTAGTAACTTTAACTCCAGGTTGAATATATCCCATCAACCACTACCCTCTGTTTCTATCCGCTAGCCAATTCCTAATCCAAATTGCTAAATCTCCCTCAATCCCATACATCTGCATTTTCTGCAGTACAATACACTTATGATCAATGATAGCCTCACCTGTAAAAATCTTCAGAAGATTTCACAGTTCCATTTCACACCCCTTAACTCTAACATTAAAAACTCTTCCTGTTAACATCAGGAAGTTTATTGCAAGTTTTCTTCCACATTCTTTCTGTGCAGTCTCACTGCTTTCTTTGTAAGCATTCACTCTTACTGGAGTTTCCTGCAGTATTTTCAGTTCTCTGCAGAGTGTGAGCCAGTAAGCTCAGGGAGCCGGGAAGTTGTCGGTTAACCGAATCCTCTGCAGAACCACGCTCTGCAAGTCAGATCTGGAGATGTGGCTCACCCTCCCCTGAGCATGGGTGGCGGGAGGAGGCCATTCAGTCCTTTGAGTCTACCTTGCTGTTCATTATGATCATTGCTGTTCGTCCAACTGTTCTGGGCTTCACCCCATACTTTCTGATCCCTTTAGCCCAAGAGTTCTGCTTCTTGGGGATTGGATTTCAAAGTTACTATCGTGATGCAGTGAGCACATTCCTGCTGCTCCCAGGAGGAAATTCTGAATCTGCCTGGCATCATCTTCTTTTCTGTTACTCCTCGATGTTGCGCTGACCAGTGGAACCAATCTAATGACCCTCTAACCCGAACTATTCCAATGTTATCCCTATGCCTGTCCACTGACCATTTGAACGCCCTTAAACTTGTCCATAACTGCTGCAGGCAGGGCATTCCACGCCCTTACTACCCTCTGAGTAAAGAACCCACCTCTAACAACCATCCTATAACTACCACCCCTTAATTTAAAGCATTGCCCCCTCATGTTAACCATCTCCATCCGAGGAAAAAGGCTTTCACTGTCCACCCTATCTAACCCTCTGATCATCTTATATCACTCCACCTCTCGCTTCTGTTGCTGGGCAGAGAGCTGTGTGATGGAAAGATCCTCTCCTCTCGTAGGCACCCACACATCAGGATTTACACAGACTCAATGTCCTTCTCCTGAGGTGACATGAGCCTCATCTCCAGAAAATAGCCTATCAAAGTTACACTAGAATGAATCAGGCATGTACTGTCAGTAAATCAATATTAGCAAGTCTCGCCGTCTCTCACACAAACCGTGCAGAGGCCAGGCTGTTTACTGTGCTCTGATCAAAGTGAACACAGTAAAAAGTCTGACAACACCAGGTTAAAGTCCAACCGATTTAGTTGATAGTAAACCCACAAGCTTTCGGGCTTTGCCCCTTCGCCAGGTGAATGGAGAGTTCAGATCTCATGGCCGCTATTAAAGGGGCAAACCTCGAAAGCTTGCGGTGTTTACTATCAAATGAACCTGTCGGACTTTAACCTGGTGTTGTCAGACTTCTTACTGTGTTTCCCCCAGTCCAACGCCGGCATCTCCACATAGGAAACAGGTCAGTTCTGCTGGACATCTCTCTCCAGCATTGAATCACTCTTCTCTCCTGCAGTGTGAATGTGTCCACTTAATATAACCAAATCCCTCCGGTCAGTTAACCTGCAGTGATTTACAGCGGACGGGGTAATGATTGAATTCACTCGGTGAAGGTGTGGGGTTTGTTAACGTTGGCAGTTTCACTGCCCGGTGTTGTGGACAGAAGGGCAGCTGCAGTATGGATTGGGCCCAGTGGGGGTCAGTGTCCTACAGGCTGGGAATGAGGGGCTGAGGCTCAGTGAGGCAAAACAGCATGAAACCATTAACCCCCCCACCCTGCAGAGGGAGGCCATTCGGCCCATCGAGTACGCGCTGGCTCTCTGACTTTCACCAGGAGCTTCCGGAACAGCCAGTCCAGCTTTCAACAATCGGACCAATCCTGAGAATGAAGCTTCCCCCATTCCTCACAAACCAATTCACTTTAACATTGTTCGTTTGTTCGATCCGTGGGGAAAGGTGGGACTGTTCTTGGAGAGAAAATCTGGAAGGGATATTCGAAATTAGAAGGGGACTGGAAAAAGTGAGGGATTGGGAGGGAGAGTGGGAGGGGGAGAGGGGGAGGAGGGAGGGGGGGACAGGAGAGGATAGAGAAGGGGAGGAGAGTTGGGGTGGGGCAAGGATTGGGGTGGGGAAGGGGGAAAGGGTGAGGAAGGGGAGAGGATGGGGGAAGGAAGCGGTGTGATGAGGGAGGGGGATGGGGAGGGGTGGTGCTGGGAGAAGGGAGGGATGGGAGATGGACTGGGAGAGAGTTAGGGGCTGGCAGGGAGGGGTCGGGGATGAGGAGGGAGAGTGAGGGGGTGAGCGAGAGGAGAGGACAGGGTGATGGAAGCAGCAAATGCCTATTTGAACCCTGGATTATCCAGTCAGGCACCATTCTCCTGACCGGTCAACAACTCATCCCACTCATCATGGCGATGAACATCCCAGTCACCATGGCGAGGAACATCCCAGTCATCATGGCGACGAACATCCCAGTCACCATGGCGAGGGCACAGGGAGGAGGAGCTTCATCACTCAAACTGAGCGATGGGGAAGCGGGAATGAGTTCCAGTACAGAGCGTCACACATCGAGTACGGTCACTGCTCAACACCACATCACCAACTTCATGGAGGGCTCTGCACCCACTCACTCACAGACTCACCCACCCACCCACCGACTCACTCACTCACTCACAGACTCACCCACCCACCCACCGGCTCAATCTCCCAAATCGCCCTACATACGCCACGCACCCCACGCCCCCCCGAACTCCCACACTCACACCTCCCACCCACCACTCATCAACAGCAATCACTACTCATACATCCGAACAAACCAACACCCCACTCACTCACACACTCACTCCTCACTCACTCACTCCTCACTCACACATACCCTCACTCTTCACTCACTCACTCCTCACTCATTTACACATACCCTCACTCTTCAATCACTCACTCCTCACTCACTCACACACCCTTACTCTTCAGTCACTCACTCCTCACTCACACACACACACCCTCACTCTTCACTCACTCCTCACTCACACCCTCACTCTTCACTCACTCACCTTCACTCACTCACACACTCACTCTTCACTCACACACTCACTCTTCACTCACTCACTCCTCACTCACACATACCCTCACCTCACTCACTCACTCCTCACTCACTTACACATACCCTCACTCTTCACTCACTCACTCCTCACCCACCCACTCCTACACTCACTCACTCCCCCACACACTCACTCACTCACTCACCTCACTCACTCACTCACTCACTCACTCACTCACTCACCCACTCACTCACTCACATCACTCACTCACTCACTCACCCACTCACATCACTCACTCAACGCCCTCAACCCACTCACTCACTCACCCACCTCACTCACTCACTCACCCATTCACTCATCCTCTCAACCTCACTCACTCACTCACTCACTCACCCATTCACTCACCTCAAGCCTCACTCACTCACTCACTCACTCACCCACTCACTCATCCTCAATGCCTCACTCACTCACTCACTCACTCACTCATTCACTCACCTCTTAATCCACTCACTCCCTCACTCACTCACTCATTCACTCACTCACTCAACCACCCACTCACTCACTCACCCACTCACTCCACCCACCCACTCACCCACTCACCACTCACTCACTCACCCACTCACTCCACTCACTCACTCACTCACCCACCACTCACTCACTCACTCACCCACTCACTCACTCCACTCACTCACCCACCCACTCAACTCACTCCTACCCACCCACTCACCCACTCACTCACTCACCACTCACCCACTCACTCACCTCCCCCACCCACTCAACTCACTCACTCCAAACCCCACCCCTCACTCACTCACTCACTCACCACTCACTCACTCACCACTCACTCACTCAATCACCATCACTCACCATTCACCACTCACTCACTCACTCAATCACCATTCACTCACTCACTCACCACTCACTCACTCACCACTCACTCACTCACTCACTCACCTCACTCACTCACTCACCACTCACTCACCCACTCACTCACCCACTCACTCACTCACTCACCCACTCACTCCACTCACCCACTCACACCCACCCACTCACCCACTCACTCACTCACTCACCCACCCACTCACCCACTCACTCACCCACCCACTCACCCACTCACTCACTCACTCACTCACTCACTCACGCACCCTCCCACTCACTCACTCACTCAACTCACCCACCCTCCCACTTACTCACTGATTCACTCACTTCACTCACTCATTCATTCATTCACTCACTCACTCACTCACTCACTTCACTCACTCACTCACTCTTTCACTCACTCACACAGTCACTCACTCACTCACTCTTTCACTCACTCTTTCACTCACTCTTTCACTCACTCTTTCACTCACTCTTTCACTCACTCACTCACTTTTATCATTGCACACTGTTGTAGCTGCTGTATCACTCAGCTCTCAGCTCCCCTGACATAGCTTTTGTTTAAAGACTCGAGTGTTCAGTATATCGGTGTGACAGCTTTTTGCTAATCCTGGGGTGCAACAAAACCCAGGAATGGTGCAGTGAGATTTGATTTGTCAATTGGGATTTTGATTCTTTCTAACATATCCCAGCTCAGTGTCCCATCCCAGGTCCTTCAATCACCCAGAGGTTCTCCAGCCCCTCCCAGAATCACCCAGAGGTTCTCCAGCTCCTCCCAGAATCACCCAGAGGTTCTCCAGCTCCTCCCACAATCACCCAGAGGTTTTCCAGCTCCTCCCAGAATCACCCAGAGGTTCTCCAGCTCCTCCCAGAATCACCCAGAGGTTCTCCAGCCCCTCCCAGAATCAGTCACCTCCCCTGGTCCTTTCTTTCAAAGGTTATTTTTCAACAGAGTCATTCCACCGGCTGTGGAATTGGTGCGATTCACACCCTGACCCCAGGCCGCTGTCCTGCTCCCCCACCCCCACCAACAATCCCCCTCCACTCCCTTCCTCACTCCCAACTCAGTCCAAACATCAAAACCCACAGCTTCTGTCTATATCTGTAACCCAATCCTCTTCCTTTTTGAAACTCGGTTACGGGACGCGGGCGTCACTGGCTGGGCCAGCATTTATTGTCCATCTCTAACTGCCCTTGAGAAGGTGGTGGTGAGCTTGAATCACTGCAGCCCATGTGGTGTAGGTACACCCACAGTGCTGTCAGAGAGTTTCAGGTTTTGACAGTGAAGGAACGGCCAAAATATTTCCAAGAGAAACTATTTCCTCTTTTGGGTGGTTAGTGTCGAACCAGCTGAAAATCAGCAGTTCCGCTGGGGATGTGTCTTCTGAAAAAAAAACTGTTGGGTTTGAAACATTTTAAAACCGGAATTGATTGAATTTTGCTAGTCAGATCGAATAACTAAACCATGTTCAGTTACAGAGCAGCCCAGATCTAATGAAATGACAGAATAGCTCAATGGGCTGAATGGCCTCCTCTTTCTGTTCCTGCGTCCCATTTCCTGCCAAAGATAATGGGAAGAATTTTCCCAAAATCCCGCTTCCCGAACCTTGGGGAGATTTTGTGCCGTGTCTCAGTTTACCTGACTGTAGTATTGTAGGTGTGCGGGTAGCTTGGTAATCATGTTACTGGGACTAATCTCGAGAGCAGGAGTTCAAATCTCAGCAAGTTCAGATTACGAACCCGTTTAAAAATGCAGAACTAAGAAAGTGGAATTGGCCAGAGTCAGCAGATTGTTGTTAAAAACCCAACTGGTTTAGGGAAGGGAAGGAGCAGCTTCCCCCAGCTTGACTGTGATGTGACATTCACTCATCAAGGGTTTTTCCCTGCGAACACATCAACCCTGATTCCAGCTGTTCGGATTCACCAAAGCAGCTGGAAATGGGCAGCAAAAAACAAATGTTGTAAGCAGTGGATTATCGTGTAAACACTGGACTCTACCAGACGGTTATGTTTTAAAATGTCTCCGTTAATTTAAGGTTAAGTTCAGAATTCCAGCTCAGTGACATGTCTCGGTGATCTAGAAGTGGAACTCAAACTGAAACCTTTCAAAATCTAATAGCAGAACTTAAGGAAAAGAAGCAGGAGTGGGCTATTCAGCCCCTCGAACCTGTCCTCCCACTCAAGAAGCTATCTGACGCTATTGCAACTCCAATTTCCTGCCTGTCCTCCTTTATGATGTAGAGATGCCGGCGTTGGACTGGGGTAAACACAGTAAGAAGTCTGGCAACACCAGTTTTAAATCCAACCAATTTATCTTGTTAGTAAACTCACAAAATAAAGGGTTTTTCGAGGGTTTGCCTCGAAAGCTTGCGAGTTTACTATCAAATAAATCCATTGGACTTCAACCTGGTGTTGGCAGACTTCTTACTGTGTCCTCCGTTACCCAGAACTCAGAGGAATATTGGAGCAGTTTTGAGGGTCAAAGAACAAAGAACAAAACAGCATGGGAAACAGGCCCTTCGGCCCAATGAGCCCATGCCGCCACCCCGATGTTCCCACCTCTACCCGCGATCCCTGTCCATGTTTATAGATCTGTGGATTAAAAACCAAATTTGAGACAATTTAGGGAGAATTTGTTTTGCCAATTAGCCTAAGAGCACATCTTTGGGATGTGGGAGGAAACCGGAGCACCCGGAGAAAACCCACGCAAGCACGGGGAGAATGCGCAAACTCCCACAGACACAGGCCCAAATCCATGTATCTGCACAGCACAGCGATAGTCACTGAGCTGTCATGTTGCCCATCAAATGGTCCAGGTCAAGCATACACTAACGACGTGAGGCACTAGGATACTCTCGAAAATAAATCCAAGAGCAGCCCCCTCACGACCCATCGCGTGTATGCCCCTCGTTAGACAACAAGGTGGACCAAAGCACCTGTAGGATAAAAACAAATACATCAATATCATCATCTATTTACACACTTCCCAGGGACTCCCAAGCTCATGATCCCTATTTTAAATCAGTTTTCTATACCCCTCCATTCCCATTCTGTTCATGTGCCCATCTAAGTATTTCTTAAATAACTCCAGAGTACCTGCCTCCACCACTTTACTTGGCAGCGCATTCCATAATCCCACCACCCTCTGTGTGAAAAAACTCCCTCTAACATTCAAATTATACCTTAGATCAGAATGGTGCCTTTTATCTGGAGGAGCTCAGTGTCCCCCAAGCCAATGAGGATCCATCGCCAGCTCATCCTTCACCTTGGGAGTGCCCTGTAATGTTGGCTGCTCTGCAACCAATCACTAATGATCTCTCTCTCTGGTAGATAGCAGTGGGAAGTGACAGCAGCCCGTCAGCACCTCAGACCTGAGCTCCCACTGGGGGGGGGAGGGGGGGAGGTGTAGTGTCATCACCCACACCCTCCACCAGCACACAGACACACACCTTTGAGTTCAAGAGGAAACGCGAGATCACAGTCTGGTGGGATTCGGACAGGTTTGAGTGTGCGCGTAGTCGAACACTGGAAAGATGGTGGTTGTCGTGAAGATTGTAGTGCGGGAAATTAGGAATGAGCATCAGAGTTACACCCCATGGTTATAGACGTGGGTGGGATCCATTAACAGCTAAGTGGGAATTTCCCTGCACAGCTGGGTAGGGAATCAGAGTGCCTGTGGCCACAGGGCAATGAAGGATGGGCAGAAGGGTCTCAAGGGCACGAGAGCAGCGCAGGTCACCAGCTCCACATCACGTCCCAGTCTCACGTCCACCCTGTGTGTGATTCTGGTGGAGTCGAGTTTTTAATGAGTATGCAGATATTTAAATTCAGGCACATCAGCATGCTGTCTGATCCACCTGTTAACATCAGGAGCAGCCAATCACAGCCCACTTTATCACCAATGGGAAACTGGACAACCAGTTTCCCAGCAACAACGCCTGTTCTGGGAAATTCTTCAGTGTTCACTAAGGAGAGGGGCCGTGTCTTTTAGGATGAGTAGGATAGGATAGGATGATAGGATGGAAGAGGTAGATGTTCTGAGGGAAGATGTATTAGCAATTTTGAAAAACTCGAGGGTGGATAAGTCCCCTGGGCCAGATGGGATACATTCTAGGATACTCTGGGAGGCAAGGGATGAGATTGTGGAGCCTTTAGCTTTGATCTTTGGGTTCTCACTGTCCATGGGGATTGTGCCAGAGGACTGGAGAGGGGCAAATGTTGTTCCTCTCTTCAAGAAAGGAAATAGGAATGACCCTGGTAATTATAGACCAGTTAGTCTTACTTCGGTGGCCGGTAAATTAATGGAAAGGGTCCAGACAGATAGGATTTATGACCATTTGGAAAGATGCAGTTTAATCCCGGGATAGTCAGCACAGTTTCGTGAGGGTTAAGTCCTGCCTCACAAATTTGATTGGATTCTTTGAGGAGGTAACTAATTGTATAGATGAAGGTAGAGCAGTTGATGTCATATACATGGATTTTAGTAAGGCGTTTGATAAGTTTCCCCATGGTAGGCTCATGAAGATAAGGATGTGTGGGATAGAAGGAAATTTGGCCAATTGGATAAGTAACTGGCTGTCTCATAGAAGCCAGAGGGTGGTGATGGAGGGAAAAGTTTCAGACTGGAGGCCAGTTCCCAGCGGTGTACCACAGGGATCAGTGCTGGGTGCTCTGCTTTTTGTGATTTTTATCAATGACTTGGAGGTGGGGCTGAAGGGTGGGTTAGTAAATTTGCTGATGACACCAAGATTGGTGAAGTAGTGGATGAGGTGGAGGGGGCTCTTGCAGGCTGCAAAGAGACATTGATAGGATGCAGAGCTGAGCCGAAAAGTGGCAGATGGAATTTAACTGAGATAAGTGCGAGGTGATTCATTTTGGTAGGACACACTTGAATGTGGATTACAGGGTCAACAGCAGGGTTCTGTGGAATGTGGAGGAACAGAGAGATCTTGGGGTTCATATCCTCAGATCTCTGAAGGTTGCCACTCAAGTAGATAGAGCCATGAAGAAGGCTTATAGTGTGTTAGCGTTTATTAACAGTGGGTTTGAGTTTAAGAGCCGTGGGGTTATGCTGTAGCTATACTGGACGTTGTGAGACCATATTTGGAATATTGTGTTCAGTTCTGGTCACCTCACTATAAGAAGGATGTGGAAGCATTGGAGAGAGTGCAGAGGAGATTTACCAGGATGCTGCCTGGTTTGGAGGGTAGTGGTTATGAGGAAAAGTTGAGAGAGCTGGGGCTTTTCTCTTTGGAGCAGAGGAGGATGAGAGGCGACTTAATAGAGGTTTATAAGCTGATGAGAGGGATTGATAGAGTGGACGTTCAGAAACTATTTCCTCAGGTGGATGTAGCTGTTACTAGGGGGCATAACTATAAGGTTCATGGTGGGAGATATAGGAGGGATGTCCGAGGTAGATTCTTCACTCAGAGAGTGGTTGGGATGTGGAATGCACTGCCTGCTGTGATAGTGGAATGGGACACTTTAGGAACTTGCAAGCGGTTATTGGATAGGCACATGGAGCTCACCAGAATGATAGAGAGTGGGATAGCTCAATCTTGGGTTTGGACAAAGCTCGACACAACATTGAGGGCCGAATGGTCTGTACTGTGCTGTAATGTCATATGTTTCTACCCTGAAATTACAAGTTAACTACAAAACTATGTTGAATCTGCCATATTCTTGGAAGCTATTTCCCAGGGCTGAAATGGTCACTACGAGAGGGCACAGGTTTAAGATGCTGGGGGGCAAGTACAGAGGAGATGTTAGAGGTAAGTTTTTCACTCAGAGGATGGTGAGTGAATGGAATCAGTTGCCGTCAGTGGTGGTAGAGGCGAACTCGCTGGGGTCTTTTAAGAGACTTTTGGATGAGTACATGGGATTTAATGGGATTGGGAGTTACAGATAGTTCTATGGCCTGGTAGGTATGGGTATGATCGGCACAACTTGTGGGCTGAAGGGCCTGTTTGTGCTGTAGTGTTCTATGTTCTATGTTCTATATCTCATTATAACTATTTAAAGATTCTGCTATAGCCTCCCCACCAATGCATCTACTTTCTCAGAAGACTAAGGAAATTTGGCATGTCAGCTATGACTGTCACCAACTTTTACAAATGTCCCATAGAGAACATTCTTTCTGGTTGTATCACAGCTTGGTCTGGCTCCTGCTCTGTCCAAATCCACAAGAAACTACAAAGAATCATGAATGTAGCCCAGTCTATCAAACCAGTCTCCCATCATTAACTCTGTCTACACTTTGGAAAAGCAGCCAAATCAAAGACACAATGCATCCCAACCATTCTCTCTTCCACATTCTCCTATTGGGAAAAAGATATAAAAACTTGAGGTCATTTACCAACCAACTCTTCCCTACTGCCACCAGATTTTTAAATGGACCTACCTTGCATTAAGTTGATCTTTCTCCACAATCTAGCTGTGTCTGTAACACTACATTCGGCAATCTCTCGTTTCCTTCTGTATGTACAGTATGCTTTGTCTATATAACAAGCAAGAAACAACTCTTGTTAATACATGTATGTTATATGTTAATGTCATGTATGTTAATACATGTAACAATAATAAATTAAATAATAATGGATTGTAGTAATCCCCTGACAATCAATTATCTGTCTAACTCAACCGTCAACATATTTAATGACCCAGTGTTCACTATTCCCTGAGGGAGAGAATTCCAAACACTAGCAACCAGCTGGAGGATGAAACTCCTCCTTATCTTCACCCCTATCACCATAATGTGCACAATAACTCACAGCAAAGCTTTGGGAGAAAGAGAGCGACAAAGTTGCCGTGTGGAGGACAAAAGTAGCTACTCTAACAAAAATTTGTAGGATTTTGTTTTCTATCTGAAAGAAAGGGGATAGAACATAGAATATAGAACACTACAGCACAAACAGGCCCTTCGGCCCACAAGTTGCACCAATCATACCCATCCAAACCAGGCCATAGAACTATCTGAAACTCCCAATCCCATTAAATCCCATGTCCTCATCCAAAATTCTCTTAAAAGACCCCAGCGAGTTCGCCTCCACCACCACTGACAGCAGCCGATTCCATCCACACCACCCTCTGAGTGAAAAACTTACCTCTAACATCTCCTCTGTACTTGCCCCCCAGCACCTTAAATCTGTGTCCTCTCGTAGTGACCATTTCAGCCCTGGGAAATAGCCTCCGAGAATCCACCCTATCTATTCCTCTCAACATTTTATAAACCTCTATCAGGTCGCCTCTCAACCTTCGTCTCTCCAGGGAGAACAGACCCAGCTCCCTCAACCTGTCTTCATAAGGCATGCCTCCCAATCCAGGCAACATCCTTGTAAATCTCCTCTGCACCCTTTCAATAGCTTCCACGTCCTTCCTATAGTGAGGCAACCAGAACTGTGCACAGTACTCCAAGTGGGGTCTGACAAGGGTCTTATAAAGCTGCATCATTACCTCCCAACTCCTAAACCCTATTCCTCTATTAATAAAGGCCAGTACACCATATGCCTTCTTGACCACATCCTCCACCTGCGAGGCCGATTTAAGAGACCTATGGACCCGGACCCCGAGATCCTTCTGCTCTACAACACAGCTAAGATTCCTACCCTTAATATTGTACTCCTTCATCCTAGAATGGACTGGACTCCTGGATATTGAAGGGACAAGAAGTGGCTGAGGTGGGCCTTGCTGCTGGAAGTCAGTTCTGGAAGTGTTAGATTGAGAGGAATGATTTTGGAAGAGGAGGGGGGGGGCTGAATGGTGGGTTAGTAAATTTGCTGATGACACCAAGATTGGTGGAGCAGTGGATGAGGTGGAGGGTTCTTGCAGGCTGCAAAGAGACATTGATAGGATGCAGAGCTGGGCCGAAAAGTGGCAGATGGAATTTAACTGAGATAAGTGTGAGGTGATTCATTCTGGTAGGACAAAGTTGAATGTGGATTACAGGGTCAACGGCAGAGTTCTGAGAAATGTGACTGAAGGACACTGGAAATGGTGATGTAGGGTGTCCTTGAGAGTGAGCTTGTGGGAGGGCCAGAATAACACTGGACATCGTACCTGTGTGAAAGAGGCTATAGGTGTATCTCAATCACATTAATTAAATTAAAAATACCTTTGCTTCTTCTCAATGAGTCATTCCCCTGTTCAGTGATGTTTGTGATCAATGTGGATTTCAACGTGTTTATTCCAATAAAAGTTTGCAAATGTAAAATCCTTCCCTTCGGTTATTCCAGAGTCATTTGGGAAAATTATCTGTTTATGAAAATTATCAGTCTCTACTAGGATTATAACAATTAATAAATAATTACAGCACTCTCACTGAGAACGTGGACAGCCTTTCACATCTCAACAGTAAACGTGTCTGGTTTTCAAACCTTGGTAAGTTTGCTCTCGAAACCTCCCTGAGGGTTTTTGTGGAGTTTGATACAAGTTCCTTTTTCAGTCTCACAATTCCTCATACCAAACCTGTTTTTCATCCGTGACTAAATTAAAACGACAAGAGGGAGTTTCCTCACTTGCAAAATTCAATAAAACTGAGTTACAGCTCTGTCAGTGAGAGTTAGTAACAGGGACTGCTACAGACAGAGACTGCTACAGACGGACTGCTCCAAACAGGGACTGCTACAGACAGGGACTGCTACAGACAGGGACTGCTACAGACAGAGACTGCTACAGACAGACTGCTCCAAACAGGGACTGCTACAGACAGGGACTGCTACAGACAGAGACTGCTACAGACAGAGTCTGCTACAGACAGAGACTGCTACAGACGGACTGCTCCAAACAGGGACTGCTACAGACAGAGACTGCTACAGACGGACTGCTCCAAACAGGGACTGCTACAGACAGGGACTGCTACAGACAGAGACTGCTACAGACAGGGACTGCTACAGACAGAGACTGCTACAGACAGGGACTGCTACAGACAGGGACTGCTACAGACAGAGACTGCTACAGACGGACTGCTCCAAACAGGGACTGCTACAGACAGGGACTGCTACAGACAGAGACTGCTACAGACAGGGACTGCTACAGACAGGGACTGCTACAGACAGGGACTGCTACAGACGGACTGCTACAGACAGGGACTGCTACAGACAGAGACTGCTACAGACAGAGACTGCTACAGACAGACTGATCCAGGCTGTGGAAATATGGATGTTGTGTTGAGCTACGTGGAGCCAGTGGTGGTTGTGACCAATGTGGCCAATGCTTTGTTTGACACAGCTCTCCTGATGGTGGTGTACAACCGGTTAAATGGGACTTTGCCGGCTAACAGTGACCAGGCCCAGCAGGAAATAGCCCGCTTTTATATGATCTACAATATGATATACTCGCTCGCCCCCTTGCTGAGCACCGTGCTATTGGGCCGGTGGGCCGATCGCAGAGGACAGAAGGTTCTGCTGGTGGTGCCGTTACTGGGCTATTTACTGGGAAGGTCCTTGCTGCTATTCACACACCTTCTCCAGCTGCCTGTCAGTGTGATGTACGGATCGGCCATAATCAATGGATTGACTGGAGGGTTCCCAGCTTATTGGAGCGGCATTAACGCCATCACTGCCTTGCGGTGTGACATGGCAAAGCGCAGCCTGAGGTTAAATATGTTGGAGGTAGCGTCAGGAATGGCCGGATTGCTGGGGAGCCTGGCCTCTGGTCACTTCTTCCTAGTGAAGGTGAATAATCAGCACGGGCTCCTGCTGATCTCCTTGTGCCTGGCTCTGTACTCACTCAGCTTGCTGTACTCAGCCTTCATTCTCAGATACCCCACAGTCTGTCCACAAAGCCAGCTTCTCACGGGGGTGAGGAGTCTCAGCCTGCGGAGGTACAGCACCCAGATGGTCTTGCTTTTTATCTGCTACCTGTTGTATGATTTTGGAGTAACGGGCGGGGAGAATATCATCTCCATCTTTGTCCTGAAGCCCCCATTGAGCTGGGACGCAGTCTGGGTGGGCTACGGGAAAGCAGCCTGTTACGTCATGTTTCTGACCAGCTTCCTGGGAGTTCTGCTCCTCTCCAACTGTCTGACTGATATCTCTCTGATACTGATGGGAATCATCTCAAACACAGCTGGATTTACCACCATGGCCTTTGTGAAGCAAAGCTCCCTGTATTTCATCGGTAAGTGACTGACCTCATTCTAATAGCCACACTGCGAACTCTTTCCGGACAGGAAGGTTCTGCATTCCTCCAGGGGCTGCTGAAGTCTCCATTCATAGAATCCCTACAGCACAGGAACAGGCTGTTCAGCCCATCAAGCCTGCACCGACACCAATCCCACACAGGCCCTATCCCCGCAAGCCCATGTGTTCACCATGCTAATCCCCCAACACTAAGGGGCAATTTAATATCTGACCCATGCAGAAGGAGACCAGAGCATCCGGAGGAAACCCACGCAGACATGGGGAGAATGTCCAAATTCCACACTGACAGTGACGTCAGGAATTGAACCCGAGTTCCTGGCGCTGTGAGGCAGCAGTGTGAAATAACAATCTTGAAATAACAAGAACGGGAACAGTGGATAATTTGTATACTTGCCTGGGGTTCAAAACACATCTTAACCACAGATATGCTTTATTGGCGAAGTGCTTACGTTACCATGTGCGTGTCCATACTGAGATCAGTGAATTGTGTAATTTGTGGGTTAGCAGTGAGACACAGCTGGAATATTGTCAAAATCCAACAAATGTTCTTCAGAGCTGAGAAGCTACCTCTCCTTACGTTTGAGTGTTGACTACGCACTCCTGTCTCTCGAGATATTCTTCCCCACTGAAAGAGTGAGATTAGTTCAAAGTCTTGCAGTGGTTTGCAATTGTTTCCGGACACTGTTATTTTGCACAGCTGATTTTTAATATCGGCCACAGGGAATTGGCCTTTCTGTATGCTCCCACACTCGGAGAATAAATCAGAAGGCCAATTTGAGATCACAGCTTTACATATTGCTCACATATTCATCATTTGGCTGAGTCATTACCTGGCTGAGGTTTTGGGATTTTGAGTGGTATTTAAGTAAATTCAGTTCTTGCAGAAAGAAGTTAGCTCAATATTCCTAAAACAGTCAATTATAGCTCGGGAGCAACGAGGAAACTCAGATTTTAAAACTTCCAACTCTGTTTCAAATTCTAAAGTCATTTTGTGATGGTATTTAATAATTTCCACCTAAACCTTACAGAATAAGCTTAAGAAACAAAAAGCCTGTCTTTCCCTCATTAAATATCTATAAAACTATTTTGGAGGGAAGTGGTGCAGTGGCAATATCCCTGGACTTGTTATTCCCGGGTTAATGTACTGGAGACCAGGGTTCAAATCCCACATAGCAGCTGGTGGAATTTAAATTCAATTAATTAACCTGGAATAAAAAAATTAGTCTCAATAAAAGTGATCATGAAACCATTGTCGATTGTTGTAACAACCCATCACATTCAAATATGCCATCCTTACCTAGACTTGGAAGAGGGAGTAAGTGGAGTGATCAGCAAGTTTGCAGATGATACAAAGATGGCTGGACTTGCGGATAGTGAGGAGCATTGTCAGGCGATGCAGCAGGACATAGATAGGCTGGTAGCTTGGGCAGACAGATGGCAGATGGAATTCAATCCTGATAAATGTGAGGTGATGCATTTCAGGACAGAAAGAATGTAGAGGGGAGGTATATGATAAAGGCTGGACCTATTAAGAGTATAGAAACGCAGAGCGACCTGGGGGTGCAGGTGCACAAGTCTCTGAAGGTGGCAGAGCAAGTGGAGAAGGTTGTGAAGAAAGCATATAGTATACTAGCCTTTATAGGAAGGGTATAGAGTACAACAGCTGGCCTTTAATGTTGCAGTTGTATAAAACGTTGGTTAGACTCATTTGGAATACTGTGTCCAGTTTTGGTCGCCTTACTACTGGAATGACGTGGAGACTCTGGAGAGAGTGCAGAGGAGGTTTACCAGGATGCTGCCTGGTATGGAAGGTCTGAGTTACGAGGAGAGATTAGGAAAATTGGGACTGTTTTCCTTAGAAAGACGTAGACTTAGAGGAGATCTGATAGAGGTGTACAAGATTTTGAAGGGGATAGATAGAGTAAACAGGGCTAAGCTTTTTCCTAGGATGGACTCAAATAGCACGAGGGGTCACGGGCTTAGGGTGAGGGGGTAAGGTATAATTTGGATGCTAGAGGGAGTTTTTTCACACAGAGGGTGGTGGGGATATGGAATGCGCTGCCAAGTAAAATGGTGGAGGCAGGCACTCTGGAGTTATTTAAGAAATACTTAGATGGACACATGAACAGAATGGGAATGGAGGAGTATAGAAAACTGATTTAAAATAGGGATCATGAGCCTTGGGAGTCCCTGGGAAGTGTGTAAATAGATGATGATATTGATGTACTTGTTTTTATTCTACAAGTGCTTTGGTCCACCTTGTTGTCTAACGAGGGGCATACACGCGATGGGTCATGAGAGGGCTGCTCTTGGATATTTTTCGAGAGTATCCTAGTGCTTCACGTCGTTAGTGTACGCTTGACCTGGACCATTTGATGGGCAACACGACAGCTCAGTGACTATCGCTGTGCTGTGCAGGTACATGGATTTGGGCCTGTGTCTGTGGGAGTTTGCGCATTCTCCCCGTGCTTGCGTGGGTTTTCTCCGAGTGCTCCGGTTTCCTCCCACATCCCAAAGATGTGCTCTTAGGCTAATTGGCAAAACAAATTCTCCCTAAATTGTCTCAAATTTGGTTTTTAATCCATAGATCTATAAACATGGACAGGGATCGCGGGTAGAGGTGGGAATATCGGGGTGGCGGCGTGGGCTCGTTGGGCCGAAGGGCCTGTTTCCCGTGCTGTTTTGTTCTTTGTTCTTATACCTCCTCTAAACTTTTGCCTAAGCACCTTAAACCTATGTCCCCAAGTCCTTGACTTTAGAACCCTACAGTGTAGAAACAGGCCCTTTGGCCCATCGAGACTGCACCGAACACAATCCCACCCAGGCCGTACCCCCATATCCCTACACATTTACCCACTAATCCCCCTAATTTACACATCCCAGGACACTAAGGGGAAATTTTAGCATAGCCAATCAATCTCACCCGCACATCTTTCTATCCTAAGAAAGAGCATCTGACTATCCATTCTGACCATGTCACTAAGGAAAAGGATTCCCTTGGCTATTGACTTGCCAAGTGAAATAGAAGCCCCCACACCTCCCTAATCTCAGCCCTTTGTCATTTTCTACACATTGGATAAAATGTGACATTGTAAAACAAAAGCAGCTCGGATCACATCGTCAGGGCCCAGGTTCAATTCCAGTCTCAGGGTCACTGTGAGGAACAAAGAGAACAAAGAACAAAGAACAAAACAGCACGGGAAACAGGCCCTTCGGCCCAACGAGCCTGCACCGCCACCCCAATGTTCCCACCTCTACCTGTGATCTCTGTCCATGTTTATAGATCTATGGATTAAAAACCAAATTTGAGACAATTTAGGGAGAATTTGTTTTGCCAATTAGCCTAAGAGCACATCTTTGGGATGTGGGAGGAAACCGGAGCACCCGGAGAAAACCACGCAAGCACGGGGAGAATGCGCAAACTCCCACAGACACAGGCCCAAATCCATGTATCTGCACAGCACAGCGATAGTCACTGAGCTGTCGTGTTGCCCATCAAATGATCCAGGTCAAGCATACACTAACAACGTGAAGCACTAGGATATTCTCGAAAAAAAAATCCAAGAGCAGCCCTCTCACGACCCATCGCGTGTATGCCCCTTGTTAGACAACAAGGTGGACCGAAGCACCTGTAGGATAAAAACAAGTACATCAATATCATCATCTATTTACACACTTCCCAGGGACTCCCAAGGCTCATGATCCCTATTTTAAATCAGTTAGAACATAGAACATAGAACATTACAGCACAGAACAGGCCCTTCGGCCTTCGATGTTGCGCCGACCAATATAAAAAGCAATGACCCCTCCAAACTAAACCATTCCCTTCTCTTCCATATACTTATCAACTAACCTCTTAAACGCCACCAAACTGGGCGCATCTACAACTGCTGCAGGCAGGGCATTCCACTCCCGAACCACCCTTTGGGTAAAGAACCTGCCTCTGATATCCCTCCTATAACTATCACCCCTTAATTTAAAGCTGTGTCCCCTCGTGCTAGCTTTCTCCATCCTAGGAAAAAGGCTATCACTCTCCACCCTATCTAAACCTCTAATCATCTTATATGTTTCGATTAGGTCCCCTCTTAGCCGCCTCCTTTCTAACGAAAACAACCTCACATCCCTCCGCCTCTCTTCATAAGACCTGCCCTCCATACCAGGCAACATCCTGGTAAACCTCCTCTGTACCCTCTCCAATGCCTCCACATCTTTCTTATAATGTGGGGACCAGAACGCACACAATACTCCAAGTGCGGCCGCACTAGAGTTTTGTACAGTTGCAACATGACGTTGCGGCTCCGAAATTCAATCCCCCTACCAATAAAAGCTAAGACTCCATATGCCTTCTTAACAACCTTCTCAACTTGACTGCCTACTTTCAGGATCTATGCACATACACACCAAGATCCCTCTGTTCATCAAGACTACTAAGAATCCTACCATTAGCCCTATACTCTACACATTTATTATTCTTGCCATAGTGCATTACCTCACACTTTTCCACATTAAACTCCATTTGCCACCTCTCGGCCCAGCTCTGCAACTTGTCCAAGTCCCTCTGCAAACTATAACACCCCTCTTCACTATCTACCACTCCACCGACTTTAGTGTCATCTGCAATTTTACTAATCCATCCTTCAATACCCTCATCCAGATCATTTATAAAAATTACAAACAGCAGGGGCCCCAAAACAGACCCCTGAGGTACACCACTTGTCACCGAACTCCAAGATGAATATCCCCATCAACCACCACCCTCTGTCTTCTATCTGCTAGCCAATTCCTAACCCAATTAGCTAAATCACCCTCTATCCCATACATCTGCATTTTCTGCAGAAGTCGTCCATGGGCCACCTTATCAAACGCCTTACTAAAGTCCATATATACCACATCAACCGCCTTACCCCCCATCCACCTCTTTGGTCACTTTTTCAAAAAACTCAATGAGGTTAGTAAGGCACGACCTACCCTTCACAAAAACATGCTGACTATCCCCAATCAATTCATTTCTCTCTAAATAACTATAAATCCTATCCCTAATAATTCTCTCCAATACTTTGCCCACAACAGAAGTAAGACTCACTGGCCTATAATTCCTGGAAGGTCTCTCTTCCCCTTCTTGAACAATGGGACCACATTCGCTATCCTCCAGTCCTCCGGAACCACACCCGTAACCAACAACGACCTGAAGATCAGAGCCAGAGGCTCTGCAATCTCCTCTCTTGCCTCCCAGAGAATCCTAGGGTAAATCCCGTCTGGCCCAGGGGACTTATCCAACTTCAAACCCTCGAGAATATCTAGCACATCCTCCCTATCAATTCGATACCTTCCAGTTTGCTACCCTGTACCTCAGTGTTCTCCATAACTACATTTACATCACCCTGCGTGAATATTTTTCTATACCCCTCCATTCCCATTCTGTTCATGTGCCCATCTAAGTATTTCTTAAATAACTCCAGAGTACCTGCCTCCACCACTTTACTTGGCAGCGCGTTCTATACCCCCACCACCCTGTGTGTGAAAAAACTCCCTCTAGCATCCAAATTATACCTTACCCCCCTCACCCTAAGCCCGTGACCCCGCGTACTATTCAAGTCCATCCTAGGAAAAAGCTTAACTCTGTTTACTCTATCTATACCCCTCATAATCTTGTACACCTCTATTAGATCTCCTCTAAGCCTACGTCTTTCTGAGGAGTTTGCACATTCTCCCCATATTTGCGTGGGTTTTCTCTGGATGCTCCGGTTTCCTCCCACAGTCCAAAGATGTGTGGGTTAGGTTGATTGGCCATGCTAAAATTGCCTCTTAGTGTCAGGTGTATTAGCAGGGTAAATATGTGGGGTTACAGGAATAAGGCCTGGGTGGGATTGTGGTCGGTACAGATTTGATGGGCCAAATGGCCTCCTTCAGGACTGTAGGGATTCTATGATTCCATGGGAAATGGGGAGTATGGAAATGACAGAGATATTAAACAAATGCTTTTACCTCTGTCCTCATGGTTGAAAATAAAATTCAGAAATGACCAGCAAAAGGTTTAGTGAGAAGGAGGAAATCAGTGTTTGTATAAAGAGAAAAACTGGACAAATTAATGGGAATAAGATCCCCTGGACATTCTAGAGGATGGGGCCAAGCTCACGCAGAAAATCCCCTCCAAAGTCATGGACCTTCGCCCACCCCTCACTTGCAGGAATTCCCATGGCGGCTGGGACGGGAAAACTCCCCCCTCAGTACCCTAGGATTTCCAAAGAGGTGGATTAAAGAAGTAAATGTATCCGGGATTCGGGAAGGAATGTTTCCAATGGATTGGAGGTTAGGAAGTGTAACCTCACTGTTCAAGGGAGAGGGAAAATAGGGAACTCTGGGCAGGATAACCCTAACAACAGCAGTAGGAATTCTGTGAGAATCCCTAACTGGGGATATGGTAATGTGGCATTTAGAAAATGATGATATGATTAAGGAGAGACAAAAGGAATTTGAGAAAGGACAATTCTGTTTGATAAATGGTTGTGTTCAGAACTAGCAGGGTAGCTACCAGTGGCTACAGTGAAATTTTCAAATAAATATTCAATAAAATACCACACAAGAGGCTACTGTGCAAATTTCTGACTGACGGGATGGGGGAATATGGCCTGGGAGTTGGTTAATGTACAGGAAGAAGAGAGTAGGAATGATCAGGGCAGTCTCAGCTTGGGAAAGATTACAAGCAAAGGAGTGCCGCAAAGATCAGTACTGGGCCTCAGCTATTTACAATCTGTGTCAGTGTTGAAATGAGTCGAGGTGAGTGGGCTGTGTCTAACATATCCCAGTCTGTTCACAGATAGCATGATGTCAGAAAGTAAGTGGTGAGGCGAACAGAAGGAGGCTGTGAAGGTTGTGTGAGTGGGTGGGACATGGTAGATGGAATTAAATGTGGCAAAGGTGTGAAGTTATCAGGAAAATTAAAAGAAATTTTTATTTGAATTGTGAGAGAAGGAATCATTCAGAGGGATCTGTGTGTCCTTGTCCATGAATCACAGCAAGTTAACAAGCTGATACAGCAAACAGTTAGGGACACAAATAGTATGTTAGCTTTTGTAAGAACTATTGGGGATTGGAGTTTAAAAATAAAGATATCTTATTGCAACTTTGGAGCACTATTTTAAATTATGCTCTCCTTATGAGAAAGAACTTGTTCTGAAAGGAATACGTTTCACTGATTCCTGAGGCGGAGGGATGAGGTCAACGTTGTTTGGGTGAGAGCTGGCCTCATTCTAGTTTTGATGTGGGGACGCCAGTGGGGTAACACAGTAAGAAGTCTCACAACACCAGGTTAACCTTCCAACCAGGAAGGTTCCACACACCTGACAAAGGAACACCGTTTCCGAAAGCTTGTGGGGTTACTATCAAATAAACTGGTTGGACTCTAACCCGGTGTTGTGAGACTTCTTACTCATTCTAGTTTGACAAGGCAGATGGTGGGCAGATGCATTACACTGACTGGGGAATCTAGAAGTTGGGGACAGATGCTCAGAATAGCGGGTGATTTAGGATTGAGATGAGGAGGGATGTCTTCAGTTGAAGGGTTGTGAATCTTGAGAATTCCCCGGCCCAGGGAATTACTGACACTCAGCCATTGAACCGATTCAGGGTGGAGACTACTAGATTTTTAGACATTAAAGGATAGGGGAAGTTTGACCAGATGAAATTGAGGTAGTTGAGCTGTGATCTCATTGAATAGTCAAGCAGACATGTAGCGTCAAATTACTGAATTACAGAATTGTTACAGTGCTGAAGGAGGCCCTTTAGCCTATCATCTCTATACTGGCTGTCTGAATAAACAACTCAACTAGTGTCATTGCCACTGCAAGCTCCCAGCTCCCCACCCCACTCCCTTCTCCCTGTAACTCTGCACATTCTTCCCTCCCAGATTATGATTCAATTCTCTGTTGAAAGCTTCTATTTGCCCTTCTTGCCTCAATCTCTCAGGCCATGCATCCCAGACCCTAATCACTCGCAGCATGAAGAAGATTCTCCTTGGCTTGTTTTGCCAATGACCCTAACTCTCAAGCCCAATGCTCACACTTTAGCTTGTGAGCTGTCCGGACCCCTCAACCATTGCATTCCTTGATCAATTCCCCTCTCAGCCTCCCTTTCCCAAGGAGAGCAGTGTTGGGATTGATTGGAGTTCAGGGATAGTCAATGCATGACTCTGTTACTGTGGCACACAGTTTTTACCCCCCCCCCCCTCACTGCCTCACATCTCCATACCTAGGAAGGCCACTCCCAGTGTAGATTTGCCCCAATAGGTGCTGGGGGTCAGAGCACAGACAGCAGTGAGGGGGGAGAGGGCTGGGTATTGTACAAAAGGTCAGAGTTCAGAGAGGTTGTGGGGCTGAAGAAGGTTTTAAACACAAGGGTGAGAATAACTTCAACAATTTATATCTACACGTACCTACAACATCCTGCGGGAGCTGGGAGGGGGAGAGGAGAACTGGGGGGGGAGGGGAGATTGGGGACGGGAGGGAGGGGCAGTGGGGAGGAGAGGGAGTGAGGGAGGGAGTGGAGGGGGAGGAGGGAGTGAAGCAGAGTGGAGAGGGGGAGGGAAGAGATGTGGAAAGGGAAGTGGGAGAGGAAGGGGAGTGGTGAGAGAGGGAGGTGGGAAGGGAAAGCAGGGGGCTTGGAGGTGGGGAGGGGTGAGGGGAGAGTGGGAGGTAGCAGGTTGTAGTGGAGGAGAGTGATAGGTAGGGGGAGGGGGGAGATTTGTAGTGGGGAGGGGTGATGGGGAAGGGGGGGTGGGGGTTTGCATTGGGGAGGGGGGAGCAGGCTCTGTTCATAATCAGTGTGTTAAATATCTCTGCAAAGTCACTCTGACTCAGTCAGAATTACCAAATGATTGGAAGGATGTGGGAGTTCATCCTGAGCGAGTGTGAGTGAGTGTAAAGTTTAGTTCAAAAGTTTATTTGTTACCAGTGTCACCAGTATGCTTGCATTAACGCTGCAATGAAGTTACTGTGAGAATGCCCTAGCTGCCACACTTCTGTGCCTGTTTGGGCACTGAAGGTGATGTTAATATGGCCAATGAACCTTTGGACTGTGAGAGGAAACAGGAGCATCCAGAGGAAACCCATGCAGACACGGGGAGAATGTGCAAACTCCACACAGACTGTGACCCAAGCCGAACCCAGGTCTCTGGCGCTGTGAGACAGCAGCACAAACCATTCTGTCACTGTGCCGTCTCATGTGTGTGAGTGAGTGTGTGAGTGAATTTGTGCGTGAGTGAATGAGTGTGAGAAAGAAAGAGAGCGAGTGAGTGTAAGTGTGAGAATGAGTGTGAGAGTGAGTGAGTGAGTGAAAATGGGGGTGGGTTGGGGGAGATTGGAGGGTGAGGGGATGGAGGCTGTTGGAAGGTGAGGGTGGTGGGAGTGTTGGAGGGTGAGGG